>CM035786.1:43051474-43588974 GCA_020466265.1 Siphamia tubifer | reverse complement strand
TTATTCAAGATTTAGATCTAAAAATGGAAGTGAATGGACACTGAATACCACTCAGCATGTTCCTCAGGTTTTATTTGCAGTATTTATGGTTTGAGCATTTTGCTTTTCCCGTAGCTAAATGTGGGGCTCTTCCAGGAATCTGTGACTCATACAAAAACCATCAGGGTTGTGATCGGGTTAGCAGTGAAGGTGACACATCCACACACATTGGGAGCTCTGCCAGGTGAGCTCTGACATTCCAGCTACTGTTTTAGAGCTGGACACAACAGTGTAAAAATGGCACCAGCCTGCCTCCTTTCCATAGAACATGCTATTGAGGAATCATCTGGGTCTCTTAATAAAACAACTCTATTTGGAGACAAAATAATCCATGTTTATTTGCTTTTATTCATTTTAGTTGTGCACAAAGGTAAAAGTTGATGACACACAAGGTAAATTTCATTTCTAGTAAAAGCTCCAGTAGACAGTAATAGACTTCTGTAATGGATATGAGTTGTATTTTCCAGACAGATTTTACTGGAAGTGTAAAATAATGTATTTGGAACAGTTGGCACAAAAGTGTGCCAAACTGTTCCAAATGCACTGTCTGCCTGGTGTTATCTTGACTTAAACCTTTCTCGAGGCTTTGTCCTTTACTCTAATTCCATCAACTTTTGTACCTGTGTTGTCAAGGAGTTACTGAAGGTGATCAATAGTGTCTATATTCATGGAATCATTGTTCGCAGGGTGTTTTTCTTTTGTCAAATAAATAATAAATTCAGGCGAGACCAAAAAATTAAATTTTATCTTTTAGTTTATTTCAGTTTACTCAGTCATAGTAATAGCTACACTATTTTAGACAATGTGAGTAGATACTGTGAAGACTGTAGATGTCCATAGATACAAAGAACATCCATATAAACCTTAAGATTGTGGAGCAATTCTTCATTTACTTTGAGTATGTTTCTTTCCCTGAATATATGGTCAGGGTGGAAGAGGTTAAAACCAACAGTTGTGATTCTTAGTAGAATGTATTGGACAGACTTGTATTGAAAGGATGTAAAAGTGACGTTTTACATCAAATATCAAATATATCAAACTCACCTCGGAGCATCTAAACTCCCCAGCAGCTGATGGTAAACTGCACTTCGTTTTTAAATGTTTTCCACTACAGATTAAAGAATAAAGCTAAAACCAGGGGGGAAACACCAGCATCCCGCACCCCTCTCCAGTCTGTCCAGTTCAAAACAGTAAATATAAGAAAACCCTGATATCATTTAACGCTGCCGGATAAAAGTGAAGCTGCTTATCACACCTTCAAAGAGCACAGGAGCAGAATAACATCCAGGTTGTGTCTGACAGACTCCTGTCTGAAAACATCTGCAATTAATTCAAATCTGCACCATGGAATATATTTTCTACAGGTAAAGAAAATATCCATCAAATGAGTTAAACAGGTGGTGTATTTTAATTACCTAACATTATATTGTGAAATTATCCACAATATGAGTTGCAATAATATTATTTTTACTGACCCTTCATTCCACTATCATCACTATATACTAACATTTACCAGGATGGTTTTCATCAACTTAAATGTTGAACATCACGTGTCCTGTCATTGGCATCTTGTCATGACTTTTTTTTGTAAAGGGTAACTCACTTAATTATCCCTAAAGAGGAAATCAGTCTCTGGCTTTTACCTATCCCAATACTCATATTATATTGAAGGCACACTGAGACTGATTGTTGGTCAAGGTCTGAGGTCTATGGGACCTTCTCAATCCAGGATGACATCAGTCCATCTGAGAACCATCAGTACTAACCACTAACCACCACAGCCATTAATGTCTAAACTGCTGACAACAAAAGTCAGTACACACCTGAGCTGAACATTTCTAAATTGGTCCCAAAGTGTCAGTATTTTGTATCGTCATCATTATTTTCCACTTCTGCCTTTAACTCTCTTGGACCTGGAGTTCAACAGAGCTTCACAGGTTCCACTGGAACCCCCTTCCACTCCTCAATGATCACACTATGGAGCTGGTGGATATTAGAGACCTTGTGCACCTCCACCTTCTGTTTGAGGATGTCCCAAAGAGGGTTTAGGTCTGGAGACATGCTCATCCACTCTATCACCTTTGACCTCAGCTTCTTTGCCAACACAGTGGTGGTGTTTGGGGTGATTATCATGTTGGTATACTGCTCCTTAGCCCAGTTTCTGAGGGAGGGGATCATGTTCTGCTTCAGTTTGTCCCAGTACATGTTCCATGTTCATGGTTCCCTCAGTCAACTGTCGCTCCCCAGAGCCATCAGCACTCATGCAGCCCCAGACCCTGACACCCCCACCACCATGCTGGACTGTAGGCAAGACACACTGGTCTTTCTACTCCTAGCTGGTTGGTGCCACACATTTAACACCATCTGAACCAAGTAACCTTATTTCAGTCTCATCATATACACATACAACACATACAAAACAAACACAGAAATAATATTCAGACTTCAAAAAAGAGCAATAAGAATTGTAACCAAAAGCACCTATAGAGCACCATCAAACATACACAAAGCAAATCTAAACCAGTTACCACAAAGTGTCCAGGGGTTGTTTCAAGTGAGGGAAAACAAACACAATCTGAGGGGAATTTATATGTTTAAAAAACCACCTGTACGTACTAATATAAAAATGCATTGTGTTTCAGTTAAAGGAGTTAATCTCTGGAATAACTCTAGTGAAGAACTGAAAACCTACAAATCAGTACAAAAGTTTAAACAGGTTTTTATAAACCATAATCTAAGTGGATACAGGAAAGAAATGTAAATATGAATTTCTAGCAAGGAACAGGTTTCCCTTTTTCTGATGCACTTTCTTTTCTTTTCGATTATATATATATATATATATATATATATATATATATATATATATATATATATATATATATATATATATATATATATATATATATATATATATATATATATATATATATATATATATATATATATATATATATATATATATATATATATATATATATATATATATACATACATGTTCTGACTGAGTAATACAAAGGGGTAGGATTAGATAAGTTTTATTAACTTCATCCTACACCCTTTCGAACAAGGTATAATTATCTAGGATACTAAAGAGGTGTTGTTTTAATTTCTGCTTAAATACTTAGTAAGTTTTACTTATTTTGTTTTACCTGTTCGAATAAACAAATAAATGAATTAAATGAATCAGCCCATATAGGACATGGTTCCATTAATCCATGTCCTTACTCTGTTTGTCTTTCATAAAGTGTTTGTTTTTCTTATGCATCATCTTTGGTTCAGATTGTGTTGGAAAATTACAATAATATCAGAGATATAAATGTTAATGCATACATGTACTTTTTGGAGTTTAAAAGTGAGTGGAAGAAGTGATCACAGTGAAGAACTTTACATGTAGGTCAGTGGGGGTCCTAGGCCCAGTGGGGGTTGAAATGATTAGGATAAGAACAAACAATGGGAGCCTCCAGGAGAACCGACACCGTACAACTCTTCAGGAATCTGACCAACGATCCTACAGGAGCTAAAGACGGATAATATCTGAAGAAGGAGTGGTCGACTAAGGTGTTAAAGCTTTTTCCCCTTTAGTTCTATGTGTCCATTCAGGCCATGGACACTCAACGACTCTTTAATGTCCCGTGGCCCCTCTTGGGTCATGGATGCTCAAAGACTCAGACCGAACTTTCTGACAAGTGACTATATAATCTTAAAAGTAATCTTATGCTGAAATATTTTGTAATACTGTAAGTGATTGTAAACTATTATTGTGATATTAAATGAATGAAAAGACAATGAGAAGACTCTTAGAGGTATATCTTAACCAACCACTTAGGCTATAAATATAATTTGAGTAGAATTAAATATGCTTAATAATTATATAAAAAGTATTATTTAACTACAAGATGTTATTTGCAAAAATAATACTGAACATCCCCTTTACGTAATAAAGCAATTAAATTCTAATTTCCAAAGCACTCTGAACACCCAAAGACTCTGAGGCTGTTTATTTATCATTTCTGAATGTGCTTGTATTCATTGACAAAATGATTGAATTTACCAGAATAATACCTTCAGTGAATATAACCTATTTCCAGAAAAGATCATTTCTGCAAACCATCAACATCCTCCCTACATTATGAGTACACATGTGTGCCTTCCCACCCTCCTCCTTTGCTTAAACAGTGCCCTGTCTTATGCTCCATTATCCTGAGGGATGAAAGACAGCTTCATACAGAATAAGGCATGAAGAGAGGCCATTAGTCTGAGGACCTACAGGCTTCAGACCAGAGGAGGAAGGAGGATATGGTTTAATGGATGCGTTTCTGACAGTTGTGGAAGAGGGGGGAAAAAGGAGAGGTCTGTCTGTCTGTCTGTCTGTAGGTTTGTCTCCATTTCTTCCTGGTTCATTCAATTTCAGATCACTGGTGGTCAGCTCGGAAGCAAGTTTATTGATCTGAATTCCTATTGGAAAGAATAAAGTCAAGCTGGGAAATAACATTTAACATTTTAAAAGGTTGAAATGAAGTGTCATTGCTGGCATTTGCTGCCAAAGAAATATATAATCTGGCATCTGAGAACAGTTTAAATATATAAACTGTGCTTTGAAAAACACTGTGGACAAATATCTGCACGGATCGAGAGACGAAGGCTGAATGAGAAAAGGATGCTTTTAATGCCTGGGTGCTGTGTCTTTGAACGTTCACTCCTTTGTGATATGGTTTCCCAATGTGAATAATTACAGGCTAATTATGAAGCTGTCAGAAGGCGAGTGACTTGACTTTTAATGGTAACCATTTTATTTCCTCAGTTTTTCTTCTCTATAAATTAATGGTTCTGGCTCCTATTTTTGAATGTGGTTTTAGATTTGACTGGGTGATGTATATTATTTTCTCGTTGATTTGATTGTATATTGCATTGTTTTCTATTATTATTTTTAGTTTAGTTTTTTTGTTTTTTTTTTACATGTATTTTGCTGTTGTAGATCCTATCATTATCTTTGTCAATATCTTGTGAGATTCAATTCTATTTTTACATGTAGACTCTCTCAACAATAGTAACTGAGTACTGATCACCACTCTTTAAATTGTCATAACACCAAAAATCATGTGACCTTGATTTTGACCTTTCAAGGTCAAAGGTCATGATGCCACTTTGAAGCCCATCTGTCAATACTAGTAACTAATTCTCTATCTCCACTAGTTTTTCTGTTACAGTGCATTTTATTTTCTTAGGTCTTGACCCAGTGACCCTTGACCTCTTGGGTCAACAATAGGTGAAAATCTATACACACAACATGTAGAATTAAAAGACCAGCATTTTACTGCTCATTGGAAGTTGGTAACATTAAGAGTTCAAAAGTTATATCCAAAATTCGATTTTGACCATTACTGAGACCTTGACCTTTGACCTAGAGAATCTGTCTTTCAAGGTTCTGATGTTAATGCAAATCAATGGTGAAAGCAAAATAAAGCGATATGCAAAACTGAGTATACAGTGATGAAAAGGAAATTCCTGATTTGCCCTATTCCTTATCATTGTGAAAACACATATTTGGTGACCTTTGACCTTGGACGTACATTTACCAAAATTTAATGGGATGTATTCTAGACCACCTTACGTCTTTTTTAAAAAATGTCATCGCAATTGGTCCAGAAGTTTCTGCATATAGTTGCTGACAAACAGACAAGCCAAAACACTGAACCAACAAACAAACACCCACCCCAAAAGAAAAAACAAACAAACAAACCAAAAACAATATCCCTTTGCCAACCCTTCAGGGGATTGGCTAATGAAATTCACACTGAAATGTTTCTCTACAAGACCACAAGAGAGATGGAATATAATAGTAAAATAAATATTACAAATGTGCATCTCCTTCACTGAAGCTTATGTAAAAAACATTTTGATGAACTTAACATCAAAGATACATACACAGTAAATTTTGCAGTGTTAAATCAACACTTAGAGAGTTTATTTAACTCCTTCTAGAGTGTATTTGGTCCCATTGTCTCCAAATTAACTCTCTAAGTGTTGATTTAACACTGCAAAATTTACTGTGTATAAAGAGACGACCAATGTTATTCACTCCTGTTGTGATCCGCTCAAGATTTGACAGTTTGATTTAATACACTGTGATTCAATACAGTGCATAAGAGTATGATGAAGAGGAGCTTCAGGAGGACATTAAAACTGGTTCACCTCTATTCCACCTAATGTTTATGGACACTTTCACAGTCCTTTCATTTCAGTCTTATGCTGAGTGTCAAGCATGTCAAGTGTGACGTCATTCAACATGTATTAAACAATTGTCACAAGAAGTCACAACGGTAACAAAAGGTAGACTTTGTTGCCCTAAAGTAGTGAAGGATGATGGGGATGAAAATCTTCTTAATTAGGCAACATTGATTGATTGAATTTATTAAAGTGTCCTGCACAATAGTGCCCAGCCCACATGGGCTTACAAGACACTGGAAAATCTGTACTTAGTTTTCTACATACCACCATACATTCAAACAGAATAAATAATACTTTGTCTCCTCTCCCATGCCAAACATAGACAATTTGCAAAAGCAAATACATGTTTTGTAATAAAAAAAAACAAAAAAACCCCCAGAATTTTACATTCTGGAAACCAAAAAACATTGGCATCATTTACACAATCAAATAAATGTTTTCTTAAATTTGAATAACATGGACAATATAAAACAAAATGCAACTTATCCTCCATAACATTCAGGTCACAGAAAGAACATAGTTGCTCTTCTTCGTGGAGACCTTTAAACCTGCCCAAAAAAAACAAACAAAAAAAAAACATGCCCACTGCCACTGCCACAGGTAAAGTGCCAGTTCTCAATTGTGCTACAAGTCATGTATGTATGAAGTAATATGTCAAGGTTTAACTCAAGTTACATTCATTCATGTTTATTTATTCCATCCATCATTTAACTTTAACCTCAGTAAAGACGTTGTGACGCCACTGACAGATGACAGTTTCAAATCAGAATATTCACAAATTTGTTTCTGTTTGAGCATAGAATATCATCTCTCTCTCTAACCTGAAAAAAGCTGAAGTCTGTTCACCTCCAGCTGTGTTTCATAAAACTCTTTGCTTTCTATTATAAACCTGGAGGCACCAGCAAAGAAGCCAAGGCCAACTGGCAGAGCTACCCAAGGTTATCTTTTGTTGTTTGAGCAAACAAAAGCCTGTGCAATGACATGTTCCTGTAACACAGCAACACAGTTACTGTTGCTTTAGTTTGTAGATTCTCAGCATCACAGTCTTGCTTTTTGTCTGACATCAACTGTTCAAGGTGTTCAAGGTGTTCAAGGTGTTCAAGGTATAGCACTGCACCAGGAAATATGCAACTTTTAGATGATGCTCAGGTCAGATCAAATCTACACACTATAGATTCAATGCATTTAAAACATTTTCAACATTATTTTTTGCCAGGTTTCAGAACATGTCACAGATAAATAAGCTTTTTCTTCCCCAAGGTATCATTAATCTGCAGGACAACAGGTAAGTACACTAGTAAAGTACGAAGTCAGTATTAGATTCAGAGACAGGTGTGCAGTGTTGTAACATCAGTGGTTTTTCATTCAGAACAGCTCAACTCACACAAAATATACATTAAATTAATACATTAATATGTATTTGCTTTCACATAGATATATTCTGTCTCTCATATTCATATATTTTCACTCACACGTACTTATATTCCCTCATTCTCTCATATACCCATATTCTGTCTCTCATCTTCATAACACACACACACACACACACACACACACACACACACACACACACACACACACACACACACACACACACACACACACACACACAACAATATAATGTGCCTGTACTTGACAACCCTCAGTTTCAAGTTCATGCCAAAGTTTTTGCACATGAGGACGGACAGATGGGTTGATGGACTGATGACAATACTGTGAGGCGAGGGCCATGGGTAAAAATGACTGAAACTGAAACTAATTTGGGTGATTTACTGCAGGTTGTGAGATACAGTCTGTCCTTACAGTCAGTTGGACTAAAGACAAGGACACAGAGGACATTTTTTGGACAGGTTGTCTCTTATAAGTGTTGATCTCCATATTTTTGGGCAAACAAAGCTACTACTGCAGAATAAAACTATCACATTAGAAACTCAAAATTGTTATTATTGTTATTGTTATTTTTATTATTATCATCATTTTTGTACTATGCACTATATTGCTATAAGATGAATTAAGGTTATTGGGAAGTGAAGAAGGGGTAGGATTAAATAAGTTATGCTTCATCCTACTCCTTTTCGGACATGTCATTGTTATTATTATTATTGTTGTATTGATTATTGTTGTATTGATTATTGTTGCACTTTGCACATGTTCGAAATAAATCATTCAAATCAAAATCAAAATCAACTGGACCCTGAATCCAACATGATTGACTGAACAAATTGTATCTATGTTTGCATCTTGTGTGTTGATCTTTTTAACTAAAGTTCACTCTCTGGAATGAACAAATGATTTTCTTCCTCAAGTAATTCATTCATTTAAATGTAAATGTGTTGGTGTGTCTCATGTCCTACCTCTGTGTGTCGCATACAACGCAGCAAAGGTAACAACGAAGAAGGTGGTAGAATATTTCCCAGCATTCACCAAGTGAGGGAACGCCCTCTTGGTGTCACGGTAACGCCTCAGGCATTGGATGAAGCGGAGCCAGGCGGGCAGACACTGGATGATGGCTCGGAGCCCGTACGAGTAACTGTGGCACACGTAGTCCTTAGAGGCTGAAAAAGACAAAAAAAAAAACAAAACAATAGAGTAATTCAGAGGAGCTTTGTACCTCGTACCAAATCTTACTCCTTTAAATCCACAGAAACAAGCTCATCAGTATGAAAGTCACAAGACGACCTTTGTCTGACCCACGTTTTTATTCCATTGGCTCCATAATAATTTGCTGCTGTAAGGCCATGATGTCACTGGATGGACAGCATTAAAATCATATTTACATCACATTTAAACTTTTTATGAGCAAACAAGATGTGTATTTATCACTATTCAATTAACACAATATATAGAGCATTATATAACCCTAACCCTAACCCTAACAAACCACTGTGGTAAAATGCAAAACATGTGGTCATATTAGTCTGGTTATATAAAATGATGTTGTGCATCATGACTTAGGTTGATTTTGTTTTAGTTTGTTCATTTCCTGTTTTATTTTGGTGAAGGAGTTTATCTTCCTGTTGTTTCTACGTCCTGTCTGACTTGATTCCTTTATTGCCTCCACCTGCTGTTGAGACCCCACCTCTTATGAATCCCTCTCACCCTTTATATTCTCCTTTTGTCAGTGTGTCATTCAAGTCACATCCCTGTCACTCTGCATTCTGTAAGTGTTTGTCTTAGTCTAGTTAATCTGTCACAGAAAAAAGTCTTTTGTTTGTGTCTTGTTGTTTAGTTAGGCAGGCCATAGAGCTCCCTTTTTATATTCTACTTTTTTGACTGTTGAGAATAAATACCTTTTTAAGCTCTGATCTCCTTCGTTTTAGATCCATGCCAAGAGTTTTAGATTGTATTTTATTTATTGTTAATGAGATACTAGTATATATATTATGAGTACCCTTATAGCTAATAAAATTATTTCCATACTAAGGGTATTAACACCTGTCTTACTTCCACTTTGTAGGTAGTTAATAAGCAGTAATTAGGAGGGAAGCTGAGTGGAAACAAATGATTAAAATACATTAAAACAAATCATATTATTCTAAACTAAGTGGATGATAGGGTCCTTATCACATCCACAATGACAATGCTAGTGAACTATAGCTGTGATGTATTATAGAGGGGCTTCATGAAACAAAACCACTGGCATCTCATTAATGTAAATATGTATAAAGACAAAAATAAATAACTCAGGTGCAAATCAGTCCCCCCTTTGTGGACTATATTATTCTAAATTTGTGGTTAGACTGTGCACAATTGGAGATAATTTGTACCATTTAATATTAAAAAGTGTAATGTCTGGATTAACAACCCATTTTTTGTTTTTACTGCAGCCTGAGCTTTGTGTTGACTTTTAGGGCTCTAACACAGTGCGAATGCACAACACATGTAGACGTCAGTGTTGACAGATCATTATCCTTAAATTATTATGAAGAGCTTCAGAATATAGAATGACAAATAAAGCTGTTATATTACTAGGATGCATACTAATGAGGAAATAGTTAATAATGTTTATGTTTGCCTTAACCCTATTAACTTCCACTCAATTTCGCCTCAATTTCTTTATAAAGTAAATTCAATGCTGTTCTTGAACCATTTTAATAACATGCAGTTGGTGTTTGCTTATATTATAAATGAAAATATTAAAATGAAAACTGGGATATTGGAGGCGGGTCCTATTAAATGATGCAATAGATAAAACATTTGTGGATATTTATTGATGTTCTGGTGTGTTTTGGACTATATATGGACAATTTTTTTGTTTGTTTTGGATGTTTTTGTTGGAATATGGTTCATAATTATGAGACAAAAAGGGTCAGATCAGTTGTTTGTCATTTATATTTTGAACAAATGAGGGATTGTACCTGCTGTGGTTATTTTATCTGAAAGTGTCTTATATCTTCTGACGTGTGAGAATCCCTGTTGTCAAACTACATTAGGTCATGTGACATTTGGGAGAGGTTTGGGTGGTTTGCTTAACCCTTTGTTGGTCAGCTCAACCGTTTGGTAGAGGTAACTTTGAACCCCGATATCTAATCTAAATTTAAATCCTTTGATAGCAAACTTTTTGGGCAGTCAAGGCTATATTCAGGGTATGCTAGTATACCATCAAAGAAGAAGATGATAAATGTGACAACACCTCTGAGATGATCTTTTCTTTTGGACATAAGATTGGTGGCAAGTTCGATTTATTTTTTTTTCATTTTATTAACTTTTAGAGTGTCTATTTTACATAAATAATCCTCATCATAATTTTTTGAAAACAGAGATGATAGTAAACGGTCATGAAATGCTAATGCTAATCGCTAATGCTAATCACTAATGATACAAACACAAAGAGTAAATACATCTAATTTGAAACAAGTCACAAATTATGTCGGTAAGATTGGCGGAGTAATGTTTGAGTTTTAATATTTTAGTTAAATTTAGGGTCGGTAAAATAAGAAATAAATCTATAATTTATGTTATAATAGTCCCTGTGAGATGGGAAAAAAAAGAATATATATATATATATATATATATATATATATATATATATATATATATATATATATATATATATATATATATATATATATATATATATATTATATATAATTATTTTGTGTGTGTGTGTGTGTGTGTGTGTGTGTGTGTGTGTGTGTGTGTGTGTGTGTGTGTGTGTGTGTGAATTTTGTAGTATGACCAACAAAGCATTAACATTTTTGAGTGACTAGTTCCAGCCTATACACGGGCCCTTGGAAGTTTAAAGGGTTAATAATCAAATACTACCAATTATTTGTTCAGGAACGTTGTCGTTGGCTTCAGATGACAATAAGAACTTGTTGTTTTGTATTGAAAGGCTCTGTTTTAAGACTGTGTCTGAGGTAAAGAGGATATGAGTTCAATGTGACTGGGCAGAAATGTCTCACTTTCTGGCAGGAGGCCTTTGCTGTTGGTCCACTGCAGCTCAAAGATGTAGAAGCAGATGAGATACTCAAGATCCATCAAGACAAACACCAGAGAGTTGAGCTGATCGGCGAGCCAGAAATCTGCAAACTCCACTCGGTGAAACGGAGCCGTGAACACACGAAACTGTTGAAGGAGAGTGTGTGAAAATATGAGAAAAGCAGATGCAAAATAAGGCTCATTACAATTTATCCTTCATGTGCTTTTTGTGAGTTTTTTTTTTCCTTTCAGCTAAATATGATTGAATTAGACACTTTATTAAGGTGTAGTTGTAGCACATTTTTGAAGAGGTGCACAGAAAAGGCACATTTTATTAGTGATGTGTAACACAGAAAAGGGATAAAGGATACACACACACTCTACTGGTGTCTGAGTGTGTGTGTGAATGGGTGAATGTGAGGAATTGTAAAGCACTTTGGGCACCAAATGGTGTATAAAATATGCTATATAAGTACAGTCAAATTTTACTGTTTACCATAAGCCTCCAGACTATGTTATCTGAACAGGTCATGCTTGTGTTTGTCAGTGTTGCACATAAAAGCACAGGAACCAATGTGGTGTAATGCTGACGTTATTTGGAATATGACTTTAGCAGGAGCTTGGTTATTGACGGCACTTTGTGAAAAGATACAGTCAAGCTTCACTCTTTCCATCTACTTCACCCTGAGGTCGTATGTGACATTTGGGACCCACTGTTTACCTCCATCCATGTACAGAAACAGACCCCCAAACACTCTCCTTTCACTGAAAATGTCAAAGGATATTGATTTTTCTTTTCTTTTTTTTTTTTTTAATAGCACTGCATATTTCTCTGAACCTGTCAATCAAAGTCAGTATTGATCCACTAAACCATTTTATTGGTATCAGCTCTATGTTGCTGTCTCGAAGCTAAGCCTGCTGTGGTGGTGTGGTTAGGTTTTCATTTCTAAAGTAAACACTAGTAATCCACCTGCTAGATCTTCAGTTTGTCCTGTAATGAAACCTCTGTCATCTGTCTGTTCTTTGTTGTCAGAAGAAATGAGTACACCTTCTACGCAGTGGAAGGAAGAATAACGCTTTCCCGCAAATATCTTTAATTGGTAATTATTTATTCAAAGTCTGACAATCAGGTGGCACAACCCATATGTGTGTGAGTGGGTGGTTTGGCTGATTAGAGAAATGCATCAGTGGAAGGGGGGGGGGGCTGCCAGTGGGGGGCTGTGAAGGAAAAGGACAAGACAAGAGAAGGCGTTCTGCTCAGGGCACCAGCATACTGATGGATCTATGCCTGTAATGATTGCACAGTCACAGCCTCCACTCCCCCTGAGACCAGGGTGCATTCTATTATCCCTCAAACCTCTGTCCTCTGTCTAACTGCACACACACACACACACACACACACACACACACACACACACACACACACACACACACACCAATGTCTATCTCTGTGGGGACATCTCATACACATACACCATTCCCACAGCCTAATTTCAACATTAACTTAATTCTGATCACAAAACTAAAACAGAATTTTAAACATGAAAATATTATATGGCTCAAATGTCCTCCTAAATATACAAAACTGCTAAAATGTGCCCCCACCCCATCCTTTCTTCTGCAGCCTCAGCTTAGACAAAGAGCAGAGTCACACGGGAGGGGTTTGTAAACATGAGATTAGAGATACGTATCTGATTGGGACATGGATTCTTTGTATCAGGTGTCAAACATGTAGCTTACATATCTATGGAAATATACACAAATGCAGGTGTTGTGCAGAGTGTATGACATATGCATAAAAAACCCACGTCCATCCATACATTTCTGAACTGGTTATTACAGCTTATTATTTATATATGTGCATCATATGTTTAATTGGTGTATAATGACACAAATCTAACAATTGTTGTATTTCTATCCATTCATTGAAATTAACTAAAAACCCAAAGGATAAAAAAAATAATTATTAGTGAATGCAGCCATTATAGCTTAGAACCTCACAGCTAGATGGTACTGAGTTTAGTGGACATGGACAGAACACTTAGGAAACATTCCAAAGTCATAAATAGGAGATTTTTAAAAAATTAAATTGCAATATAAAGAGTCAAAATTATGAGATTAAAGTCAAACAAAAAAAGCAATAATTGTGAGATAAATGGATAATTATGAGATAAAAAGTCAAAATTATGATATAGTACGTAACAATTTCTGATTTCCGACTTATTTTTCACTGTCACATTTGTCTAGTTTTAAAAAGTAATGAGTCTATTCTGAGAAGATAAAGAGTAGAAAGTACAGATATTTATATAAATATAAAGAGTACAAAGTACAGATATTTATATAAATATAAAGAGTATAAAGTACAGATATTTATATAAATATAAAGAGTATAAAGTACATATATTTATACAAATATGTAGGGAGTAAAAGTAAAATATATTTAAAAAAAAAACAATAAAATAAGTACATATACCTAAAAACTGTACTTAAGTACAGTAAAGGAAGTACTTCTACTTAGTTACTTCCACCTCTGTACATAAAGACAGACAAGAAGCCCTGGTTCATGAAGTGGGTTAAAATGAATATCCAAATAATGGTTTTGCATCATGGATAATATTCATATATAAGATAAGATAAGATAAGATTTCCTTTATTCGTCCCGCAGTGGGGAAATTCACATGTTACAGCAGCAGAAGAGGGCATCAGTAAAAAGAAACAAACTGTGTGTTCTACCTGGAAAATGCTACAATATGAATAAGGTTCAAGTCAGATGACATAAACCACAATATGCAGGCTCTAATACATTAATAGTATGACTGACCAGTAGCTTAAGTAGCCAGAAACGTGATTTGTAGTAGCAGGTCTTAAAAGGGTTGATGAGGAAAAGCACCATGAAGCCATAAAGTATGAGGGGATTGATCTGCATGGGGATGTAGATGTACTCAGAGTACAGACAGGAGAGGATGCTGAGGCACCACAACACACCAAGAAACCCAGCAATCTGCAACACAAAGACAGAAACAATGCTGTTACAACCAGTACATTAATGTGATTAATCACAATGAATAAGATGATGTGAATAAAACAACTTCATGTTTTGGAACTGAAACTGAATCGTGTGTGCGTAACATCTGATGGTTCTGATAATATCTTCCACCTAATTATACTTAATGTGTCCTTAGGGTCTTCTTCCTGGCCTTAAAATCTCTACCTGGCATGGACCAAATGCCGGGTCTATAGAAGGAGCTACTAGCAATTGAGCTAACACTTTAGGGCGACGCATGTGGGGTTTCTCTGTCATTTTAGGATCTTAGAGTTAGTAGTAGTGACAGTCGAATGCTTCAGCATAACTTGCAGCTTAAGTACAGTCTATGTTGGGCACCTAGGATCAGGGTAAGACCCAGTCCAGGGCCAGACTAGATTAGGACCCTATAAGAATATTACCAGAGATCCACAGTGTAAACGAACTTAGCATGATGTTTGTTTTGTTTTACTCTAGAGTCCAGACTACCCCATCAACAACATACTCTCATGTATTCTCAGGGTTCTCACCAGGAATTTTGTACAGTGTAATGTTAACCAGGACAGCCTGACACTATGCACATGTGCAATAGCCTTCATTAAATCTGGTGAGTGGTCAGCGTAGATCCAAATCTGCAATGAGCGTCACACAGATGCTCCAAATGCTCGCGACTTCCGTCACTATTCGGGATTCATGGTATCACGGAAACAACCAAGACATGCTAATTGGAACCCCGAGATTGGAAGTGACTCTTAATTTTAGATGGAAATGGGTCAATCAACAGTAAAGGACGCAGAGGTGAGAAGATGTAAATGAACCTAGATACTGTAGACACCAAGTCGATAAAAACAAATGCACATGACATTATCTGTCAAAATCACTCGTTCACAGCACCAACTGCCCCACTACATAAGTTTTCTCACATAAATATGGAAATATTACGTAAGCAAATGTTTTGTATTTTAATTTTTTAAAATTTAACCTTTATTTAACCAGGCAAGTCATTAAGAACAGATTCTTATGTATAATGACGGCCTGACACAAGATCGGAGTCACTTGAGGGGAAAGGGTAGAGGGCTGCAAATGTGCTCAAAACACAATCCCACAACCTGAAAGGCAGCATAGTGGCTCTAATCACAGCGTAATATTTCAAACCGACAGTGTATCATCATGTTACGCTGAAATGCGCTGGTGAGAACCCTGATTCTTGTTGCTTATTTTAGAAATACATGGTTTTTATCTGACCTCAAACAGATGCTGGTGTGAAAGGTTGTTTCGGGGATTGATCTCAAAGATGAGGACATGGTTGACTCCGGCCTGTCTCCATCCATACGTATTAATGCCCAACAAGAAAAGAAACTGGATCAGAAGGAAACCGCCCCGGTAGATCCGCACCAGGGGCCACACATTCTCATAACGGATGAACACAGCACCTGGAAAATAACAACATTGACTCAGGTAACATACAAATTATACTTGCTAGCGTAAAATTAAATAACAACAGCTCCTCCACCTTCAAGTGAAAATATATTACACATTGTCAGAAATGTATGATTCTGGATTTGACATACCAGTGAGCACAAAGGAGATGGCGAGGATGATAAAAACGCCGCAGTACAGACCCACGCGGAAAGTTGTCCAGGCCAGTGCAGGCTGAAACACAGGAACAATCACTGTCATTATTACAGCATTAACCTGCTCTAAATATATGACCCTCATTTCCTGGTTCTCCACTGTACTGTGTAAGCTGCTAATTAGGCCTTCGCCGCAGACCCCAACCAATGCAAGGCCTATTGAGTCCACTGTGATCGCAATGACATCACCCATTTGAGCTCTAATTTGACCCCCTGAACATGCACGAAAACTCACCAAATTTTGCTCACACTTCAGGAGTGTGAAACATTGTGAGTATATGTAGGTTTTGTAAAAGTCAGTAAAGAAATGTGTCTACAGCGCCCCCTTGAAAAGGTGAAATACATTGTATTAGGCCAGTCATGGTCTTCACTGTCTTTGTAATTTAATGAACTCCTTTTTGGCCGTTGGGCTAAATGAACTCAAAATTGGTAAACACTATCTAGACAAGAGGGACATAAAAACGTATCTAAATTTTTGGGAAAACTTGCATCGTTTTTGTGCTACGATGTCGCAAATTTTGTGAAGTTTTCGGGAAAAATTAGAACTACATAAATTGCTTTAGCTGAGACATACAAACACTGATTTGGCTGAAAATTGACACAGATGTCTATCTCCCAGGTCTACATCCATTTAGCTAAAGACATTCTGAATTTATACTATAGCGCCCCCTAGAAATGTACTTTTATTAAAATGACTGTAGTTTGGACATGCAAACATTGATTTGCCTGAAATTTGACTCAGTTGTCAGTCTCACAGTTCTACACCCAATCAACCCACAACATTTCAAATAAGCCACTCTATAGCACCCCCTACATATTTATACAAAAGTGTCTGTTTCTGGCAGAATATTGCATCCTGTCCACAGTAAGACATATTACCATCGGCTGTCATCATCGGTTGAGAGGGGAGGTGGTCATGAGGGACGGCGAAGGCCTTTGAGACTGCCTGCAGTTTTAATTTCCTTTCTTCTTATGTAATATTGAAATGAAATGGTATGAGTTTTAAAAACCACTTACACCTAAATAAGTTCTCAGGGATATTCTTAAATGGTTTATAGAGAAAAGCTTAAGCAACAAATTCCAGTCAAGTTCAACTAAGTAGAACAATCATTTCATTAATTTAGAAAGAAGGAAAACTGCTCATACCAGCTCCAAACACAGCCTTGACAAAAATATACTGAAGATTACATTTGTGATGAAAACTAAATAATAAAAATCATCATTTTACTAAGAGCTACAATGATACAAATTGTCCAGCATCAGTGAACAAAACATTTAATGTCACTTTTAATATTTAGTATAAACACGTCCACAGGATAAATGGAGATGATGATTCTTTAGCCACAATTCATGTCAGACATGACATTAATTAATGCAGTAATACTGGTACATATAATACAAGGGGGTAAAGTGTCACCACTACAGATTTTTTTCTGAAATGTATCCTGCCTGCTCAGTGATGGAAAGGCACTTAGAAAATCAATATTAAAGGCTAACATGGCTTCTCACTCATCATTTCTTCCAGTCTTTCCCCATCTCTCCACTTCTCATGTTTAAAAGCCTTTGGCCTTTTTTTCTTTTGTAAATTATTTTTACTGCAGCATAAAGCCAAAATACTAGATGATGAAAGCTAAGATGATATTTTCCATTAATCGTCAGTGAGCACATTAACATACACACTAATGTTGCACTATTATTCTGAGTATGACAATCTGAATTTGGTGTCATGTTAGCAGTACTTTATATTTGGATATTTTAACAAAGGTCTTTTTTCACCCAGGATGCGGGATGAGCTGATTCAATATATGACAGTTTTATGTGTGGACGTATATAAAGTGCATTAGGAATATGGAACAGGCCCAAGCTTGGGTCAGTTGGAGCAAAAACAAAGCTTGTTTCTAGTAATAATGAGGATCCACAGAAAAACCGAGATTTCTGATTGAAAGGAGAAAACGCTTCATTTTAAATCTTACAGAAGAAGATATTAGCCATTAGTAATTCCAGGTCCATCAAGTCAAAGTCCTACTATGTATTGGTTCAAACCTGTTCATTGAACAAAACGCCCCATTTTGATGAGCACAATGCCTCATCCAGGTAAATGGGATAATTAGTTCAGTGAACAGGTTTGACCCAATACATGGTTGGACTTTAATAATAATAATAATAATAATAATAATAATAATAATAATAATAATAATAATAATAATAATAATAATAATAATAATAATAATAATAATAATAATAATAATAATAATAATAATAATAATAATAACTTATATAGCACTTTTTTGGACACTCAAAGGCACTTTACATAACAAACAAACAAGCACTGGATAATAAAAAAAAATTACATAAATGAAATCAAATAAAAACTAAGAAAGACTGGAATGCATTTTTTTTGGTTTGTAAATTCTTATTAAAATATTTTGTTACACTCATCCAAGTCTGTATCAATACATAATTAAAATGTAAATCTTAAATTATAGTAATTTCTGTTTCTGTGCAGTTAAAGCCAGTTTGAAAAGATGGGTTGGGGATGGGTAGTGGGAGAGAGTTGCGAAGGCTCAACCCCCCAAGGTCCGATGCTTGGTACGTACGGTGGGCATAAGGAGGTTTCGATTAGCAGAGCGAAGATGGCGGGTAGGGCGGTCCTGTCTGAGGAGGTCGGAAAAGTAAGGAGGGGCCAGGTTATGAAGGGTTTAAAGTGTTTACGGTAGGGGTGATGTGTTCCCTAGACTCAATTTGACTTGATGGACCTGGAATTACCTACCTCTGTTTCCACAAGGTGTTTGAAGGAATGACAGGGTTTGGGCAAAGCATTGAAATTTAAAAAAAAAAGGTTTATGCACAGAGGCATTGTAAGTGGAATGTTATTTTATTCAGAATTAGAGAAAAATTACAATATTTGGTTTAGTCATTCATTCATTCATTTCTGTCAAATAGACTAAAAACACTGACAGTATAATGAATTAGACCAGTCACAATTAGATGTCAGTTTGTGTTACAGTCTTCTCCTCTCTATTGCCAACTCTGACCTGAGCTGCCCCCAGTGGAGGAACTCTCAACCTCTTCATAGCCCTCTGACGATCTCCTCCCTCCAGCTCCGAGGTCACCAGGGTCTGAACGCACAAACAACAGTTCAACATGGTTACTTATCATCATGTGTCTGTGGTTTAAGGTGTACAGTATGTGAGCTCATACCTCTGCCTCTGAGATGAGCTGTGTGATCTTCTTGCAAGTGTAGAAAGGTGCCACCTCCACGTGAGCCACACGCCAATCAGCCCCGCGAGATGTATCCAGAATCTTGTCATGTTTCTTCAGGATCTTACGGAAACCAGTGAAGTTCAAATTCTGCAAGAAAAAAAAACAACTCTACTATGTGACCGTAATTACAAAACAGGAGCCACAGTTAAAGATGAACACATCATTGCATACTCTGCTGATAAACATGTCAAACCTGGTAGTTTTGGAGCAGGATGAGGCTGAGGTAGAACTCGCTGAAGGCTAACTTCAGGTCTTTAATGTTGCGGTGTTTGCAGCGCTCCTCTTGCGACAGGTTGAACACTGTCTTGCGTTTTCGCAGGCCTGGTGGAGCATTGCTCTCACGTTGAGCGTCAAGTGAAGACTGCAGCTCATTCTGAAGTGTGGCAAAACGTCTCTGGGCTTCAGCAAGCTTTTCTACAGAGGACAGAAAAGCATTGGTAGGTTATATATAGTTAATAAATAGTTGAAGGATTCTTCAAACCACTTCAGTGCTTGATTGATAGATATTTTACACTAGGGCATTAACTAAAATGTCAACACGTCGACTTCCGTAGCACAAGTCGACTTAAATTTGCAGGAGTCGACAAGTCGCATGTTACTCTTTCTCTCCCTGCCTCTCTCTCTCTCTCTCTCTCTCTCTCTCTCTCGGCACGTAAACACAAAGCAGACGTAAACAACACACCTGCAGGTAAGACAGTTGTGGTGGGCTAACAAAACAATAGTGACACACACACACATCGCATGTGTGGAAATACTTCACTTTAGATGACAAAGAACAGCACGGCATCTGTAGAGGTATCGGCTAATGTTAGTGATCTGAGCAGCATTAGCTAGCTAACCTGAGTGATAAGCAGCAGAGACAATCCACATTATGACAACACACTCTTTTTCCCCCCAACACATGATATGAACAGTGGTGTGTTCATCTTTTTGGCCTTAAACTTTTTACACGTAATATAAAAATTGAGGACATGTGACAGACGTGTGGACAGTCCAGTTTTAGAGCTGTGGGTCCAGACCAAATGCAGACATATGTTCACCTGCTGATGTTGTTCAGTTACATTTCACAGAAAACTCTTTGCTAACTTTAGCCTTTGTTTTGTTGCAGTTAAATGCTGTTTGTGTCAGTGGACAATGTTATGTTGCAGTGAACTTTGATACAAGTTGCTCATTACTGGACAGACACGTGTCTGTTGTTTGTCCGCTGAAAATGTGATGACGTCATCACAACCCATTGACGCGAGTTGACTGAAGTCATTAATGCCCTACTTTACACACATTTACATAATTTATATGAGAGTTCTGCACTAATTCTAAGCTTTTTGCTCCCAAGTTTTTTTTTTTTTAAATTAGCAATTACCTCGCCCCCCAAAAGGGTAGAGGGGTATCTTTTTTCTTCTTTGTTCTTTTGGTCTGTATGTTGTCAGCAACTTTAGGCAAAAACTACTGGACTAATTTCCATGAAATTTTAAGGAAAGGTGTGAAGTTGTACAGAATAGATCCCATTAAATGTTGGTAAATGTACAACATGGGTGAAGGTCATCATCACCAAAAATATATTTTGTGAAATGATAAGGGATAGGGCAAATCAGGTAAAACGTTTGCGGGGGGGTGAGGTATGTTTTGCCTGGCAACACTTTTTTGTGTAATTTAATGCACTAAAACACTGTCCCTTCTTTTGAAAAGAGACTGTGGTCTACATAATCTACCTTTTTAAATAAAGAGTTAAAGAAAATATGCATCCCATGATCAGAATAGTTGGAGCACTTTCTGAAAATAAATAAAAAGTAGATGTATTTAAATGACCAATGCATAACCAAAATAGCTTCAAAGGTATGAATTAACAAACCAGACTGTCATTTTTATTGTGTTTTAGAAAATATCCACATTTTTCTGGACTTTTCAGTTGTCTATCTCACATTATTTCAATCAATACCTTTATGTAATTCTATGAACACACCAGTGATGCAGCAGTTTTCAATACCAAATAAATACAGAACAATTACTTCCTCAGTTACCTCCTCTTCCAGGAAGCAGAATAAACACCATATCACAGATCTAAATTTGGACAATTGTCTTTCTCCATAAAGTGCAGTTAACCC
This sequence comes from Siphamia tubifer, assembly GCA_020466265.1. Taxonomy (NCBI): domain Eukaryota; kingdom Metazoa; phylum Chordata; class Actinopteri; order Kurtiformes; family Apogonidae; genus Siphamia; species Siphamia tubifer. The sequence continues at coordinate 43,567,264 of CM035786.1, read as the reverse complement.
AGGAGTGCATTACCAACTGAAATTAAATTAACTATGGATGTGAAATAAAGCAAATTGGAGCCGTCATTATTTGTATCTTATTGGACTTCTATATATGTGGTTTTATGGATGATATCATATTATCAATTATGTATCTATGTATATGTGTTCCCTTATCAATTTTCACAGGATGTATTAGTACTACTGTTCTATCAGTAAATAATTGATCTTTTTATTCTTCTTAAGGGCTCTTATACCCTGTGAACACATTATGAGATGGACCTAAACTAAGCTATGACATTAATGTAGGCTCCGCAGTGATAACCTGAACTCAACCTGATCAGACTGTGATACAAATTAAAGTCTAGAAATAAAACAACATCATAGCACATCATCTATGTGGGCATCACTCTTTGCCATGTTCCTATTGGTAGCTTACATTTCAGGTTAAGTTTGATGAACGTACTGATGACTAGCTTTAAAGCTGTCATTCCATGGTGATTTCATTAATATTACTGTGTTCTCCATTGTTATTGAATACATTGTGTGTTTGTTCTATTTAAAAAAACGTCCAGATTGTTTTGTTTCCAGCTGTTGTTTCACTGTAGAAAAATGACTTGAGGTCGAACAACAGTTTTTACTCGTACTTCCTCATACATGTCCATGACGTGGTCAAGAGGCGTCTCTGATTGGCTCAGAATGCATGAAGGAACACCCCCCCCTCCCCTCTCGCTGTGTATGTATTTACCTTTACCCAAGTATCATCCAGCTAGGTTTCATGCCGTTGCCTGTTCTGAAAACATGCAGGTAAAACACTAGGCTTTATTTCCACAGAGAGCACATGAACTAGTTTCATCCGCCATTTTTTCCCAGTTTGTGCAACAGCTACTGTGGCTCCGTCTTCTCTTGTAGATGCTAATGCTAATGCTACTTCAGATGCAGGGGACAAGCTTAACCCTATGTGGGTTACGTTAAACTCCATCTGACGTCAGATGGACCAGCTTTTTCTAGGTCCCTCGTTCCTCTCGTTGTTTTCTGTGAATGCGGTACGCAGCCAGTGGAGGTGACAAATCACTTTCAAAGGCAGCATGTGTTGGTAATGTGATGTAGAGCTACTGTAAAAACCAAACCAAACATTTTTTCTGGAACAGCCCTAAGTCACCCTGTATATGACGTTGTAAGTTTGATTCGTCGCTGCTACAACAACTCGACATCAGTGATCTTCAGGGCTCTAAATTAACTTTTTTCATCACCAGCCAATGTGGCTAGTAGATTTTTTTTTTTTTTATCTTACGAGCCAATCAGAAATTCAACTAGCCATTTTTTTCCCCTGACCAAAATGAGACATACGCCTTCAAATTTCTTTAAATTATTTTAGTTAACCTTTTCCTCTTGAAATAATTCATTTCTTTAAACATATGATCAAATGTTTTTTTTACATTTTCACATTTAACTCTTAAAACTTCTTGCTTTTACATTTTCTCACCTTTCACTGTTAACACTTCTTTACTTTTCTCACCTATATTACAATTTATACAATACATAGACTCACATCTTGTTGCTCTTACAGTACATTTTCTCAGTTGGTCCCCATATCATTTCTTTATGTCTCTCTCCGTGTCGAACACCAGCCACTCACGACCTCCAAGCCTTTTGGGTTAAATGTCCTCTGCTTTTTCTTTACCTCAGACTCGACAACATCCCCTCCAGCCTTTGTCCTTTTCTCACCCCCACACTCCGAACATCCCAACCACCGCCACATTCTTTTTTTTTCGTTCTCACTGACACAACACACGCTTCAGAAAATATTCTCCTTCTTCTATCTTTTAACGTCTTCTTCTTCACCTCAGAGTCAACCGCGCAAAAATGCTCAAAATCGAATGCAATGAGGACGCAGCCTGATGCAGCCAATGGATGCATGCGACGTCATCACGGTAGAGTTCAAGAGAAATGTAGGAACTTTTGTCTTGTCAGTGTTCGGGACTAGAGAAGGCTTTCTAATCAGGATACTTTTCTAAAAAAAAATTCTATCACTCCCCACCAGCCAAAGTGGCTAGTAAGTTTTTTTTTTACCCACCAAAATGGATTTTCACCATCATTTGGCGGGTTGCCGGGTGTTAATTTCGAGCCCTGGTGATCTTCTACAGGGCAGTTTTCAACACCATTCACAGATACAGAAAGATGACAGTCCTTTCCATTTACCTTCTCTGTTCTCTTGTCTTCCAGGAAGCAGAGGAAGGAGACTATTAGGTTAAGCTGACATGTAAATGCTGTCGAATGAGAACCATTATGTGGGTCAGAGAAAGGTTAATATACATAAAGAGGGAGGGTAGGTCACAGCATTGCCTGTATAGTACAGTACCTTGCATTTCATTAACTGCCCTTGAACTCCTTCCTCCAGAGATGTATAAAATGTAAAGAATTGTTGACAGAACCTGTGTGTGGCTTTAAAGAGCTAATATAGTGATTTAATTAGGTCATTGGACTGCACCAAACAGAGTGGCCTATGCTATAGCAGATTGTTCAAATTAATCTTACAGGAGCACAACTGTGCTGAATGGAAGAGCTGACAGATGAGACAATTTGTCATCCCCTCTGTAGTGGCACAATTTCATTTGACAGGTTAATTAATTAAACCACTTTTTTCACGTGGGCAGCCTTAAGGTTTCTGACTCGTAATCATGTCCAATACTGTGCCATTGTTATTTAGCGCACTGACAGACCTGTTGAGTTTCTTTTTATCTTCTTTTATTCTTGTACTGCTTAACAACACAAACAGATCCTCTTAATAATAATAATAATAATAATAATAATAATAATAATAATAATAATAATAATAATAATAATAATAATAATAATAATAATAATAATAATAATAATAATAATAATAATAATAATTTAAAAAAAACCTCCAAAGGTAAAAACAAAAACCATATCAGCTGTTCTCAGGTACAGGACACGGTCAAAAAACTATGTGCACACGTCAAATCAACAGCACGTCCCTATCCAAACTACTGGAACCCACTAACCAATCAAAACTCAACATACACAACATAATTCAAAGTCTGCCAAACCAAATTATAAATATTCCAAAAACAGTAATAAACATTTTTTGACTAATTAAAGCTCAAAATATTTATCAAAATTACTCAAATTTAATTTAACTCTAACATCCTCTAATTGTCATTGATGCACTATGGCTTTGAATCAAATAGTAAAAACAGATATTGATCTGTACTTTGACACAATATTTCTACAAGTTATATCTGTTTTCGTGCAGCAGTGTGGATTTCTTGTTTTTCTTCTTCTGAGTGAAAAGAATTAGTTGAAACTAACAAAAATGACATACGAAGTATTCTGTCATCATATCCAACTCTTTTAATGACACCATCTTGGTTCCACCTACAGTTGTTGTGCAGTTCACTGGAGAACTAATGTAAACATATGTCATGAACAGAATGAACAGAATTTGGCGAGAGGAGATTTGAATTAAAAACTATATTTACTTTTATTTATTTGTGAACCATAACACACAACTAAACTTAACTAAAACAAAATGAATTAACTATAATTAACTTCAAGATAACCATTGAGCACTAGCCATTTCCTGTAAAATAAAAGCTATAAATGATACATAGAAAGCCTTTTTTAGTTTAATTCAAAAAGAAAAATGTGGTGTTGAAAAGTAGAAGTCATCCAATCAAACCAGGTCTGTATTTTAGACTACCTGTTTGTTCTTATTAGAAAAAACACAAGCAACTGTGTCAAATAATTGTCGTGAAGTTAGAATTTTTTTCCTCTGAAATGCTGTGATGTCTTGCTATCAGCAAAAGGGAGTCATTCAATAGATCATAAAATCAGAATTTAAATCCAATGAGAATTGAGGGAGGAGAAACGATTTTAGTGACAGACTGGAAAAATGAACACAGTTGTAAACAAATGATCTCCAAAGTTAATTTTTGACAAACAAAGTGATACGTTTTGTGCCTAATGCTTTGATCTAATGAATCAATCACAATTGAAATCCGTTGACCATTGAGGGAGAAGAAGCAATTTTAGTGAATTGCGGACTACGGCGACAGACAACAGACAAATTATTCAGTAGCACAACAAGAGATATTTTGGGGATGGAAAAAAGGGAAATAATTTCATAAACAAGACCAACATTGAACATTGTAATGATCCCTCAACAATTTTTGATGTTCTGCAGTTCTATAGTTGTTTTCCACCTTCATGGTGCTCAAAGCGCTTTACATTAGCTTCACATTCACCCATTTACACACACTCATACACCACTAGGTTTCTAAGTTTCTGTCAGTCCTACTGGGAGACTAAGCCAGGGTTCAGTGGGTGGGTAGGTAGATACTTTATTAATCCCCGAGGGGAAATTCAAGGTGCCAGTAGCTCACAACAAAGACATCACACATAACAAACAAACATACACATGTCAAAGCAGAGCATTAAATATAATAATATTAAATATAATAATAATATTATTAATAATAATAATATTATAATAATAGTAGTAGTAATAATAATAATAAAAATAATATAATAGTATAATAATATAACAATAATATAATATAATAGTAGTAATAGTAATAGTAATATTAATAGTAATAATACAGTAATAATAATAACAATAACAATAATAATAATAACAACAACAACAACAATAATAATAATAATAATAATAATAATAATAATAATAATAATAGTAATATAAATAACAGTAATAATAACAGTAATAATAATAATAATAATAATAATAATAATAATAATAATAATAATAATAATAATAATAATAATAATAATAATAATAATAATAATAATAATAATAATAATAATAATAATAGTATATATATTATATATGCACTCCAGGTGAAATTCCAGGTTGGGGGGGGGGGGGCTGTGCATAGGGCTAATATAGCCAGTAAACAGTATATAAGTGTCTTGCCTAAGGACACTTTGACATGCGGACAACCAGAGAAGGAAGCGAACCACCAACCTTTCAGTCATTGGACGACTCTCTCTACCAACACAGCCGCTAATAAGGGCGACCATGTGCGTAAACCAAAGCTACACTTAACAAGGTGCAGCATGTATATCAGTGTTCTCAGTGCATCAACAGCTGAATGATTTTGAACAATGGATGTTAATGGTAGATATTGGTGAAATAGTGAAAAATGAAGAAAACCCATAGTGTAAGTTGAGAGGAAAAAAAAAGGCTGACGAAGACAGGCCGGTTTTATGTACAGTACTGAAGTGACTGACCAGGCGTTTGTAGGATCCACACAAAGACAGTCACATACACTAAGTATAATTAGACTATTATTAGATATATACTACAGTTAACAGACCAGATAACAATAGTGCCTTTCTCACTTATTTACATCTTATTTAATTGTCAGTTCTAATGACAATGACAGCACTAATGGAGACCATGTGGATTATTCACCTTCATTGTGTCATCACTAGTGGCAGAAATTTAAGATAATATCATAGCTTTAAATAACTACAGGACAGAGGAGTGTCATATCATCTAATAATTCTGTGCATGTATCACTGAGTAAGATATTATTTCACATGGAGCTCTTGTGAAAAAGTCTGTGCACCGACTGCTGTCAGATGTACACTATACGTACACTGGAGACAGAACACTGGCTTCCACCCACACTTCTCCATCATCACACCTGCTGCACATGGACCCTGTTCCAAAAAACGTTTGCTACCAAAGTAACTGTAATTAAAGCCAGTGACATTCATAATCATAAATTGCAAATGTAATAAAAAATTTGGAGCTTTCAATGTAATAATCTCACTAATGTAATAGTACAGTAGTCACATACCAATTTATTATATTTGTGGGAACTTATTAAAATTTTGGAAGGTAACAATTTTTGCCATTCATGCCATTGTATCGAGTTTGCACTATTTTTCTGCTGTTTCTGGAGCTGCTGTAACAGTGAAGTTTCCCCACTGTGGGATAAATAAAGGTTATATTATCTATCTTATCCCACAAATGTAATACATTGGTAGGTTACTGCTATTATGTTTGTGGGAACATTATTACATTTGTGGAATTATTACATTAAAAGCTGAACATTTTAATTTAATTTCATTATTTCCGGCCAACTACTTCATATTTAGGTATCAAAATTATTACTTATCAGAAAATATTATTGGGTGAAGACAGTACTCATCTATTGGAGTAATTTTGTTGAACCATTCAGTGTGATCGTTGTAAAAATAAATATTGTAGTGACGCTGATCTCAAGATTTCTTCTTTTTCCCACTGGGTTTTGGAGTTTTTTCTTGCCGAGAAGGAGGGTCTAAGGACAGGGGATGATTGGGACTTTTCATATATCTCTGTAGTTGATTGTGTTTTTGTAAAGCCCCGTGAGACGACTTTGTTGTGATTTAGGGCTTTATAAATAAAATTGAATTGAATTGAATTGATCTCATTGGAGCAGTTCACAAGCGGCGGGGATAAAGGTCAGCACCTCCAAGTCTGAGGTCATGGTCCTCAGCCAGAAATGGTTAGAGTGCCCTCTGCGGCTCGGGGGGAAGGTCCTGCCTCAGGTAGAGGAGTTCAAGTACCTCGGGATCTTATTCACGAGTGATGGAAGGATGGAGCGGGAGGTCGATATGCGGATTGGGGCGGCATTCGCAGTAATGCGGGTGCTAAACCGATCCGTTGTGGTGAAGAAGGAGCTAAACCAGAAGCTCTCAATTTACTGGTCAATCTATATTCCGACCTTCACCTATGGTCATGAGCTGTGGGTCATGACTGAAAGAATGACATCACAGGTACAAGCGGCCGAAATGAGTTTCCTTCGTAAGGTGGCCGGACTCAGCCTTAGAGATAGGGTGAGAAGCTCGGACAGGGGTCATCACCTCTTGTTAAATGGAGGTATCACTCAGTTCATATACATATACAGTATGTATATATTCAATGTGAGGGAGATCAATATTTTTACTCTAAGAATTTGTGATATTGATTCGATAAATAGCCTACCCCCACCCCCCCCACCCCCCACCACCACCACCACTCTCTTGTCTCATCCCTCCCTCTGTGTATGTGTATGTGTACATGTATATGAGCAAGTTGGACATTATTACCTATATACAAGTTGTAAATACAATAAACAAGCTGTTCCCCAAAGGGTTGGACCCAAAAAAATAAAATAAAATAAAAATGCACTATATGCTTAATGTAAAGGGGGCAGCCATGGTTCAGTTGGTAGAGCAGGCTGTCCATTAACCAAAGGGTTGGGAGTTCAATTCCCGCTCTGTCCTAGTCAGTCTGTTGTGTCCTTGAACACTTCACCCTCCATGCCTCCAGTGTCACTCACACTGGTGTATGAATGAGTATGAATGTTCGGTGGTGGTCAGAGGGGTCGTAGGCGCGAAACGGCAGCCACGCTTCTGTCAGTCTGCCCCAGGGCAACTGTGACTACATATGTAGTTTACCACCACCAGAGGGAGAATGTGAGAGTGAATGAATAATGGAACACTAATGTGAAGTGCTTTGGGTGCCTTGAAAAGCGCTATATAAATCTAATCCATTATTATTATTATTATTACTAAATGGAGTAGTATAGTATACTGTTAATTGAAAAGCATACTGTACCTTCCTCACACACATTCCACTGATATCTAAATTCATTGTAACCATCACACTAGTAAGGCAGGTCAGAACAATGCTCAGTGCGAAAAAAACAAAACAAAACAGGAGCTAAATTACTGCCTGTCATGAGTACACTTAGATGAAATCTGAAGTGTGGGAGTGGTAACGTTCCTCACCACATTGGACATGGCTGGAGGGTTAGTTTGTTTGGGGTTAATGAACCATGAACAGACAGGGGGTGGAGTTGAATTGTTAGTGCCTGTTATTCTTTCTCAGCCCTCAGAAACACGCAAAAATGAGAGAAAATCTGTTAAAATAGCAATAACTGAACATTACGGGAGAATCTCAATCTATATTCAAGCTGTGGAGATGAGAGTTGTCTGACAGGATGGATTTTAGTGCAGTGCAGCAGAATGGCTTTGAGAGGTCAAGGACCCCTTTCAGACTGAGGTACAAAGGGAAAGAGGCATGTGGAGGGAAGTGTCTTATGTAAAATCAGCAAGCGATTTATCTCCACCTCTCCACTGCTCTCTATCTAGCATCCTAACCAGCTTTTTCAACCCACTACACACATACACACACACACACACACACACACACACACACACACACACACACACACACACACACACACACACAATCCATTTGGTGAGTGGCACCAAATAAAGATACCTGCCAGACCTTCTTTGCAATTTCTAGTTTCACCTCCGAGTGTAAAGGGGATAAACAACATGTATGAGAGCAGGTAGAAGATGCTGTATTTTTTCCAACACATTTATACATATGTTAAGAACAAACAGTGACTATGATAATGATAATACCTGACTCTGCTGTTTTCAATACCGACCACTAAACAATGTAGTTTATCTCATCATCTGAACCTGCTTTATCCTCACTAGGGTCACAGGGGTCAAATCCAGCTACAGTGGGTGAGTCTCCAGTTCTCATACACTCATACACCCTGTATGAGTGTCCAGTTCATCTCAGGGCTGAACATATATAGACAAACAATCACTCTTACATTCACACCTATGGACAATTTAGAATTAACATATTAACCTATCAGTGCATGTCTTTGGATGGTGGGAGGAAACTGGAGTACCTGGAGAAAACCCACACAGACACGAGGAGAACATGCAAAGGTCTGTTGTGGGAATCGAACCAGGGTTGTTCTTGCTCTAAGGCATGAATGCTAACCACTGCACCACTTATGTAGTTTATTTGAAATCTAACTACAGTTTGCACATCTAATGCAGATATTCAGGAAAGTGACACTAGATATATTAAGACAGGGAAGGTTGAGTGCTTCCTGAATAAACAATAAGACCTGGAGTGACACTCAGCTCAACCTGTGTTTACTGCTGGAACAATCCATCTGCCAGTAATCCCATCATTATGAGCTGGGACACTCATTGCCAGTCAACCTTGGCCCTGGGTTGATCTACTGAGGCTGTAGTTTCACCACCAGCCTGTAGATGAAGCACTGTCCGTCTTCAGAGACACCTCCCGCTGGCTCTGAGGCCAAGTTTAAGACAGGAAGCCAACCTTCTGCTACCAGAATATCACAATATATCATGGCTACAATCTCATGTTACACAGCAGACCCATAGCCTGAGCTTCTGAAATACACACAGGTCTAAATACACTTTGACAGATACTGGCTGCTTTAGTGCAATAAAGATCCCACACAGTGCTATTGCTAAAATATCCAGTAAAACAAAGAGCACAGGGCTTCATAATCTGCTCTTTTATGTATATATGTCAGATAGGAGAGCATTTATATTACCATGATTTTTTTAATTAATACTGGGTTGGTGTAAATTTGTTGTTTACTGTGTTTGATTATTTTCTTGGTAGTTGTACTGGGAGCACCTGAACACTATTGCCAATTGACCAATCAGATTGGACCCCAGTAAAGACACCTTGATATAAATAGATGGAGTGTCAGGAGGGGTGTCTGGTAGAAGATAAGGGGTGTGTTGAGAGTCCACACACACCAGCAGTGGAAAGACTGGGTACAGTGACAGACCGGAAGAACTGGAACCAACTGAACGCATGCAGATGAGTGACTGAAGAGATAATGTCGCACAATACCCCCAAAAACAAGCCAAGTAAAAGGAAGTAGCTTGTTCTGTCATGTGTGTCTGAACAGTTTTGTGTGTGTGTGTGTGTGTGTGTGTGTGTGTGTGTGTACACGCCTCTTGTCAAGACCCCCATGATCACCCCCCACAGTTGCATCGCCAAAGGAGGAAGTGACACCCAGGTTAGAACCTCCACCTTGGGATTGTACAGGGATAGAGTTACACCCCCAACAACATTGGTTGGGAGAGATTATTGTAATCTGTGTGTGTGTGTGTGTGTGTGTGTGTGTGTGTGCAAAGACATATCACGCTATAAGTCCCTCTTTCAAGCATTTCACAAATCTGAAAAAATGTTTTAAGATGCAAATTAATGACAGGGGATTTACAATCTATTTTTACTGCTAGATTTACCGGTAGTTTTGTACTTGGTATTCATGAACTGTAACCATACAATATCAGTATAATATAATTAAAATGAGATAAGGTAAAAACAAAGAAAATTGTGTAATAATTTCAGAAACCAGCTTCACTAAACTGTCAATTCTTCTTGTTAAATACATTTAATAATGCATACAATATATTAACAGGAATTCGGTCTTCACTCAAGAAACATTAACAATTCTTTCATATATTCCTGCTACAGTCATGTAACAGAAATAATTCCTTAATTAGAAATTGTTTTTCTTATTGGTTTCTGAATTCATATTTACTTTGATTTAATCCAGACAAATCAAACTTAAGCAAATACATACCTGAATAAAATGTGTTGATTTTCAAAAGCTCCTTCTCACAGGTCTGGAAAAACCTCTCCTCAAACTTGGCGTAGTATCTCTTCACTGTATCTTCATCTGTGACTGAAGGAAAAACAAACAAAAGTAATTAGTTAATTTTCCATGTAGACAAGTTCAGATTTATTTGAAACATTTCTGCAAATATAGAACATTGATCAACTAACATAATATGGTAGTGACTTGAAGGATATTCACAAACTTTACTATGAACACATTTGTCATCCTAATGTGACAATAAAAAATGTAAACTGGATCCTTTTTTTGTAGTTTGCCTCTAAATCTAATACATATGCATCTGGTTAACTGAGATTTTACACTTTACTTTAAGTTGCACAAACAAATTCACTCATATGTACAATTACATGAGCTCCTTCCTTCTAAAGAGTGTCTGTGAAAACAATAACGGCATGATTTTTTTTTTTTCAATCAAATTTTTATTGGGTTTTGTAGAAGAGAAACATATATCACATATTCATACAACAGATCTGAATAGGGGTTACACATTTCTCCCCTTTATTTATATAAAACAAAAGAAAAACTCCACTCCACTCTTTTCTTTTTTTTCTTCTTCTTTTATTTCATGATTTATTAAAGGTTTATACATGTAAAACCATGCACAAACTTGATTGTTCATGCAAAAACATGTTGAAGCTTCCCTAACAGGACACAGAAGGTTCCATCTCAAATGGACGAGATAGTTCACAAAACCCATTTAGCATGTTTGACTTCATGAGCTGTTGCTGAGGTTGGACCTAGAAGACCTGGGCATGTCGAGGGCTCCACAAGTGCTGTGAGTGAGGCAAGAGACTTGTCTGTTTGCTGGGAGGAGGGGCCCTGATCGGCCGAAGATGACCTGGGCCCAGTTATGTGACCAAGACCACCAACAGTGGGGGTTAGCCAAGACTGATAGATAGATAGATAGATAGATAGATAGATAGATAGATAGATAGATAGATAGATAGATAGATAGATAGATAGATAGATAGATAGATAGATAGATAGATAGATAGATAGATAGATAGATAGATAGATAGATAGATAGATAGATAGATAGATAGATAGAATGTGCAAAATTATATTAATATGATTATATATAGGAGTAGATGCAGATATTTATTTAGCACATGGAATATGGTTTTCCAAACCTGAAACTGATTGCCTTGGCTGATTTTGTTTCTATATTTAGCATGTCCTAAGGGCAGTTTTTACCTGGCACAGCTTCATACAAAATGGCTTCAGTTGTGAGAGGAGGTGGTATACTGTAGGCACAACCAAAGCTACTCTTTTCTGCTCACATCAACATTTCAGGAATGATGGAAGAAATAATGCACGATTCACTTAAACAGCAATGTCATTTTAGAATGTCTAGATGAACTAGGGAATGATTTGGAGCCAATTAAAAGGACAACTCTTGCAACGCCTTCAATTAAAACATTCCTCACAACGTTAAATTACTCCACAAACTGATAAAGAAAGCCACCTCTGTCCCTAGGCTGGAGGTGGTGGACAGATGAACAGTGAAAAAACTGCTGTCATGAACAACCCCTCCCACCCCATGTACCCCACTGTAGAGCAGGGGTGTCCAAATCCAGTCCTCGAGGGCCAGTATCCTGCATGTTTTAGATATTTCCCACTTCCATCACACCTGGAAGTCATTACATCATTATCAGACTCCCCCTGTACTTTATGATGAGCTGATCAGGTGTGATGGAAGAGGGTCATATCTAAAACAGGAGGCCATTGAGGACTGGATTTGGACACCCCTGCTGTAGAGGTTTTGAGCAGCTCCTTCAGCACCAGACTGTTACAACCCCTGTATAAGAAGGAGCACTTCCACAGGTCATTCCTCCCCCCCAACTGTACCACAGCACTCAGTAACCCCAACTATACATTCATAACAATAGTGCAATACAATGTAAATACTGAATATATGTAAATATGCCTGTCTTCTCTGCTATTTTATACCTGTATTTCATTTATTTTTTGATGCTGTGACTAAAGAAAATCCCCAGGGTGGGATGAATAAAGTATTATTCTATTTCATTCTTTGGATTTGGAATGAGGATCATTCCAACACACTGTTGCCATTAATGCCAGTATATCCCAGAACAGCTTTCCAGCGTAGTGTCTACATGCTCACAACCAGGTACACAAAACTGTCATTTAAACAGGGTGGTCTTCAAGAGTTTGCACCTATTGTCATTTGCACAGGTAACCTTAGTTAATCATCCACGACACACAAATCAATTTTTTTTTCCTGTGAGCAAGAAAATTTGCACCCATTATTTGCAACCTCAGTGAATAAAGCTGCAAGCCTTTTTCAAGTCTACTCTATTCAATTTGCATTGATGTCTTGTCTCAGATAATCCTTTTCTTTATTCACAGCACTGAATGTTAACCTGCTAAACCCTCATGCTGTTCATGTTCAAAGACAAACTCAGATTTACACTTAAGAAATGTAGTCATTTATGCACTAAACATGATAACTTGTCAGTCTAAATCACATACAGTATGACTTAAAAACAACAAAGTAAAGTGACAATACCCCCCCCCCCCCCCCCCATCAACCATCACACTCGGTTTATGCCACAGTGCAACAAACCTCCTACTTTGATCTGTCAGTGTTCTCTGTACTTAAATGCCACATGAATACCTTTATCGCCTGTAAAATAAAACAGTGGTCTAGAGAGTAGAGGTTTTACTTTATAAACCTGTCACATCCGCTCCAATGGTGATATGGCCTCATGAACATTAGCTATTATAAAAACTGGGCCCAGGCAGCAACTGGTAGATGGAGAGTTCAACACAGTAATAAAAAAGCGATGCCCCAGGCAGCAGTCTGTCAATATTACTGCCCTGCTCTCCCTCTCACACACAAACATACACCTCCCACACCAACAGGGTGAGAGAATTTGATGAAAAAAAAAATATACGGCGCCCTTAAAGTCCAACAGCTTGACAAGAAAAATAAATGAAATACAGCTTTCACAGTTAGTGAGATAATCAATTGGATGTTAACGTGACAACAAATAGGTCAAAGTACAGAAGAACGAAATGTACAAGAGCAGCAAAAACTATAACTTCAGCCTCTATGTTCAAATCCACAAAGACAAGTTTTCTGAAGCAGTGCAAATTAAAAATCAAGACAGACTCATTATAGTAATAACAACAACTGGAAGAAAGGTCAATATACGGCTTGGTTTGATTCACAAGCTCCAATGTAGTTTGCAAAGAAAAACAAGCTCCGCTAAAATCTAGAACTAGAAGTTTGTAAAAATAATGAGGAACATTGAAGCAAAGCACAAAAGAGAGACTAATGAACAGGTCAATGTAAGCAGAACGAGAAGAGAATAAAAGTTTTCCGATATTGTTTCACATGAAATGGGTCTATTAGCGACAGACTGTAGCCCATGGGTCCTTATATCTGTACAGCTATAATGGATTGGATTTGTATAGAACATTGTTTCAGTATGACCATAGCATTAAGGTAATATGTATATATGGACATTATTGCAACAATATAGCCATTCTTAAGTATTTTGGCTGAATATTAACTCAACATGCATTATGTTGAAATATAATAAGCATAGGATCAATAGAACATGGTAATTAAAAACAACTGGTCTCATTTTCTGTTTCCATTTATTTGGAATGACAATACTTTGACAAACAAAACAATTCAGTCAGAAAACTGATAAACAAAACAAACCCATGTATATTCTTATAGAATGAGAATAAGTATAGATATAATATTTGATCTTAGCGTTCAGGCTCTGCTACATATTCAGCACAACTAGACAACTGTCATTAACCATTAAGAGCAGGGACATACCTAAATATCTAATACCACCCCCCTTGTTACTACTGAAATTTTTTGGTCGTAATGTTTTGGCAATGACCATTTTGGTAGTAACATTATTGGCTAATTATTAGCTTAACTCAACATGTACATGTAAAGTCTGAATACCTAAATGTTTTTTTTTTATGTGTTTTCATAGTATGACTGCAATTTGAACCAATTATTTATCACAAAATAGCCATTCCACAATTATTTGAAATCACTAACAGAAATAACATGTTTGTCATCATATCCATTGTTAAATTAATTTTCAGTAGCCTACCTGTGTATTGTCTCATCAATTACACTTATGTTTGAAAGTTCTAAAGATCATTTTACAACTTGATAAAGTCTTGACTTATGATACAATTTAGTTTAGTGAAAAATAACCCAGTGAACGGCACATTTGACATGATTTATATCATCAGTATGAAACAGAGGGGTTTTCAACATGTTGCACAAAAAAGTCATAAAGGAGAGGGAAATGTCAGACCATGTTGAAACTGTAGAAAGAAGACATATTTATTTGTGTGATGAAGTGCAACATTCTAAACTTGCAAAATTCTGTCTAAAGTCGCTAATCTCACGCAGCCATCTGAGTACCATGGGGTTCAGGTTTTCTTCAAAACTAAGGAGCCAATCGGTGTCGCAGGGTGGGACTCCACAGCAGCGTTGTGGCTGATGTGAAAAAGCAACGGCGACGGCAGTGTAGTCTTTTCAGATTCATAACCATGGTAGTGTGTGTTATGTATCCCAGGGTCCATATAGACTCGGCTATTTCCAGTGTTTTATCGACTCGACCACATGTTCATTCTTTAAAGGTTGAACAGAAGACGACTTTGGAAGTGTTTGTTAATGGCAATGACGTTTTCACTCTTCTTCTGACCGGGTTTGGCAAGAGTTTGAAATATCAGATGGCTCCACTGGTGGATGAAGAAATAGTACCAGTGCAGAAGCCCATGTTTATTGTTATTGTGGTACCCCCCTGGTTGTGTTGGTAGAGGACCAAGTCAAAGAGGCTGGTAACCTTGGGCTGACAGTAATGGAACTGGGAGGAAAAATGACAACATCCACAACGGATACTGCCAACTAATGCTTGGTAGCCCCGAGTCAGTCAACATGATGGACAGATTCTTCATCTAATCACATGCAAAGATTTTAGATAAGGTTAGGAAATGGTGGCATTTACATGTATTCCAATGGATAGTGAAGTTAACAGCTGAAAACCAGGAGTATGCAGATGTAAACATTCTGACAACATGTCAGATAAACTTGTTGAAAAGAGGTAAACCATGTCCCCTTTAAACTACTGAAAAAGAACAAAAATACATAAAAAAAAAACAGACCTAGAGACAGAAAAGGAAGCAGATGGCTTCTGATCTGCCTAACACCTCTGCTCATTATATTTAACTAGAGTCACAAGTGTTTCAGTTCCATAATCAAGGAAAGCCCAGCTATCTAAACACTTAATAAAGTGAGTGGTTCACAGCTGCAGGAAGGGAGGATGGATGGATGGAAGGAAGGAAGGAAGGCAGAAAGGAAGGAAGGAAGGATGGAAGGAAGGAAGGAGGAAGGAGGAAGGAAGGAAGGATGGAAGGATGGAAGGAAGGAAGGAAGGAAGGAGGAAGGAGGAAGGAAGGAAGGAAGGAAGGAGGAAGGAGAAAGGAGGAATGAAGGAAGGAAGGAAGGATGGAAGGATGGAAGAAAGGACCTAGTGATGTACACTTGAATTGCTGACTGATCAGCTGGCAAACAAGCCAGTGTGTTTGACTAAAGACCTGGTCCATGAGTCTGTTACAGAATGAGTAATGGTTCAACAAGCTACTGCACTTAGACCTGCAGGCAAGAAGCAAATGAAGCTGTGTTGTAATTCAAAGTAAAAGGTTACAAAGCTAATGAACATTTTGTATTGTGGGGGGGGGGGTCAATATAAGTCAAGTGAACCAGGGAAAAATTACATTTTATACATATTTCTTATGCTGGATTAAAATACATGAAATATATTGAAGATGTTTTTTTATGGTAGTTTTCAAATACATAAGTATTCGATTTTCTCACAGTGTGTGTGTTATAAAGACCCCACTGAGGTTTTATGAAATTATGCTTCAACACTGTGAAAAATTAGGCTGAATAAACATTAGTCTTTTTTTTGTCATTTATGCAAGTATTGCTAGTATATGTAGTATAGTGTATGTGTATATGTAGTATAGTGTATGTGTATATGTAGTATAGTGTATGTACTGTATATGTGTATCCAATATAGATAGAGAGGTGCTCATAGAAAGTATAACTCCAGTACAATGTTTAGACATGATTTTTTACCCATGCAAGAAATCCTGAAAATATGAATTAGTCCAAATCCACAATGTTTTTACATCATCCTTTTTGTAAAATGCACACTATACACAGTAAATTTTGCAGTGTTAAATCAACACTTAGAGAGTTAATTTGGAGACAATGGGACCAAATACACTCTAGAAGGAGTTAAATAAACTCTCTAAGTGTTGATTTAACACTGCAAAATTTACTGTGTAGTTAGAGTTAAATATCTGACATTCCTTAGCACAGACCGTAATAATTACTGTAAGAGTTTTATTACTACTGTAGTTCTCCCAACATTTAAAGTTTATGAAATGTAAAAGCACTACAGAATTCCACCTTTTCATTTGGTCAAGTAACAAGAAAATTGTAATGCCTAAAAAGCTAATTCATAAGGTAATCATATTTTTTTATTTTTTATTTTTTTCATTTTGGACTCTGTAATTGCAGTAGTTTTGGTAGAAGGTCCTTTTTTGTAGTCTGCTGTTTATTTCTCCAGAGTAGTAGGAGTGAAGCTGAGGTGGATAAAAGTGAAAGTGTGAAAACAGTTTATGGACAGAAAGAAAAGATATGAAATAACCCAATATCTCCATGTCTTTGTTCTGCTTAGATGCTATACGTTGCTGAACCCACAGGTGTGTATAATTGTACATATTGTACCAGTCTATGGACACATTTCCATCTGTTGAAATGTTAGAACAAATGTCAGAATCAGAGCTACATCATCTCTCAGCTCCCTCTGCTACAGCATCTCTGTAGTTCCTGTCATCCATCGCTTATAAACCTGCAACACACTCTACTGTCAATGAGCACCAGCACATAGGAGCATCATTAACATCTCATAATTACATCTCAACTCTTCATCTGCCACTGAATATGAATTATATTACACTGTGAAATGAAAACCTAATTAGAGAAAGTAAAGCCATGTACCAGCTTTGACAGGTTCATCTTGAGATACACAGTATGGGCTCTGGTGTGTAAGACATATCAGCACCAATAACCAAAACAGCAGAGGGCTTAGGGGGGGGGGGGGCAACATTTCAGATATATTCACAGACTTTGAGGAAATATTTGTAAACTTCACTAGACCATCTATAGTAGCTCAAAAATACTCACTTTGTCTCAGCATAAATATATTTATTAGTATAAGATAATAGCATTTTCAGTGTTATTGAAATATATATAAATAATAATATAATATAAATAATATTATTGAAATATTTGTTATTACCAACAAATATAGAGGGATTATTCAGTAGGTTATAATTTAAGAGGCAAAATTAACTTTAAAATTTGTGTAGTACGTACAACTAGGAAAGGGTTTTGTGTTTCAGTTAGTGGGATGAGACTGTGGAACAGATTCAACACAGAGTTAAAGAAATGTCCAAACATGAAGCAATTTAAATGGATGTACAAAGACACAGTTTTCCAGAGTTACAGGGATGAGGGAGGTGTTGGGTTTCACTGGGTGTTATAAAGATGAAACAGTATAGGGTATGTGTTTATATGTATAAGTATGTATAGATGTGTGTAAGTATATCTGTGTGTGTTTGTAGGTATGTGTATATGGAAGTGTATATATATGTATATGTATGTTCAGTATACAGTATGTGTGTATATATGTGTATGCATGTGTGTATGTATATATGTATGCAAATGTATGAATGTGTGTTTACATATGTATGGACTTGGAAGATTGTTATTGTAATTAATTTCTAGGGAAAAGGGGTGCGAGTTCATAAGCTATACTTCTTCTCACTCCTTTTCGAATATGTATTATGTGTTTTTGTATTTGTTTTTTTTTTCTGTAAATTTGTTCCGGCTGTATTTCTATTTTGTTTATATGTTTTATTTACATTTACATCATTCACTCAGTTTCACACTTCCTGCTACAAACAGAGCACCTTAAACTGTCTGAGTTATAGTTATTTGTAACTATACTGGATGTAAATCTAGTTCTATATGTACGTAAGAAAGAGAAAGAGGCATGATCAAGAACAAAGTGAATAGGTTTGTCATGTATAAAGACATAATAATACAATTGGCAATTAAATACAGTAAAGTAAAATAAATGCTTAAAAAGTCCAGGCATCAACAATCTAAAGAGGCAGTTTCAATGCTATGATGTGACCATGTAAAGTGACAAGCGCTCACTGAGACGCTCTACCACAAGATTTTTAAACTCATTTGTCCCTCATGCAATCAGGCTGTGAAATACTTTAAATAGAAGGGGAGGTGGGGGGAGACGGGAGGTGTGTTTTTAGGATATGGAATCTTTTATATATCACTTTTTAGCTTATCGACTTTTTATCATCTTTAACTCCGCTCCTTTAAATTCAAATTTTAATAATTACTTTTTAAATTTTAATTGATTTTGAATTGTTTTTATCTCAGAGGTATTTACATCCAGTATTTATTTATTTATTTATTTAAGTACTGATGTAATATGATTGTATTTTTGTTGTGTGAAGCGGTGACGACTTTGAATTTCCGTATGGGGATTAATAAACTTATCAAAAACAGAACATTGATTAGGATTCCATAAATATATTTAGGCTGAATATATCAAGGTGTGCCGTGAAATCCAGATGTTATTCCAGTGACCAGCCCCCAGCCTTCAGCCAATGTTAAAGGTCATCTGCAGCTCTGGACACACTGACATTTGTTTGATGTCTGTGTTTGTCTGTATGTGAGGATGATGGTGCATATGAGCAGTGCTCCTGTACCACTGATAATAAAAGAATATGTCACATATTCCTCTACTGATTCTACAGATGCTGATGTGGTGTTATAGTGAGTGACAGTTTGTCACCGCTAGGCCTAATGATTATTATCAACAATGAAGACGTCTCACAGAACTAAATAGATTTTCAGTGTTTGCAGAAATACTGTTATCTAACTGCAAAACAAGCATGACGAATGTGTAGTATATCAATTTGTCTAAACTAACGTCTATTTATCTAGGTTCTAATTGATCTGAACCAATGAGGAAAATCAATACATGGTTTAATTTGAATTAGGAACTGTAAATTACAACCATGAATTTAGTAATTAAATGCAGCAGTATGCCCTTTATTTGGCATCCCAACCCCAGCCTCATAAAGGAACCGTCTGACTGATCATTAATCAAATAAAAATTGATTTTTCCATTTAACATTTCTTCCTGTGCACATAATTTAAAATCTTTTTTTTTTAACTGTTAATCAGCTTAAATATTATACGCAGTGCTGTGCAATTTTATTTACATAGTACATTTCAGACACAAATGTAATTTATCCAGTTTTACTCAAATAGAACATTGAGAGGAAAATAAAAACAATTTGTTTTAACCAGTAAATAATCAAAAGACTGAAAAAAATACTGAGAATGCAGAGTAGATAAACCATAATAGAAGATAAAATAATGAAAAAGTGGACATTTGTGTTGATTTTGGGTTATTTATAATCATGATTGAGATGAAAAAAAACCATAGGTCTACTGGAAGTTGTCAGTAGGATGATGTACTACTGTCACTTTACAGAACATGAATTTAATATTTTTTTATGAATGATGACATTTGGCATCAAACCGTTTAGACACTGCCCATTTTCTTCACATCAGCAGTGATAAGTAAGTGAACAATAGAGTAAATGTGGAAGAAAAATGCAGTAAAATACAAAAATAAGATAAATTATGTTGTTTACCAGCAAAAATGTTGTTATTTTGTGTTATCATTGCTCCTCTCACACACACTGTGTTAAGCTCTTATTGGTTGGATGTATAAATGACCCAAAGGTCAACAGCCAGAAACATCCCAAACACAGTGTAACTTTAAACATATAAATACTATTAAAAATGTAAATAAGTTGAAAAATTTAATTAAAGATTTGATTCATTATGTGCAATATCATTTTTTTTCTGTTCAAGTAGAAAATTATACAGAGGTATTAAAAATATATAATAAAGACGAAAGAGCTAATATCAAAACAGAGATATCAATATTATTCCCAGCATTAAACATTTTTGCTCTTCATATTTTATTGGATTAGTATTTGCTTTTAAGTTGGTATAATGGAAAGGGAGAGGAGTATTGTTTTTGGTTCGGTTTTTTTCAGGAAAGGTGTGAGGTGGTCCAGAATAGATCCCATTAAATTTTGATGAATATAAGTCAAAGGTCAGAGTCATGTGTTTTCATAATGATAAGAGGACAAATCAGGTA
Source organism: Siphamia tubifer (assembly GCA_020466265.1). Taxonomy (NCBI): domain Eukaryota; kingdom Metazoa; phylum Chordata; class Actinopteri; order Kurtiformes; family Apogonidae; genus Siphamia; species Siphamia tubifer. Next base: position 43,546,425 of record CM035786.1, on the reverse strand, counting down.
AAACGTGTACAAGGGGGGCGGGGTTTGTTGTCCCTGGCAACACTTGTATTGACTTTAAAATGATATGAAATGATTCAGATTAGACCAAAAGTCTGATTATAAAATCTAAAATCTACTTTAGTTAATAAAGTACATTTCTGTTTAATACATATCTTTTAGAAATCTCCACACAGATGTAACTGTACATGCTGAAGGTTTTATAAAACTACCAGTGAGTGTTGTGTTCAGAATAACAACACGTACAGTACAACACTAACTCCGTATTACAAGCTTCACTTCTTCAGACAAAGAATTGTGCTGGTAGCTAGAAAAACAACTCTTGACCTACAGTATTCCCAGGGTGGCTTGTAGACGGCAGTCCCCCTCCCTCTACTAACCCCCTCCCCTCTGTAGATTGTATAAATAAATGATGAGACAGCTTCCCCCCGATTCTAACCCCCAAAACCCTAACTCACACACATTCAAAACATACACACATATGCACACACCCAACCCCCCACTTCTTATATTCCCATACAGGCATTCAGTGATGCGACCCCATAAAACCAGCCCATAAATCCTTCATGGAAACCCTCGAACCCTCTGACAGTGAGCATGATTTGAAGCAAACAACAAACCTGACAAACTCACACTCCACTTGCCACTCAACATCAGATTCTTGTGCTACAGGAGGTTTTGTTAGAAGAAACAAGGATGGTGAAGAGACCCTGAAAAGGAGCCAGGGAATGGAAAGGCTTCCTCTGTGTTAGGAGATCAGATATCATCTGTCATTATATTGGTGTCGAGAGAGAGAGAGAGAGAGAGGGAGAGAGAGAGAGAGAGAGAGAGAGAGAGAGAGAGAGAGAGAGAACAGGACATAGCAACTATGTCTTCACAATCTCTAAACAAACCAACACACACACACACACACACACACACACACACACACAGATAAGGCTATACACACACACATATAAATTGTACATCCCCTATTTTAAGCTCCATTTATCCCTTTTAATACAACCCCATTGCTTTGCTGTCAGAGGAGCTGAGGAGGGTATTTATATTATAATAGGTTTGTCACTGTATTAATGACTTCTTTTGTCTAAGGTGTAAATACACAGGTGTAAAGAGTCAGAAGTGAACTGACTAAATATATGTAGACAGACAAAAAGAGTAAGTGCACATGAACAACTTCAACATCCTCCGGTGCCAGGCTTCAAGGAAGGAAACCAGCCAGACCCCCCCCCCCCCCCCCTCCGACACACACACTCCCCCTTCACGCCTTTTCTCCCCCCCCTCTTATTCCCATTCCACCCTCTGGCCACAATTAATTCTACCAATCATCTCTCTCATCGAGGCCAGGGGAGCATTAGGAATGCACATTCACTGGGCTCCACTGGCAGCCTGGGACAACCGGAGGCAGGATGAGGAACTGCTGCAGCTCCTGATCCATTGTGTACTATTTATACAGCAGGACTGCAAGCTTAGCATCTCCAAGAAACACTAAACTACACCAACAGGCTGGAGAAAAATGTTACAATTGAGATGATCACACATTATGAGAAGCGCTAACATTTCCTTCTTGTGTCTGTATTAAGGAAAAGGAAGTCAGTGATGGACACATGATGAGCACTACCGGCAGCCACAGGGGGAAAAACAAGAGGCCAGATGGGGTGTGAGATGAACATGAGGATCAGAGTGGAAACCCAAATACACCAGAGAATGGTCTACGTGAGAAAATAAGAGGCGGAGCGAGAGAAATATGAAGTCAATGGAAAATACTTAAGAGAAAGCAAGAAAGAAAATGGATGATGGATGTGGCATAAAAGCTACAAAAGCAGCAGAAAAAAACTGCTCTAAAGGAACAAATGCTGCATTAAATAAAAGGCAGAAATCATAAAAATCTGGAAAACAACACTTCACCTTCCTTCGCTAGTTGGATAAGAAGATGCCTTTTCATATCTCTATAATATCACAGGTATCAGAGCTCAGCAATAGTTACATCTGATGGAACATTAACAGTGACCTGTAATTATATATGTAACATCTGAAAACTACTGTGACTGAAAAAACACCTTCTCATAATCTAACATGATAGTGTAGATGTTTTACACCCAGTAACACAGTCATAAGGAGGTGCAGAAATATCATGTCCTACACTGTAGAATTTGCAGTGTTAATTTGGAGACAATGGGACCAAATACACTCTAGAAGAAGTTAAATAAACTCTCTAAGTGTTGATTTGACACTGCAAAATGTACTGTGTATAAGAACAAGGCGATTAAATCTGATAGAACATTCAGATGCAGTTAATTGTATATGTACATACACTGTAGATTTTGCAGTGTTAATTTGGAGACAATGGGACCAAATACACTCTAGAAGTAGTTAAATAAACTCTCTAAGTGTTGATTTAACACTGCAAAATTTACTGTGTAGTGTCCTTACTTACATAGTGTGGACATTTTGTAAAATGAATCAACACAAACCAACCATTTTGCATTTAATAGAAGTGGAAATATTTACATCATGTTCTTCTTTATTGTGTTTTTAATGTTTAACCTGTAGAGCAGGAGTGTCAAACTCATTTTAGTCTAGGGTCCACATTCAGTTAAATTTGATCTGAAGTGGGCCGAACCAGTAAAAACACCCAAAACATAATATAGTTTTAGAGTGAAAAAAGTAAAATGACATTATGAAAACAAACAATATTAGGCTTTATCATCATTGACACGTATACATTCTAATTTACACCTCACACTGGATCTACAGATGCACAAAATATTTAGTAATAGGTGGAATATTATTCAAATTGTACTTATTTCTCTTAAGATTTCCAATTTTTCATATTTGTTCAGATTTTTTGGTGAAATTACATTTCATTTTAATGTCACTTAATGAAAAAATAATTACATTTACAAAGACATTTGACTTGTGATTATTTATAGGTTCTTATGAGACTGAAATGGTCTGAATGTGAACCATGAATTAAAGTCATTTATATCTTAGTGTAATTTTTGCATTTCATAAATTCATCCAAAGGTCCGGATTGGACCCTTAGGCGGGCCAGATGTGACCCCTGAGCCGCATGTTTGACACCTCTGCTGTAGAGCATTAGTGCCCTGAACACCAGAACATTTTTTAACTTCACCAAACGTAACTTTTCATTCATCGTTTAGCTATACTTGTATTTCCATTGACAGTGTTTCATACAGAGCAGTGTTCACCACCTCTGTCACTGTGGTCACATGTCCACTCGTATTTATAGTCTTTCCTTTTGTCAACAACATGGTGATCATTGAGGTATCTGGTGTAAACAAGCGTACCCATAATGCAATGACATTTGCTACTGGCTGTATGATCACATGAGCACACACTAGTCAGAGTGAGAACAGAAGGATAATATGTCATTTGATACACAGACCTGGTATTAATATATACTGAGTGATTTAATCACATGTGGACAGCTCTAACGCAAACACATTCAGGATGCAATGAGGACATACTGGGATCTGATCATTTGGAAGCCGTCTGAGATGCATATATCATTCTGTTAACAGTCTAACAGTGCATGCTGGGATATGTTGAAGGAGTGCAACTAATGTCCCCTGTGTAAGTAACAGTCAGGACACCACTGGTGACAGGGAAAAGTGTTTTAACATGTCTGAACATTTCAGAAGAACACACAGATACTTTATAAGTACTTCAAATGTACACACTGTAAACCCAAATAAGTTAGCAGAAGTCAAAACATTTAAGGTAATCGATTGCCTCAATTAGTTTAAGTTGATGAAACTTAAAAAATACAAGTTTCCAGAACTTAATATTTAGATGCTTATTAAAGTATATTTAAATTAAAACATTACTTATTAACTAATTATTCTAAGGTTGTGTCAGTCCTACTGGGAGACTAAGTCACGATTCAGTGTCTTTGTCCAAGGACACTTGGACATGTGGACAGACAAAGCTGGGACATGAACCTCTGACCCTTCAGTCAGTCACAGCTCTACCAACTGAACCACAGTGTTTTCTGATTGTAATTTTGTGGTGTGATAGCTTTTGGTGGTTATTTACAGTGTTCTGAAATTAAATTTCATCATCTACTACATCAGTTAAGTTTATTTTTTTTTCCAATCATCATTATTTGAAACAATACAAATAACAGTACAATATCATTCTCAACATTTCATCTATATTGTTAAGTTATATTCACTTAGTCCACAATAGTTCCCCTTAATAAAAAAAATATTAGTTGGAAGTATTTAAAAAGAAGAACATGTTACAGTAACTTAACACATTTGAGTTAGTAGTACTATTTCTGAAACTTTGAGTATTTACAACTTAATATATTTAATTATAGTGAACATTCGGGTTTACAGTGCAGTGGAATCTATCTGTTCATATCAATGAAAACACAACAAATGGGTTAAAGGAGCCTTTAGCTGACAGGCCCACATGTCTGCTTTGATTGAACCCACTTACCTAAAAAGGTTCATAGTGTTTTTATTTAGAGCAACAGAATAATCTTGTAAAACAAACTTTACAACTGAAAACTACATGATGCATCCCACAATGCAATTACCCGAATCCTGCAACAAAATGTAAATGTTCTGACAGGAGGTCAGCAGAAGTACACTAACAAGTGAAGTTTGTCAGGAACAAACAAAGTGGGTCATTTCTTTTCATTTTATTTTTGTGTGCGTGCACTTCAGTGTTGATAAAAAGATGTCGTAATGATTTCTGTTGTCAACAAAACACTATCAATAGTTTAGTCATACCTTATAAGGTCCAATGTAGACATGAAAAGCGTACATATAACAGAGACAGGAAAATGTGGAAACTGAAAAGACAGAAATTTGGAGTTCATTGTGAGGCTAAATGTCCTTGGTTGAAAACACAAAGGAGGTTAAATGGGCTATAAAATACCCAATGATCCTCAGACGTTGTACTTGGACCTTCCCCCTAAATCTATCCTGCGTCCTGGAGACTCATATCTGAAAATAATGTTGATTGCAAGTAAGAAAATAATTAAAAGGAACTGGCTAAAAGATTCTATATCTTTGAAAGAATGGGAGAAATTTACAAAATGGAGAGGATTACCCAATACATAAGACTGAAAGGAACCTGCTTTCAACAAAAATGTCAAAAATGGTCACAAATTATAAAATGAATGTTCAAAAGTGTATTATGTACATGTGTATATGCACCTGACATTGTGTACCCACTACTTGTTCTTCTTCATGTTTTTTTTCATTTTGTAAAATTGTGTGAAAAAAGGAAAAATAAAGAGTAATAAAAAATTAAAATAAAAAAAAAAAAGGAAATAAAACAGTTGAAGAAGCAGGATAAAGATCCTTCTCATCAGATGAACACAAAGTCTATAGAGTGCTGTGATTGACCAGGAAGCTGATGGGAAAGTTAATTATGTCTGCTTGTTCATTGTAAGAGGGCAATAAAAAAAGAAAGACAGTGTGTGTGTGTGTGTGTGTCTGTGTGTGTGTTCCACTGCACTGATGTGTCTCCTCATTTTACTAAGCTCTTATCTCCAACAGTCAGAGCGAGGCATAGTTTGGCCTCTCTGCCTCCTTCCTGAACCACATAGACCCTTGAAGTTCATGACAGTTTCTCTGAAAAGTATCTAAAAGGCTCCCGCTTCTCTCTATAGGTAGACGGATACAGAAGGAAACTGATAACAGTGTGAATTAACAACTGCTGGTTCATTTCACCAGGTGGAATGTTCAACAAACTTTATGCAGACATCATAAGTCCCTTAAGATCAATGATATAAAAATAATCTCATGAGGAAAGTTTGCTGTGGATCTACTAATGACATTAAATATGCATTAGTGTGTGGTCTAAGCTGCATGATCTAGTCTGTGTTTTGATCACTGGGATGTATTTCTCATTTTAAACTGCTGACAATGACAGCTTTCTAATGTAATTTTTATAAAGAATATCATATTTCTATACACAGTCTGGCAGACAGTGGCTCAGTAAAGAATATATTAGCATCTCAGTATGCAAGCTCACGTACAGATACAGATCTCTCATATAACGCTAAATGAGACAAATCTAATCTAAAAGATCAGCTCTAATTTCAGGGAGGTTTTTTTTTTCAAAGAGAATAACTGTGGATTCAGTCTGTATGTGAGTGTAAAACAATTACAGAATAGAGACATGGTGCAATATACTTGCAATTAGAATTGATTTATGTGATTAGAATATATTATGTCTGTTTCATCTTTAAAAAAAAAAAAAACAACTTGTATTTTTCCACAGTAAAAAATAAAATAAGACACAATGAACAAAAACGGGGCAAAGTGATCAGTAAAATTAACAAAAATTAATATTAAACTGACAGAATAATAAAAAGTAAACATGAACAAAGAACAAATAGAACACAATTGAAGAAATATAATAAAATAAGTCAATAAAATGTAGAAAAAATACACAAAAATCAACATCAACAGAAACTAATTAATAGTCACAAAATAACAAATAATATGAAAAAAAATTAAACAAAAAAAGCAAACAAAATGAAGTTAAAAAGAGGAATAAATGACTAGTGTTATAATTTGGCTCCAGTAGTTTTAGTTTGGCCTCTTTCTTTTTCTAAATCAGTTGCTTTTTGACACCTGTACATCAGTTCTATGAACAAAATTATCTGTAAAATAACTCACGTACAGATACAGATCTCTCATATAACACAAAATGAGACAAATTTAATCTAAAAGATCAGCTCTAATTTCAGGGAGGTTTTTTTTCAAAGAGAATAACTGTGGATTCAGTCTGTATGTGAGTGTAAAACAATTACAGAATAGAGACATGACACAATATATACTTGCAATTAGAATTAATATATGTGATTAGAATATGTTTCATCCTTAAAAAAAAAATCCATTTCCAAAATCTTTCATTTTTACATTTAATATTTCTCATTTAACTTTAAGCATGCACTTCTTGCTGTATTTTACTTCTAAAACATCAGTTGCTTTAAATTTCCTACAGAAGACTGAAGATAATAGTAGTGTTTGTGTTTTGTAATATTTCTAAAAGCTTAGATCAGACATGTTCAGACATATTCCACAAAGGGTCAGTTTGGCTGCAGGTTTTTGTTCCAACCAAATAGTGCGGTATGCAGCCAGTGGAGGTGACGAATATATAATATTTCTACAGGTTTGTCCAACAACTAGAACCTGTAGATAGATTATAGTGTGTGTTTGCATATGTATGAGCTGGTCATGACTGTAACTGGACAATATGGTAACACAGCCTACGGGTGCAACAAGACGAGCTGCTCTGGGGAAATTATTCACAGATTCAGTGAGCTGGAAAAAGGACAGTTATATGGAGCAACAACTAATTAAAAAAATTGGGGAATTGTGTAGAAAGAAGGCAAAGGCAAATGTATTATTATATATTATTATATTTATTATTGGTATTTTATTTCTTTTAAAATATTGTAATCATGAGTCTGAGATTTTACTACATTTTATCATAATTAATATTGAATATTTATTACATATTTATTTATTTTACATGGTAAATGCAGGTCCTCGGGATCTATTTTCATTCTTTCTCTGACTTGAATGACAATAAACCTTCCTTGAATCCTTGAATCCTTGAATCCCTTGAATTTTTTATAGCACATTTCATGTACAGGATGATTCAAGGTGCTTTACATAAAACATGTAAGAAAATTTAAATGATTAAGATGCATGAAAAGATAATTAAAATAAGAGACATAAAACAATTCAGAATCTAAGTAAAATGTTTTCAGGCCTGATTTAAATGAACTGACAAAGAAAGAAAGAAAGGAGGAAAGTGGTGAAAGGAGGTCCATAGACAGAAAACTGAGGGGTGGGGGTGTGGGTGGGTGGTGGGGGGGCACAGCAACACTACACAGGAGCTTAGTGATCAATGACAATTTTATCCTCTACTGAAGCTGCTCTTTTCACCAAGAGGAAAACAACAAAACAGAGGAAACAAACACATGTCATATAGTGAGGCCAGGAAATAGACAGAGCCACTGCTGCCTCTGTATAGGATTCTAAAATAACAGCTGAACCCTGTCAGTCTGGGCTGGTCTACATGGTCACGCCTCATTAACATAACAATAAGTTTTATGTTGCGCTCACTACACGACCCAAACATGACTGATATTAATGATCATCTACTCAGTGCTGCTTGTGTTTCATTTAACAGTTCTGTTGGACAAGGTGGGGGTGGGGGTGGGGTCCCTATCACCTCATCTGTTGAACATGTGCAACCCCTCCTTTGCCTCCTGCCGTCTTTTCTGTCTCATCTTCTTTTCTCATCACTTCTGCTTCAGCTCTTCTCAAAGCAGAATGTTTGCTGCCTCTCTCACCTTTCCCAGCTCTCTACGGAGCACGTCTTTCCTCTTCACTAAACTTGTGCAGCAGAGTGAAAGGAATTATGGGAGGAACTGTCGACAAGTGCATTCACACAGAGGACAGTAGAGCCAGGTCAAAAAAAGGAGGAAAACCTCAGCATCATGTACGCCTCTATATTGTCTAAAGGGTGATTGTGAAAAAGGAAAAAAAAAAGAAAGAAATGAAAAATATAGTGAACATTATCATTTTATTATGTGTTTGGTTTATTTTTCAACACGATCTTAGTAATATTTAGTAAAGCTGAAATGATTAATCAACTAATAATGTTGAATTGATAAAAAAAAAAAAGAATCAATAACAATTTTTGTGAATTGACCTTTGCTTCCATGATGAGGAGCTCAGAAGAGACAAAGAAAAAGAAAATTAAAGGTCGACTGATACTACAGCAGGCTGATATATCGAGATGATTTTTGAGTTTGTTTAAGTTTATCAGGATGAGGTTTTGCCGATTTAAACGTTACAAGTTCTACCTCAACTTGGTTTTTTTTGTTTGTTACCGTTAAATATTTATTTTTAACTTCAGACCTGGAATATTTGTCATTTTTTATTATTATAAAAAATGTTGTTTTTTTTTTTTTAACAATATTGGCCCCAAACATTGGCTTAAAGATATCGGACATCTGCCAAGGGTGATGGGGGAAAAAAAAAATCAGTATCTGCATCTGCCATTAAAAAATCTGTATCTGTCGATTCTTTAAAAAATAAAATGCATTCAAAAATATTAGTCTATTTTTTTAAGTTGTATGTTAGTTCACAGACACACACACACACACACACACTTTTAAACTGTTGCTATTTCATGAGATATATTTTTAAATTTACCTGTTGCTCTTATACTTTTTGTGGTTGTTGCTTCAGATAATTGTAGAATAAAGGACAAATTGTTTATCATTTTGAGACATGTCCAATTGACATTTTTCCATTTTTTTTTTGTCACCTATTCAAATAATCATTTAATCAAATCAAAGAAATAATAATTGTAGGTCTAGTATTCAATATTAATACTTTTTTACTTCATATTTAATATCCTCACAGTGAATTTATGAACCTCTTTTCTCATTTTATAATTTGGACAAACACTTCACTAAATGTCAGCTTACATTCAAAACCACCATAAGTTCACACATTCAACAGCAGTGCCTGGAAACTGTCCTGTAGTTTTTGCATGACGTTACATCATCCTCATGAGGTCCATTGTAATGTGGGTGTCCTGAAGTTACATCTAATAGACAGAGTGTTTCATAAGACAACACTACTCTGGTCAATCTGGATAAAAAAAAAAAAAAAAAGCAATATTTGGAAATGAGCATATGATTGTTACATGGTAGTAGAAAATGGACAGTTATGTATCGACACTTCACAGCTGTCACTGCTGACGGATGGAATAAGGAAATGAAGTGTTGCACAACTACAGCCGTCATCATACACAGGCAGGTTGACTAAATGAAAAGAACAAACGCCTGCTGGTATTCATCAATGACGAGCATTTTAATAGATAACAAGAAAGTGTTATGGTTCAGTGTGGGATATTTAGCATCATCTCAGTAGAATATCCTCAAAATTAACCGACAGTATGAAGAAAAGGAAAAAGAAGAGAACATTTAATCAAGTCAAGGCAGACTGTCATCAGCAATGATTGGGATTTACATGTAATTACAAACTGATCAAAACAGAATTATGAATAATATGTTCCATTTGTGTACTCTGAACCTTCTGATTCCCCTTAAATCTTACATTGGCTTTGGAAACAATGTGAAATGCAGTTGACCTTGAAATTAATTACCTCTTATGTTTGTTTGTCTGTCTGTTCGTTAGCAAGATAACACAAAAACATATGGACGAATTTTGATGAAATTTTCAGGGTATGTCGGTAATGGGCAGATCTGGAAATGATAAGATTTTGGTGGTGATTGGGGGTGGGGGGTGGGTGGTACTACCTTGGTGGTGGTCTGCGCTCTCAGAGTGTGTTTCTAGTTGAATATTTTTAAAATACATTGATAGAAATGGGGCAGCACGGTGGTGCTGTGGTTAGCACTCGTACCTCACAGAAAGAAGGTCCCTGGTTCGAATCCCACACCAGACCTTTCTGTGTGGAGTTTGCATGTTCTCCTCATGTCTGCGTGACTTTACTCCAGTTTCCTCCCACCATCCAAACACATGCACTGATAGGTTAACTGGTTAATCTAAATTGTCCATAGGTGTGAATGTGAGAGTGATTGTTTGTCTATATATGTTCAGCCCTGAGATGAACTGGAGACTCATACAGGGTGTACCCCGCCTTCACCCATTGTAGCTGGATTAGGCCCCCAGTGACCCCCACAACCCCAGTGAGGATAAAGTGGGTTCAGATGATGAGTGAGTGAGTGATAGAAATGAGGTAATAAAATGATAATGGTATATATTGCGATATAGCTTTTCCTCGATAGAAATATGACACATGCTCAATAGATAGTTTTGATAGAATTCATTCATTCATGTTTTCAGAGACATACAGAAAGTTACACCAAACCAATCAGACTAGAACCACAGTAACTCGTGGTTCAGGATACAGTGGAGGGTCATTTGACTGAGAACCCAGGCAACCAGGTTACTGAAAATTAGAGTGTAGCATTGAAGCTAGACATTGAAAGTATGTTAGGTTTCATTTTCTACGTCTATAACCCCTGCATTTTTCTCAAGAAGATGGGACGTTTTGTTTGTGTTCTCTGTTAAAACATAAAAGCTTTTGTCTGATGGTCAGACTTTGAATTTAGGTTTAAATACAGTGTCCCATAAGTTTTCATACATAGGAGACATAATATGTCCCATACACATATGATTCTAACATGTATTTATTTATAATAACCCAAAGAATGCATTTGAATAAAGAGAAACATGATTGAAATGTCAGTCATATTAAGCATATTATAAAATTAAACATGGTTTATGTCAAGAAATGTTCATTTGTTCTTGAATTAGCTGAAAGTTCTAGAAAATTCTTCAGCACATATATTCAACCTCTGACAGAAAATTTAAATCCAAAACAATCTTCTGATATTTTCAAAACTCACAAGTAATGGTTAATGTAAAGCTTGACAAAAAAAAAAAAGATTTGATTTATATCATGATACATATCAATATCATCTGATATGAAAAAAAATATATACATATATATATATATATATATCGTGATTATTTTTTTCCATATCGCCCAGTCCTACATAGAAAACATCATGTGTATAGCAGAGGCAGGAGTAAAATAGGCAAGAAAATCATTTATTCAAACATCAGACCTGAAGGCAAAATTGCCCTCTGGAGCAAAGTTGCTTTTGACAGCTATAATAACACACAGCCACCTGGTTGGAAGAAAATTGCTCTTCTATTTTTTTTTTTTTTTTTTTATACCGGTGTGTGTGTGTATATATGTGTGTCTGTGTGCAGAAAAATGCTCCAATAGAACCACATGTGTTCAAGTAAGAGTGTGTGACTTGTCCCATTTTTAAGAGCTGGTTGGCTGGGAGTGACATTGTCATTATCGACATTTCTCCCCCACCCTACAACCATCCCTCCACTCCCCTGGATCCTGTAGCCATTAGCAACCAACTACAGGAGTTGGCCTCTCATCTGCTGCAGCCAATTGCTTTCACATCACTGTGGGACTGTGTGCATGCATGCGAATGAGCAGGTGTTCTCTTTGGTTTGTGTGTCAGTGTACGCCCTTATGTCTGGCACTGTAATATCTACATGATTGAATACATCTATGTTGATTATTTGATCAAATGCAGCCCCACTGTTACTCATTTACACACTATCACAACTCCAGAGCAATGGAGCAAAAGAAAACACACACTTATTTCATGGCAGGAAGGCACATTGCAAGGAAACGGCCAGAAGAAAATAATCAATTGGTGTTGATTAGGCCTACTCTCAGTGCCTTTGTATTGCATGGCAAGCAGCAGCTATTTTCTGTGTGCTTGGTAATCAATACTCCTGATCTCTGATTAGACTGGGGTTGCACATCTTACTGAGTGGAAAGAAAAGAGCAGTACAATCCAGCTGACTGTGAAATTAAACTGAAAAAAAACAAAACAATGATAGATGGAAAAATAAAGCAATAGTGCGCTTCATGTTTCCCAGAACACATATTAAGCCAAAAAGGAAAAGCAAGAGAGCATTTTATTGTTGAAAGTGTTCTATCTTTTGGATGAGCTTTGTAGCTGCTCTATATGAGTTGTGTTTTGTTCATTAGCACAATGATTATTTTCCTACTTGTTCATCAGGAGGCAGAATGTATCATGTCTGATCAAAAAGCAACAAATTGTACAGTACAGTAGAAGCAGAATAACAAGTTTAAAGCTAAGGGATATGTGATATGGGGCAATATTTTTCCATATGGTTCAATATCAATACTCACAATTATCAACAATATCCACAAGTGGAAAAAGAAAGCAATTACCAATACCCCCCCCTCCCGCCCCGCTCATTTTGCTCATTGATACCCTGCCAAAAAGGGATGTATTTTGAGTCTTTTTTTTTTTTTGAGTCAGATTGAAAATTTCAAATTCAATTATTGTGCAGTACACCTCCACTAGTGACATGTTTGTCAAATTGAAAAAGAATCAGGTGAACAGTGTCTGACAAATCGGTTGGACAAAAATTTCAGACAGACAGAAGGATGTATGATTTTCTGAAGATGTATTCAATCTATATTACAACACAAAAGCATGTTATGACATAACTTCTGTTATGATTTGGGGCTATATAAATACATTTGATGAACATTCATTCACCGTCAATCTGCTTAAGACATAGAAACATTCAATTAAAAAATGTTAATCGGATTTTAATCCTACTTGTGGTCTTTGTGAAATTGAACCAGTCACACTGTCTCATGTTTTGGTTTTGTTCAAAACTGACCTTTGCAGTATATATTTAAATTTCTCTCAGATGTAACAGGGTCTCATATTGAACCTGACGTAGAATAGAATAGAAAATGTATTGTCATTGTACAGTATACAATGGAATTCAGTGCACTAGCATATTGGTATTACATCACATTCTTTTTATTTGAATAAAAAAATATAAAAATATGATTGTCTTTACTACTCTTTCACCTCATAGACTAATACTACTGAAATGAAAAGACTCCAACACTTAACTCATTGACTGCCAAAGACATATATATCTGTCTTTTAGCAATGTATTCTGACCATAGCTGGCAGTCAATGAGTTAAATCTTGGTTTCTCGATCTTTTACATCATTTAATTTGGGTAAAAAATATGATATTTTTTAAAACGAAGTGATGATTTTTTTCAGTACCTGGCAACCTGTTCTGAACCACATAAAAAAGGTAGATCCCTCACTTAACTTTATTAATAATGTAATTAGTACTGTACTGTACAGCCAGTAATACTGTATAGCTGCTCAAATAGACTACTGTACATTAAGAACATAGTCCACTGATAAATAACATTCAAGGGAAAGAACAGACTGAGGTGATGATCAGCAGGTCTACGACTATTTATGTTGAGTCTGAGTCGGATTTGACGTGAGATGGAAAAGAATTGTCTCCCCCTTATTAAAACACCTGTAGATTGACAATAAAAACATAATTTCTTTAGTTTTTGTGAAGAAACCATTTCAGATTAGACACTGACAGGTAATAGTGTGATTGGTGCTGACTCTGTCCATGGTTCTGAAACAGCTACTGTCACTCACATTTAAGGCCTTTTAAACAATGGTTTTTCCACAGATTACAGTAATATACACACACACACACACACACACACATATATATATATATATATATATACCCACACACTACTTGTCTTCGGTCATTTCTTTTCACCGCCTGGGACAAACTTAAAAGACTCATGGAATCGGTGCATTGGCTGCATAAGGTCCGTGTGTCACTGTACTGTGGTGCATCAGTAAGCCGACCGCAGTGAAAGTTTCTCATGCAATAAAAGTGCTATGGCTATGGCGTGTCTGCGTCCTCCCAAACCCTTACAGAGGTGGCACTCACCATGTCTGTATCACCACATTTTGCCCACACATGCACAAGTACAGCAGTTTGTGATCAATGATTATTGGACAGGGTTGTGGAAAAACCCACATGCCATTGAAACAGGAAATTATTCTCCAATAAATAATCTTATTGTAATTGGTCTTAAACTTGTCTTGTAGTATTTACTATGTGTGCTTCACCTGATGCCTCAACCCATCCCTCCCTGTAGGACAGTTAATGCTCAGAATATACAGTTACATACTCATATATTTTATTCCATAATTGTTGGGTGTTTACATGATATAAGACATAAAACCCCTATGTTATAAAAAGTGCTAATAAATGCAGTCTTTTCCAACCCTCTTTCTCGTAAGGATGGGGCTGATCCGATCCAGTATCAGGATCGAGATCAAATACAAAAGTAATTCACAGGTCATAAACATCCAAATAAACCTGCAGATATTTCTGAACTATAAGCCATGTCAAAGATGCCCTGCCACACATAACTGTTTTTACTTGTATTTTATTTTATTTTATTTTTTTAAAATATGTTAGGCCCATACGTATTTGTGTTACATACCTCCTCTGTCTGCTCTTGCCACTGAAAATAAATAAGCAGAGTATCAGGCCATTTTAAAAAAGTGGTTGGTGTGATGTGTTAATGCCTGAGCTCATTAGTTATTCATGACGTCGCCCAGGTGAGATCACGCCCACAGAATTCATGCGGTGGAGCAGTGGAGTTGTCCCAAACGATACAGGTTAGAAACTGTGAAACTTCCATGTAAGGTCCGTCATACAAAAGAGGCATAGAAGCCTGATGTTGGATGTTCAAAGCATGTTAAGTTTAACTTTTGTTTCTACTTATTGTGAAGGGTAAAAGGATGATGAAAACCCAGGCTCTCACTGGCTAGCTGTGAGCCAATCAGTCAAGCAGATTAACATGTTGAATATTCATGACAACTGACGCAAATTGAACTACCATGTTAGAATGGTGTGAAACTTAGTGACCAAGGCATTTTTTAACCATAAAAGTAATGAAACATGTGGTAGGGCAACTTTAATGTGTGTGGAAATTACTCCATAAATGATTCTCTGTCTGTCAATGAGACATGCCTTCCACAGTTTACAGCTGAACTCTGAGCAGCATGATGACTAACTTTTCATCACATGAGAAATTAGGAGTGTAGTGATGCATCTGTTTGTACTGAACCATTTCAGTTTACTGAATTAATACATGCAGCCTATGTGAAGAATGGGAAGCAGGGTGGGTGCAAGTAGAACCCACGTGCAGAGTTCCCCCTACAAACATTCTGCAGCAGTCAATTAAAATAAAATACAAAAAATAAAATAAAAAAATTAACAATACTTTCAAAACTGTTCAACGCTGTTAAGTTTCACTTTCAGGTTCCTGTATTTATGGAGGTCTAACTCCTCCACATGCTGTTTTCGAACATACGATACAGCCATATAACAAGCTTGCCATTGCAATCATTACACAAGTAACGGCCTTCCTTAAATGCATCTTAAAAATAGAGAAACACCTCAGTTCTCTCTGCAGATTCTCAGACAGCAGGAGATTTAGTCATGTTCTAACATTTAGAATCACACTGACCCTGCAGAAGGCAAGTCAATATTCCAGACACACTAACATGGAAACCCTTTTTATACTGAAAGCCCTATATATATATATATATATATATATATATATATATATGTGTGTGTGTGTGTGTGACTGAAATAATTACAATATAAGCATTTATACAACGAGGCAGATTTTGTTATTCATTATTGCATGTTGAGTATTAGATCCTTGCAGCATTTATCAACTATGTAAATAGGTCTTTGTTTCTGTTACCATGGGAGCATGTCATGTGACAAACCACAGGGGTGTGTCTATATGAATCTATGAATACCTGTGGGAAGAGAGAGAGAGAGAGAGAGAGAGAGAGAGAGAGAGAGAGAGAGAGAGTGTGTGTGTGTCTGTGTGTAAGAGGGAGGAGAAGAGAGAGGACCATATATTAGAGATACATTACAGGCCATGGGTGGGGGGTTTAATCAGGCCAATAATAAAGCAGGGTGGGCTGATGGAGGAGGCTCCTCTGGGAGCTGCAGCTCTTTGTGTCTCACAAACCCCTCCAGACCAGGACAACCTCTCCCCCCAAACATAGCTCTTCCACCCCAATAACATTTGCTCACCAATATTTAGATTTTATTTCTTGTTGTTTCATCTAAAAAAATAAAAAAGTATATAATTCTAATCCAGTGTCTGAGGTGAGCTTCATGGGAGATGAATGCTAACAGCCCATTTGGAAAATACAAACATCTGGAGTCTTATGTTTTGGTATCAATCAATCAATCAATGATAAAGAGTTAAATCACAACAAAACTTATCTCATGACACTTTCCATATAGAACTGGTTGAATCCTAACTCAGGCCAGTTTACAGAAACCCCTCCAGGAGCATGGACCCTCCACCTCCCCCAGCAGATGATGGATGTGATGACAATGGCCCCTGTGGCTGCTGGGGGCCCTGCCTCACTGATGACTTATTCATTACAGCAGCCTTTAACTGTCCTTTAAGGACTCTAAATTACCACAGAGCTCTGCTCAACATAAATACTTTTATTGTGATAGATGTGGCAGCGACTAATGCAGCTGGATCCACAGGTATGAACACTTGATGCTGACTCTGCAAGACTGTCACACAATTAGATTTTATAAACAAACGTCAGCAGCTGGTCGTCAAATGCAGAGCTCAGGTGATTACTTTAAAGGTTCTGTGTGTGATATTTAATAAAACTGTCTATTGAACATCCTAGAAACAACTAATTATTCATTGTAAGCAGCATTTGTTTTGTTCATTCTCTTTTTTTTTTTTAGCTAAGGGGACATTAACCCTCAATCATAGCAGGCGACAGTGACTTATTCTAATGTTGAATACAGTCATGAAATGGCAAAAAAAGGAGAAAGTTCATTCAGAGATCCATGTAAAACATAGTGAATGCTAACCCAGTCTCTCTGTCGCTGGAAACTACAAAACACAATTTGCTTTGTAACGTACTATACTGACATTAATGAAAATATAATTCTGAATATCACACTCAGTTTCTATAATTAGTTCCTCCTTAATCCCCCTGAATCTTACTCACTGGACCTTTAAATAGAAGGACAATGAGAGTATGTAAATATTTAGCATTTTAGTTTGACAGTATTATGTATTACTGTGCTCTACTAAATTTATATCCATCCAAACATACAGTATTGGTATAAGTATTTTTGAGTTAATGAACATAAATTAACACTGCAACACAACACAAAATGTTTTCAAAGTGTCTTCTTTTAAATCTTTCATTTCATTTTTTAAGTACAAGGAAATGTGTCTTTATTTGAATGGATCTTAATGAGCATTTATTTAATTTAATACATTCCCAGATTAATGTGTCTACAATCTACAGTTTGTCTTAGTTTCTTCATTTTATTTCTTTTGTTTCCTAAAGAGTGAATCCACCTAAACTTCCACAATCAAAGACAGCGACTAAATGTTGTTTTCTAACTGAAATAAATGTAAAGTTGACACGCTGTTTTTCTAGACTGAGTGGAACACTTGAACTTGCCTCAGTCCCATTTGGTTTCACATCTATTAATATTTTACAGAGGAGAGTACACAGGGCTCACAGGGTCACTGCCTGGGAATTATTTGATTTAGCCACATGTGACATGCCCATATCTGGGTCATTTAGAATCTTGAGATGTGTACAAAACAAATAAAAAAAATAATAATAATTTTTGAACAGCAGACAGAAAATATATGAACATGCACCATATTATTCTTTAAATACTTCACACATCCCTTGGAATAGAGACATCTTCTATTTTCTTAAATTACAAAAAATTTGATTATCAGTGTCTGGTAGAGGTGGAGGGTTTATGAATATATGAGGGACATTTTTTGAGTATGTTGAAAACCCTGAGCTCCAATTTTTTTCAGAGTTCAATACTTAATGTGGACTGGTAATAACACACCGTCAAATAGTGTGTTCCAATTCACAGTCCATGTTCAACTAAACTGATGGACTTTCTGAGTGGTTAACCCCAACTATAAACTGATGGACATTGGAACTTACTTTGTGGTTTTGTTTATGTATCTATTTGAATGTATCTTATATATACTATTTGCTAACTGATGTGTGTGTAGGCTTTTGTTTGTTATTTATGTTAGGGTTTTTTTTTTTTATATTTATTAAATTTTTTTGGTGAAAAAAGGGGAAAAAAGTACATTATAGAGAAAACATCTGAAATATTTTTGGTTTAATAAACAAAGTAAAAAAATAAAAAAATCTCTAAAAGTAAAATATTACCATTTTCCCCTTCAGTGTTAAAGATAGGAAGCTTTAAAAATGTTAAGTATTTGATGTAGGATTTGCCTGTATGGTGCTGCAGGCAGACACAGGCTTAAGGCAATAACCATGAGTAACATTATCTGAGAGCAGCTTCAGTCTGAATCATATTAGTCTGTTCACCAGCCACACATTTGGGTCTTCTGCACATTATGAAAGCTCAACCATCCTGTAAAGAAACCCAAACTACAGCTATACGCCCTGAGAAACAGTAGCAGCAGTGACAGTGCAAAGGTCCTGTGTGGGCTAGGAGGCTAAAGAGGAGTTATTACAGCTGGGTGGACTTTAACCCCAGGGTTGGTAGGACATGGACACGGGCCAGAAACCAGAGCAAGTGAGAAACAAGGCATCTGCTGAGAGAAGGAGAAAACGCAACTGGAAACTCAACAGTGATTTTGAAGGTGGTTTTCCTTCAACATGACTTAAGACATTCTACCGTCAAATAATTATGATGCAACAGTAGGACGCAGTGTCCACAGAACTGCTGCTATTAAGCATTCCTTTAATGTGAAAACACTGCAGTCATTAACTACACTGCCTTGTTTTTGAAATGGCATGCTGTTGCTGTCTTCATTCACACTTTGTCATTTTCTCAGTTTTGCTTGAAGGGTGAGGAGGTTTTTTGTGCCTCCTTTGTCATCCCTTATGTCAGGGGTCTCAAATTCATTTTCTTCAGGGGCCACATTTAGCCTGATTTGATATCCAGGAAAATTAAAACATAATAACCTATTTAAAAAAATGACAACCACATTTTTGTCATTGTTTTAGTGCAAAAAAACCCCCCATTAAATTAAGAAAATACTTTTATAAATTATCCAAATATTTTTTAAAAAAGTTATATTTCATAAGGAAAATAAGGGCAAATTTAACAATATTCTGCCTCAACTTATCATTAGTCCATGTGTTTTATTATAGATCAGTTCTACAAAGACACTAAACTTTTAGTAACAGAAGCAGAAAATGGTTCAAATTGTGTCTAATTTTCTTTAGACATTTCAGGTTGTTCGCATTTTATTGTTATGGGATACTTTGTAAAGGTAAATATATTTGTAATTTAATATTTTTTGCAGTCAAACACTGAGACAAATTGGAAGTTGTTTTCATTTATAGACAAAGAAAAAACTGAGAAGAAAACATGGAGTCATTTAACAGGTTATTATGTCTTCATCCCTCGGGCCGCACTGGAACTGTTGGCGGGCCACATTTGGTCCCCGGGCCGTATGTTTGAGACCCCTGCCTTATGCAGTTGTGTGTGTGAATGTATGTGTGTTTACATTGGTGGATGCACTGGCCTCAGTAATAGGCGCAGATGCCACATTGTACTACCATGGATACGGCTGAATGTCAATCTGTAGAATTCTATTATGTCCCTGTGGAAAATCCCTAACAAGGAAATCCTTAAACCCATTTCACATCTAATTACACACATGAGCAACAGATGAAAAAGAAGGTCAGTCCAGTAATTTATGTCCTCATTTATGTCTTGTTGTAACTTATGAATATAGAGGTTTGGACTTCAACTGAAAGATTAAGAGTCCAGTACGAACCTCCTGCATTTCCTTGCTGCAGGATGGCTTCAAGAATTTGGGGGGTGGGGTGGGGTGGGGTGGGGTGGGGGGGGTTGTAATCTACAACTTTGCCACTAGATGTCACTAAACATCACACACTGAACATTTCACTATTTTCCAGTTCAATTCTAAACTTCGTCTACAGTTTATGGGGTTCTTCATTGATTGTAATTGTCCACCGTCACCCTATTGGGGGACGTAGAGATGCTGTTCATCTGTGCATCCATCTGAGAACACTGTACTCTCAATAACTTTTGACAGCTTTGATGGAGGATCACCAAATTCACACCAGATATGCCTCCCATGGACAGCCTTGCTCAAAAATGATGATGAGTGTCCTTGACATAGTTTTCAAGGTAATACAGCAACAAAATAAGAGGAATAAGTTCTCTTAGAGGCAGTGGTTAACACTCGTGTCTCACAGACAGAAGGTCCCTGGTTCGATTCCCACACCAGACCTTTCTGTGTGGAGTTTGCATGTTCTTCCTGTGGGTTTTCTCCAAGTACTCAAGTTTCCTCCCACCATCCAAACACATGATAGGTTCATTGGTTAATATAAATTACCCATAGGTGTGAATGTGAGAGTGATTGTTTGTCTATATATGTTCAGTCCTGAGATGAACTGGAGACTCATACAGGGTGTACCCCGCCTTCACCCATTCTAGCTGAATTAGGCCCCCACAGACCCCCATGACCCTAGTGAGGATAAAGCGGGTTCAGATGATGAGACAAGTCCTCTCAGCTTTAATGTTGGATCCCCTAATTCACACCATCAAGCTACTGTGGGGAACAGACCCCATGACTGTTTACTCTATTGATGTTTTTAAGAACAAACTTAAAACTCATTTGTTTCTGCAGTCATTTTAACGGCAGTATATTAAGGGTTGTTTTATGTCCATCATGTTTTATTCTAATTTTTTTTTTTACATTTTTGAGATTGTAATCTGAACATTTTAATGGTGGGACGTAGAGGGTTGTTTTATGTCCATGTTTTTATTGTTATTTATATGGTTTTGGGTTTGAAATTTTATTATTTATTTAATTGTTTTTCTGTGAAACACTTTGTGACCTCTGTGAAAGGTGCTATATAAATAAACTTTGCTTGCTTTACAATAATTATGACTTCTGGTACAATGGATCATTGTGACGTGTGCTATATGTAGCTCATGTCACAATGATCCACCCCTCAGCCCCCTCTCCTCAGTGTCATTGACTCATACTTTTTGACACATGTTCTTGTATGATGGGGGACACAAGGCCTTCAAGCCAACAGCAGGCAATTTTTTTTTTTAAATTAGTTTGATAAAAGCAAGCAATTTGTCTGACTTCTTTCTGACTCGTCCTCTTTCCCAAACCACATTTCCCATTGTCTTGTTCACAGGAAGTAATGTAGACCATTTTATGCCTTCCTTTGGACACTAGTTCAGTTAGCATCCTCCCACATCTGCCATATCTCCATCACAACATGAAACAACAGCATGTGACCAAACGACTAAATGTTGAAAATGGCTAGTGCTGATGAAAAGTTAGTTTGTACAAAAAGGCAAAAGCACTATTGGGATTGTCATTTCAATTTACCTGGATTTGGCATTAATTTGCAACAACATTGTTCCTGCAGCAACAGAGCTGTCAAACCTTTATCTACTCTGTTTATATTTTTCATGTATATGTTCTGTTCATGAGTACAATTATGATAGTTTGAAGCAAGTGATCGTATAAAACTAACCTAACATAACTGTTAATAGTGACTGTTAATTCACTGACACAGTGAACATATTTCTGTTCATTTCAAGCAATACTTTGGTATCTGCACATTAGTGATGCGCGGTTAGGGGGTTTTACAGAAACCCGCCCCGCCCAAACCCAAGACGTGGCTCGGCCCGCCCCGCCCAACCCGCATGATGTCACGTATCGATAAACCCAACCCGCCCGCTATCAAGTATCGATAAACCCAACCCGCCCGCTATCAACCCGCAAGCTTAAATTTGGCTCTAAACTCACATCGTACATTCGCAGCATCTTTACCTTGTGCTTCTAATGTTAAAAGTCATGAAGCATAATTTTTGCCTCCTTTCTAACGTCTCAATATGCACTCCAGCACATAAAATAGACTCCACCCACATCATCACTCTATAAAGCCAACACATACAATGTTTCCGTACAACCTTCGCATCGCCTGTTTTAATATTCTCCCTGATCAAGTCCGACATTTTCACTCTTATCTCTGAGTGTTCAGGGAGATTTGGCGCTAATAACAAATAACAAAAAGTTGGGATAAAAAAGCATTCAAAACAGGAACTGACGGGCTTGCACATGCGCGAGCCGAGCACGCACGCACGCACGCACACACACACACACACACAAACACACACACACACAACACACACTTCAGCGGGTATTGATCATCCCTGACCCGCCCCACCCGCATCCGCAATATGTATTAATACTGCGACCCACCCCGCCCGACTCACGGGTCATAGGAGAATTAAGTGTACGAGTAATTGGAAGGAGAGGAGAGACGAGGATGCTACTGTAGGTTAGCGGGGCTCGTTTCCGTTTCATAACACGGCTGTGGAGACTGCTCCATGCACGCACACACCTCTCTATCCTCCCTCATCGGTCTTAACATGGTCTGTAAAGATATGAAGGTAACCCTTTCCTGTAGATGGCAATGCAAAGGATGTGAAAATAACGTGGCTGTTACCAATTCATTCTGACTGGAGCGTGCCGCCTCTCATGGAATGAAACTGCCGATGTCAATTGAGTTGTCTTTCATCATCATATTTTTTATATGTCGTTGATTATTCTTACTGAGGTTATTTTAAGTTGAAATATTGTATACCTTCAGTCTATCCATATTGTGCCATTTTTGGGAATGTCGTATGGAAAAATGCGGGTATTGATCGTCCCTGACCCGCCCCGCCCGCATCCGCAATATATATTAAATATAACCCGCCCAACCCGCAATATGTATTAAAAAGTGCGACCCAACCCGCCCGCCCCGCGGGTCACCCGCGGATATCCGCGGGCCAGCGGGTAGCCCGCGCATCACTACTGCACATAGTCAATTGTTGAGGTTAAATCTGTGTTTACTTGCAGAGTTTGTGTAATGTCTTGTTCTGCAGCTGAAGAAGAAATAAGTATGAAGAATTACCAAAGGTTTAGCTCTTAGCATCTTTGTTTTCTAATAAAACTCTTGTCTACCACATTAATGGAAACAATACAGATGCATGTAAAAGAAATACAATGTGACTAGTGTTTATTTCAATTAAATATTTCCAAAATTCTAATACTGTCAGTTCAAAATGATGCAAAATCTAGAATTTTACACAATAGCATCAAAGTCATGAAACACAAGTTTAGCCAAAACATGAAACATAAAAGGAAACCAGAGTTGATTTGTTTTCTCATTTGATAGGAAATGAAAAAAAAAAAACAGTGATTCAGATAGTGAATCATGATTCCATCTAAAAAAAAACAAAACAAAAAACATCATATGAGCCAACATGTGGATTTTGGAGAATCAGTTAAGAAGATTCTAGAACCGGGGTCTCAAACATGCGGCCCGGGGGCCAAATGCGGCCCGCCAATGTTTCCAATGTGGCCTTTTGGGATGAAGAGCATAATAACTGATTAAATGACTCTATATTTTCTTCTTAGTTTTTCCTTTGCATATAAATGATGACAATTTCCAATTTTCTCATTGTTTTACAACAAAATATAATATAAAACTATGAAAATATTTACATTCACAAACTATCCTATAACAATAAAATGTCAATAACCTCAACAACTTGAAATGTCCAAATAAAATTAGACACAATTTGAACCATTTTCTGCTTCTGTTACTTAGACTTCAGTGTCTTTGTAGATCTTATCCATAATAAAACACATGGACAAGTGATAAATTGACGCAGAATATTGTTAAAATTGTCCTTATTTTCCTTTTGAAATTTGACTTGTTTTGCATTTGGATAATTTATAAAAGCATTTTTGCAATATAATCATAGTTTTTTTTGCACTAAAGCAATGACAAAAATTTGGAATTGTGATTATTTATAGGTTATTATGTTTTCATTTTACTAGTCCGGCCCATTGGAGGTTGAATCAGGCTGAATGTGGCCCCTGAAGAAAATGAGTTTGAGACCCCTGTGCTTTTCCAGTTGTGTGACACCTTCAGCTCCTGCCATGTCCATCCACAGTGACCTTTATCAACTAGACCTCTGTGACTGATGTTACTGCTCTAATATCATTCTAATGCCAGTCAGAAGGAAACCAAGGGGAAAACTAATTGATTACTATGCGATTGCAAATGTCACTGTATGTGTGTGTACCATCTACTACCCACAAGTCACAGTCATATGTTGTGTTCAAACTGCTAATCTGACTATGATGGGGCAGTCATGTAATGAATGACAACACCACACAAGGTGAGAGGTCAAACTACTGCTGATGAAATGTTTGTATTTCTGCCGTGGTTTACCTTGGGAGGTCGGCTGACACAAACACACACACACACAAACACACACACACACACACACACACACACACACACACACACACACACAAACACACACACACACAAGCCCAGTCAGACACAAACAGCTCCATTCCTTATTCAACAAAGGGTAGATGAAAGAACCCATGGCTGTGGTTGGAGGGTGGGAGGATGGGTGGATGGGTGGAAGCTGAGAGTAGAAGGGAGGGGGGGGGGTGTTAGAGTGTGGGCGACTGACAGACAAAAAAAGACCAGTGTTGCCCCAAAGTTCAAAAGAGCCCTTTTAACCAAGACTCTACCAATGTGCATATCAACAACACACATGCTTCACAATACAGTCCAACTAGTACGGCTAGATAATGGTTGAAGCCATGTGGATGTAGTCAGACTAAAAAGAGCACTGATGACATATCATAACATATTTATGTGGATATTAAAGAATGATTCAACTCAATTATCCCTGTGTTGTACCATAAAGGAGATAATCCATAATCAGACTCAATGATACTTTTGAATTGCAGTGGGCTCCTCAGAAGACAAAGGACATTTTCTCAACAAGACACAAAGACATTAATGCTAATTATGTCCAGTCTGATTTAACCAGAAAACCAATAATGGTTGATTTTATTTTATTTTTTTTATATCTTGTATCCTAAATAAACAATAAAAATATGCTAAGGGGAGGCACAGCATGAGAAAAAAATAAACCTGAATTTAAAAAAAAAAGTGTAAACATGTGGTTAGATAACTAAAGCACATGACAGGGGTAAAACTACACCTGATGTGAAAGTGAGAGAGAAAGCAGAGTCTGGGACGAGCAACAAACAGTAACGATGCCCCGCCCCCACAGTGTGTTATTTACAGAGGTGTTACTGTAGCTAACGATTGTATGTGTTGTCTGATAGGAAGCTTAATGAATTTGGATGATTTAAAATACAAAGATGTGACAAAGTATTTAAAAATATTTTAAAAATACACAAAATATCTTATGATGTGTTAAGAGACGTAAAAAAAAAAAACATACACAGATGTGAAAATGTATTTAAAAAGACATTAAAAACACACAAAGATCTTAAAATGTGTAAAACAAAAGATGTTATAAGCATGCGCAATGTTAAAAATTATATTTAAGCACACATAGAAATGAAGATAAAGATGTTTTAAAAAATTAGTATTTTTTTTAAATATCTCTAAGAAATAATACATTAAAATAATTATTATGTAATATTTATTGTTGGGAGGAGGCTGCTTTTGAGTTCTTTTAGGGGAGGCTCATTATCCCACAATTTAAAACCCCTGTATTAGGCTACTCACATTAACAAATTATTTTGACTGTTTAATTGCTGGAGGCACTGATGATATTATGACTTTGAGGGAAATAAAGCCTAAAAATGTTGCTATAGTTCAACAGTTATCCAGTATAGAACAATAGTTTATGTTTGTTTATTTCACAGTAATATAAATAAAATGCAGCAGAGATGTTGTACATGTTAATATTATCTTTTTTTTCTCCAGTAAATCTGTGAATAACACGAACAACAACCACTCTGCTCTGGAGAGTTTTTTTTTTTGTAAGCACATAATGAACAGACACCCAAACACACTCATCACCAGCTCCTACAGCTCTATAATTTAGATGCTGGTTAATACAATATTTAAAGTAACTTCCTTCATCCATTAATTACATACACAGAGGCTGTATGGTAGTCATGTTGAAAACAGTGGCTATAAAAACAGTTTGCCTGAAGGTCATTGTTATATTTTTCCGGCTAAAGATACACTGCTGAGTCAGAAGGAGTGTTTTCTCTATTCCAATATTAAAGACTCACTCTCTTTAAAAACACCACAGTTTGAGTGAGTTCTGCAGGTGGTATTGGCTTTGTGGTTTTAGATGCTGCATCACCTCCTGTGGAGAACAATCATCTCTGATGTACAGACCACAGGCCATTTTATCTACACAAACAACATTTGCTTCTGTAAGGATACACACATGCTTGGGTTTACATATGTTGTTTGATCAGCATGCATATCTATTTCTCAGTCTCTTTATAAAGATAAAAAAAAAAAACACATTTAGGTAACATATACATAGTGGTAAAAACAAAGAAAATCATATCTAGATGGTTTCTACAATAAAAGACAGGCCAAAAAATAACAGACATTTAACATGTGTGGAATGAAACTGTGTGCAATAAACAGATAGATATTAGAGCAGTAACTGTCACATTATCTGCAAAACAGATTTAAATTAATCTAAAAATAAAATCTGTTTTTGTGGGGGGGGGGGGGGGGGGGGGTTCATTGTTTTAATGCTAAGTTACATATTTCTAACTTGATACAGAATTAAAAGCTCAATTTCAGAAAACTTTAAAAAAAAAAAAAAAAAAAGGAAAATGTTAATTTACAGAAAATTCTGTGAAGTAAATAAACTGTAGTAATAATGGATTAGATTTATATAGTACTTTTCTATGGACCACATACTAAAAAACACATACAGTAACTAGAACATTTCCAGATCTCCCCATTACCAACCTACCCTGTAAATTTTATCAAAATACATCCATACGTTTTTGAGTTATCTAACTAACTAACTAACAGACAAACAAACTGGCAAAAACATAGGACGAAATCCAATTCCTCCATTAACACTCGAGCTCAAAATGTGTGATCTCACGAAGTGTAAGTACTGTCCCAATTCTAAGAAAATTTAAGTTGAGGGGCAAGTTTGATGATTGTACAGCTCTTAATATTGAGATTCTTCGACACCACCCTTGGGAGCAAGGGTTACCCAGAATGCAGTACTTTCTTTGTTAATGCAGATATAAAAATTACTAAAATCATTGTATTATCTTATTTTAGGTCAATTTTATGGATTATTTACCTCATTGTTGCATAACAAGTATTATTTATTTTACGATCTTTTGTCAATAGGAGCTGGTGCGGACAAGCTAGCTATCATTTAAGTTAGCTAACGTTACAAAACAGTCATTTTTCACGGTGGTAATGTAGTTGTTTTATCAAGATATAACATGCTTGTGCCGATAATAGTATAAAATGACCGGGCTAATGTCATCTCCCGTAGCCACAACTAACAATACTTATAGCTGGTGTTTACCTTTTACCTTTCATTAAGCCATGGTATGCGGTGACAGTTCAATATGGTTGTGTTATTTGTACAAATTATTTGTTTGTTAGCTCTAACTGAAGGAATAATTTACAGATAGTCCACAACGATTTTAAAAAACATGAACCTGATGGACCAGTGGATGATAGCTGTGTTTATGGCTTATGATTAAACAGACAGGGTTAACAGTGCAAATATAAAAAAAACCAAAACAATAAAGTTGTGTTTCATTTCAGGGACTACAGAGACAAAGCGGGCCAACATTTAAGGGGTGTCCCATTTCTAAGGACTACTGATGGAAGGTTGAGATTGAAGGTTAAGGGAGGATTTGGAATTGGCCCATAACCTTCTTGGTGGAAGGTAATAAACAAATAAATAAACACATATAACACACATAGTGGACCCATTATTCAGTCACTCTGACATTCTCGCTCTGGTGGTGGTAAACTACATATGTATTCACAGTTGTCTTGGGGCAGGCTGACAGAAGCATGGCGGCCATATTGTGCCTATGGTCCCAAAACATTCATACAACAGTGTGAGTGACGCTGGAGGCAAAGACGGTGAAGTGTCTTGCCCAAGGACACAACGGCAAAAGGCTAGATTTGAACTGCCAACCCTTAGGTTATTGGACAACCCCCTCCACTAAGTGAGCTACAGCCGCTCTTACTAAGAGCTAAGCAGTGTCATGTTAGCAAAAGAGACACTTATGACACATGGTTTTAACGAACACAGAGCATTCAGATATTTCCCAAGAACATAATGGGAATTTGTCAGCTCATCAATCATGGGGGTTAAAACCCATTTATGCTCACTTCACATACACAGCTAAGTCGTAAAGTCTGTGTGAAATGTCAAGTGGATGAGCTGTTGGAGATCAATTACAGGAGGAGGAGAAGAAAAAAGAAGACAAAGAAAGAGGAAGAAATAGAAGACAAACTTAACCATGACAGAGAAGGTATTACTAATGTTACAGTGATAATGTTGTGATAAATATGTTTGTAATATGTAGCTTTTTTTTTGTTTGCCAACTATCGCGCAGTCATGTTTTTCAAAATGATCCATCATTTCTGGAAATAATTCTCTTCAAATCTCAACACAACCCCCATGATTTCCAGTAGTTTCTTCTGTTTCGTCCCAGAGCATGGACAGAAATACAGACATAATGAATACAAAAGACAAACTCCCTCCATATATGTATAAGTATTTAACATAAAAAGAACTTCTACCCCACAACTGATTCAAAGAAGGTTTGTTCATGTGCCACGATGTGCAGACACGAGCATTTAAACTTTTTGCTTATTTGAGAAGTTTGTTCTTTTTTCCCCTTCTTATTTCTGCATTTCCATAAACATTTTGTTACATGAAACTTCAAATAATATAAAATAATACATGTTTGTGGAATCATATTGACTAATGTGATTATTGTGTTGTAATTTCACTTCTCACTTAGGGAATGTGGTTATCTATCTATCTATCTATCTATCTATCTATCTATCTATCTATCTATCTATCTATCTATCTATCTATCTATCTATCTATCTATCTATCTATCTATCTATCTATCTATCTATCTATCTATCTATCTATCTATCTATCTATCTATCTATCTATCTATCTATCTATCTATCTATCATCGCTCCACCCTAACATTTTTTCATCAGTGTATTTAAATGACAATTCGGTAATACAGTTTATCATCTTGTTACTATTTCATTCCATTAGATGCAGTTATATATATATTTGATTTTGTTTTTGGAGAGCATTGAAGGTCCACATTTAAAACGCAGGAGAATAGCTGCATAGTGACAGTCCAGGGTCCAACAGTGAACTCTTCAGGGATGCACATTTTAAGCCTCCTAACAGAGCCAAACAGTGCTGGTGTAAGCTCTTACCCCAGTGAGCCTGTCTCTCAGGGAAAAGGTTGTTATTGAAAGTAAAGAATAAGGCTCCTCTCCAAATGCACACCGGCACAGCTAACAGGATTGTGAAGTCTGTTTGTAAACAGGAGATATTGTGGAACAGGGAAGACTAAGACGACATGAATGAATACATTTGGCAAATTTGTTCTTCTAAGTCCGCTGAGGCAATGTGCTGTAAACTGCACAAGTTTTATATGACTCATGAGAATATGAAAAAAAAAGAGTTAGTTAGTTAGTTAAGATAGGTAGAGGTCAAAGGCCTTAACTTAGCATAAGCACCAAATAGAAATATGTTATTCCAAGTAACAAAAGTGATTACAATGGATATATATATATATATATATATATATATATATATATATATATATATATATATATATATATATATGTATACATGCACTCATTTATAAGGTAAATAAAAATAAATAAATTTTAAAAAGAGCTCTACATGATGACAGGATAGGCTTCTTCACCATTTTAAATATTAGGCATTAAATATCTTAATTAGTGAACAAAACAAATAAAGTGAGACTTGACTAGAGTTGAAATGATTAATCTACTCCAATCAATAAAAAAAATTATCAGATTACAATTTCTCTGCATCAAAGCTTTCTGTCCTTAATTTCAACACTATTTCATACAGACACTTATTGTAATAACCACAAAGCTGTATGTTACATTATCTTACATTAATAGTAAGTTGGAAACAAATGTGTTGAAGACTGTAGGAAACATATCGTCGATGTCATTAAACTTCTTTGTTGTTGGTTTTATATTGTTGAGGCATTTTTTGTACAAAAATCTCAGATAGACAAAAGAAACTCTTGACACTACTATATGCTCACCACAGGCAGGTGTATAATTAACATTAGATTAATTTATTACAAAAATAATTGATAGTAGCAGCCGTAGCCTTGATCTTTTAACTGTTGTTCCCATGTAGCCAATTGTAATGTGAAGTGAAAAAAACACCCTATTTTCTCAGATGATTGTGCAATTGACAAAAGATGTAAAAATGAACAGAAAAGAAAAGTTGATAAGTCTGCAGTAACGCCATGTAATGCAGAACACGCTGCTAGTTTTAAAACTCAAGAGCTGAATGCATCAGGCGAAGAGCTTTTCTGCTTCCATCGTTCAATCTGCAAAAAAACACTTTGCTTGGACAAAATTTACATAATTGTAGCACTTATCACACCATCACTGTGAAAGTGAGCAGTACCCGCCCAGTGAGAGAACTGTTGTCAAGGCAACACAAGAGAGGGTTCAACGGGAGCATGTCACTGGCCTTGAGAGGCAGGAGTGTGAAGAGGAGGGGCCGAGGATCCTCATGTGACGTGTTGAACCCCCCGCTAATCCAGCACTACGTCTAAAAAGGGTCCGAACCTCCTATGGTACGATTTACAGCTAGCCTATGACTTCCCACAAGTGACATAACTGTCAAAATACACCATCACTGCATCCACAGGCATTACTTGTTGAGAAAAGAACTAGTGATCATAAGGTCTATGTTTTCAAGCAAATTCTTTAACAGTTGATCTGTACTGTATAGTTTATAGCTGAAGAGAATTAATACATGAATAGTCCTGGTCATTGACCATTACACCATATTTTGTACTATAATAGTAATAATAATAATAATGATAATGATAATAATGATAATAATAATAATAATAATAATAATAATAATAATAATAATAATAATAATAATAATAATAATAATAATAATAATAATAATAATAATAATAATAATAATAATAATAATAATAATAATAATAATAATATAAACACTTCAATATACCACATATATACATGATTGTCTTAGTGATGTATATAAAACACTATTTAGGACATAGAAGGAATTTGGCAACTTTAGAGGGTGTTTGGGAGAATGTTTCTACTAATGTGATTGTAATCACGAAGACTGTCAGCTGGTCTGTTGTCAAAAATCTGCAATTCGATTGGTCCAAAACGATCACGTGATGTCCCAAGACATCATTTTCTGATTCCGCTCTGAGGAAAATAGTTCACCACATAATCGCTCGGTGCGAAGAATTGACAGGATTTGAATATAAGGACTTTTTTTTGCTACACTTAAGAGTATTCATTCTTAATTTTAAAGGATATATTTTATAGTTCAGAGACGTCAGAGCGAGATGAAATGAAAACAGGGTTCACATAGCCTTGTCTACAATATGTCTATGGGGGTTCACCTTAAGACCTGATCGATGTTTCTTTTCTCAACTAGTAATGCCTGTGGATGTGGTGATGACGTATGTTGACAGTCATGTGACTTGTGGGAAGTCGTAGGCTAGCTGTATAGTCGTACTTGTTGACAAATACGCACAGGTATCCAATCTGTGGTGGATCAGCTATTTTACACCATAATTGTCCAGATGTTTCCTGTAAATCTTCCTCTTTTTACTGGTTCTAACCAGTCTTTTGTCCTATTTGGACTTGTTGATTTGTCTCAGCGCCTCTTACTTGTCCTTTTGCGATGATTGACTATAGTCTTTCTGAGCCTACGCCTGTTCCAAGGAATACTTCTTTTACCCTGCCCTAATTCTATGTAACATGTCCCAACATATTATAACATGTATAATCACAATTAAATCAACATTTTTCACCTTATCATTCACATTGATTTCATATATATATATATATATATATATATATATATATATATATATATATATATATATATATATATATATATATATATATATATATATATATATATATATATATATATATATATATATATATATATATATATATATCCATTGTCACACAAAATCATTAATACTCCTTCAGTAAATCATTCATTATTCACATTGTTATTATCTTTAACTACTTGATTATACTTTTGTTTCTTGGAATAACACATTTCTTTTTGGTGCTTATGCTAAGTCAAGGCCTTTGACCTCTACCTATCTTGACAGACGACAAGTCATTTAGTCATGTCTGTAAAGAGTAAAGTACATTGAAGGTAGGTGATGTCAGAGCAATAATTTATCAAATGGAAATACAGCCAGATAAGTAATGCTTCTGCTGTTGTGATCTGCACTAGCCCGAATGACAGCAGGTGATAAAGCAGGTTAACGGACAAAGTAATGGTTATTTTTAAGTACAGTCCAGTTGTGCAAAACCATCTGTGGGTCTGTTTATGGTCTTTGGCCACTCCACCAGCCGCTGAGCGCATTAAGTTTAATGAGTTAATCTACTTGTGTGTCCACAGATAAATGACTGCAAAACTGTCATAAATCTCTCTTACGCTATCAGTTTACTGCTGGTATTCTCAAATATCTTTCTTTTCTGTTTCTTACACTTTGCACTTCTCACGTTTCCTTCTATGTGTAATTCACAAGCCTGCAAAGTTTAAAAGGCTATCTAATGTTTCTTTGTGTGTGCGTGTGCGTGTGTGTGTGTGTGTGTGTGTGCATACGCATGCATGCATGGTTAACATATTTCCTGAAATACAAATCAGGAGCAAAAAGCATTCAGAGGATAGCTGCGATCTGTGGCCAAACTCCCAGAGAGACAGAAACGATCCATGTCAGACTAACGGTCTACACATATATCTATCTGACACACACACACACACACACACACAGACCATAAGTGCCCAAGGGAATGTGGATTCAGAGTCCCCTGTTCGTCCACAAAAAGAAACAAATTAGCAGGCGCTCCACTGGGCTCAGGATATGGCGTGCAGCCTGAGAACGCTGCCCTAAAGTAGGAACCATATAGAGCAGCAGGTGGACACAGGCCTTATATGAAGCCACAGAGAAGGGATGAATACATTAACTGTTATAGAAGTAAAGGTAATTAAAAATAGAAGGAATTATATTTCACCATGAGCTTAATAAAGGCCTAATAATACACACATTTTATGAAGAATTATGATTAATCCTCAAAGACCAAAGAGCATCTATTGATACAAAATGTTTAATACATATTGATCAATTAATCCTATCAATATAGTACTATTAATTCAGATGAAATATGAATTCTCAGTTTTTCAACAGCATTACATATTCCTTTTCAGATGCATCCATAGTCTCTGTAGTGAACATGGAAACGCCATGTTTTTAAATTTTTCTGATAATGTCATACTTTTCTTTTTTTATGTAATTCACTCTGAGCTTTTATGAACATCTACATGGTTAGTAAGTTAAATGTAGGAAAATACATGATTTACACTGCAAAAATGCAAAGGATAATATTACTATATATGGGAATAAATCATATGGTAATTGGTAGAATAAATGTAGATAATGATCATTTTGAAATGTGTACTATTAGCCATTAAAATGCAGCAGCTTCCATCTTTTGTTACACCTGTGTAGAAGCAGTGATGCCTAAAATATTTTTATGAATGTAAGAAACAATGAGGTTATTGTTTTTTTTGCTGGTCAGAAAGTCAAAGTTACTGGTATTAATTCTTAATGCAATGGTGGATAAAATGATCCAATTAAAACTATATATATCAATCAATCGTCTTGTCTCATCATCTGAACCTGCTTTATCCTCACTAGGGTCACGGGGGTCTGTGGGGGCCTAATCCGGCTACAATGGGCGAAGACGGGGTACATGTATGAGTTATATCAATCAATCAATCAATATTTTTTTATTGATATAGTGACACATCCTTAAAACAATTATGTCATTAGACTTTACA
This sequence comes from Siphamia tubifer, assembly GCA_020466265.1. NCBI lineage: Eukaryota > Metazoa > Chordata > Actinopteri > Kurtiformes > Apogonidae > Siphamia > Siphamia tubifer. The sequence continues at coordinate 43,511,855 of CM035786.1, read as the reverse complement.
TTTAGAGGTGGTCTAATCCAAACTCTTATAATAATAATGGATTAGATTTATATAGCACTTTTCAAGGCACCCAAAGCACTTCACATTAGTGTTCCATTATTCATTCACTCTCACATTCTCCCTCTGGTGGTGGTAAACTACATATGTAGTCACAGTTGCCCTGGGGCAGACTGACAGAAGGATGGCTGCCCCTCTTATGGAAATAGAAAAATTCTGTTCATCTGTTTTTAATCAGGTGAATGTTTGAATGGCTCATGGAAAATGATTTCAGGCCAAAAAAATTCAATTAGACAAATATATAACAATTATGACACATATAGTATCATATTGCATGCAATTATATATTTTACATGTAGAATGACCAAAATGTGCTTAAATCATGTTATTGTTTTATGACGTAATTTAGACAAAAGTAGTTCAATAAGTCAAAGTCTTTCCTGATGGTACAGAGGGTGGGGGTGTATTAGAACCCAAAGACAATCAGAACAAAATTGACAAAGGAACTAACATTTTAAACACTTGAATCACTTGGCTGTGTTATTACAGCTACTGTGCATTTATTTCAAAGTGATTATTGCATTTCTCTATCTGCATTTACTTTGTTTATGTGATAAAGAGAAAAGAACAAGACGAGGCAGAAAATACAGTGATAAGAGGATGATATGATCTATCACAGAGATGGATAAAGACATTCTCAGTAGCATCGACAGACTGACACATTCCTCTGCAGAGCATTTATGCTGTCCGTCACTTTGCCAAGGCCACTAACACAGTGAGGGATGGCTGTATCCAGGCAACCTGAAGGCTACCATCAGCAGCCTGCATCTAACCACCATCAACCAATCACGAGCATAAAAGCGAACCTTAGCCAATCATGACGAATGTCAAAGCGGCAGCTGCTATTCAGCTGGGAGTTCTCATCACAGATAAACCAGCTCAGTGTAGGCCCAGCTGTGAGAACAGAACAGCATATTCACCTGAGCAACAGCAGTTTTTAGTAACAGAAACATTATACTGACCCTTTTATTCTACATAAACCCCTATAACCTAAGCCTTTAATGTGTCTACTTTTAGTAAATTAAATTGTTTCTATTGCAGCTTATTAGAGATAAGATTCAAAATACTTTATTACTTTAACATTCAAGGTAAATATTTGCACCCTCTTTTTCTACTTGTCACCATTTTCTCAAACAGAGACAAATACCTTTTAAATTAACCCTTCCATGTGAAAAACAAGGACCTAAAGCTCATAGTTGTGAAAGAGCATGACCATAAAGACATTCAATTTAAAACAACATCAAAAAGATATTGGAATATTTCAGCCGTGTGATGACACTTGGCAGCCTGCATCCCAAATAATTTGGACGAGACAGATGAAAACATAGTTCTATTAGTGAACTGTCACCGTGCACGGCCACAGGCCAGACCCAGTGTGCGTATACTGCCTGTGTGTAACAACAGCTGGTACCGAATCACTTTCTCTCTTCTCATTTCCACACACACACACACATACACACACACAAACATACATCACCCCCCGACTTTGACAGACCCGTTTGGGCAGGTCCATCTGTTAGTCTAACTGTGGCTGACAGACCCTGTGATGTCTGTGGTTTTGATCCTCCAGGTACAGAGGAAGTAAAGCCTACAGAGACACCTCATCTGCTCATTCTCATTCTCTCTCTCTGTCATCTTCTGAAACACTGCTTAATGATACAACCATTACCAATACATTTGGCATTCCATCTGTAAACAGGTTGTTGTAATTCATGACATTTATTTCTTCGCTGCATTTGAATGTGCTTTCAGTTAAGACTTTCAGCACAGATGGTCCCAACCATGCAAGGTCCAATCAGGCTGGACTATCCCACAATGGCACACTGTCCTAAAAACAGCAACTATTATTGTTATGATAACACATTCAATATTACCATATAAATGTTTGCAGGCTTAACATTATTTAACATGGATTTCCCTTTGTGATACGAGTAAAAGATCATGTTATGTGATGTTATGTTATGCTATGCTATGTTATGTTATGTTATGTTATGTTATGCTATGCTATGCTATGCTATGTTATGTTATGCTATGCTATGCTATGTTATGTTATGCTATGCTATGCTATGCTATGCTATGTTATGTTATGCTATGCTATGCTATGCTATGCTATGCTATGTTATGTTATGCTATGCTATGCTATGCTATGTTATGTTATGCTATGATATGCTATGCTATGCTATGTTATGTTATGTTATGCTATGCTATGCTATGTTATGTTATGTTATGTTATGCTATGCTATGTTATGTTATGTTATGCTATGCTATGCTATGCTATGCTATGTTATGTTATGCTATGCTATGCTATGTTATGCTATGCTATGCTATGTTATGTTATGCTATGCTATGCTATGTTATGTTATGCTATGCTATGCTATGCTATGTTATGTTATGCTATGCTATGCTATGTTATGTTATGCTATGATATGCTATGCTATGCTATGCTATGTTATGTTATGTTATGCTATGTTATGTTATGTTATGCTATGCTATGCTATGTTATGTTATGTTATGTTATGTTATGTTATGCTATGCTATGTTATGTTATGTTATGTTATGCTATGCTATGCTATGCTATGCTATGCTATGCTATGCTATGCTATGCTATGTTATGTTATGCTATGCTATGCTATGCTATGCTATGTTATGTTATGTTTTGTTATGTTATGCTTAGAATTCTCTGGTGAGTGAAAAAATGCCAATAGTTTGGTGGGTACAGGTTACATTTCAAGGTCACTGTAACCTTACAAAGGAGATTTTCTGGATAAACAAGATTAGTTCACCCCATGTCAATTCACACAAAATCTCTAGAACCTCCTCAGTGACAGCTCTTCAGTTTACCTGTTTTTATTCTATTAGTGCCTTATCAGCTCAGATTCGTCAGATTGTGACTTCAGATTCTTTCATTTAAGAAAAAAATGAAGTTTGAGCCTCACAGGTCAAACCCTTTTTGAGTTATGGACCTGGAAAATGTGGGTGTCACAACTACTTTGGGGATCCCTGAAATGCACGCAAAACGTTGTAGCTTATTTGGAGGCCCTTATCTTTAATTTTAAGGTAGGTACAGACCTGTAAGATGCTCTACTGTATGTATTCTGGCCCTGTATATGAGAATCTGCACTTAAAAATAGCATAGGTGGAATATTTTTTAGAGATATTAACCCTCATACTACTTGTACTCGTCGTCTCCTGGTTCATCTGGGTCCGGGTCGTGGGGGCAGCAGCCTCAGCAAAGTAGATATTAACCCTTTAAAAGTATTAAGTCTAGTGCAGCTAGGCTAGTATAACAGTAACATGTGACCCATATTGTAGTTTTATTAGCTCCCACATTAGGACAGCTAACACTGACACTGGAGGCGTTAACATGATCAAAACCAGAAGACCAGATGTTTTAAAAATGACAGGAAGTGCCCATCTTACATCATAACATATGTATATAATAATCAAATAATGGATTAAAATGTGTAATCTAGGGTTTTTCTGATTATCACATTTCTGAAGTGCATGTAAAAACATCACATCTGAATGCAATAAACATCAGATTACTCCCAGTTATTGAATTTTTATGGTCATATAAACAAACTCTCTCATAAAACTTATGTAGTTTGACAGTGGATGAAGACACTCATTTATACATTCAGTTGATATCTTTGCTTCGAGTCACCGTTGTTTCCATTTTCTCTGATTCTAATAAAATAACCTTCAAATTTAATCTGATCTTTTATCAATAACTACATGATCAGTAAATTAAATATAGGAAAATACCTGATTGTCACTGAGAACCAAGCAAAAATAAATATGTTATTCCAATAATGGTGATAAGAAGGGGACAATTGTGAGAAAAGATTCATGTGACACTGGGTTAAAAGTGGCAATAATCTATAATTAAGTGACATAATCCCTTCATGAATGAAGATTCCCTAGTTTTCATTCTTTCTGTGCTGCTCTCTCAAGCTGATAATTGCTATTTTTTGTTGTATATGTGTGAATGTGAGGCAGAATAAAGGTATGGAAAAGTGCAATATGAGTTTACACTGTTTTATATTGTTGATTAATGTGTTATTATCTCAATTAATTGTCAAATTATTTGGATATATTAGTTGTGTTGCGTAAAATACATATATATTCAACAGTACATGCAGTACATCAGTCTGTGTTTGTTATGTGTGACTATACACATGTGGACATTCAGGTTTAAAGATAGAAGCCACTGACAGACCCATAAAAACAAGATAAGTGTTGTGTCAATAGTCCAAACTGGGGCCATTAATCTCAGTAAAGTATCCTAGATCCTTTACTGTTATCATGATCTGTAGAGGTGGAGAAAAACCAGTGTCCATTCATCTACAGGGTGGTCGTAGCGTTCACAGAGGAGATCATGGAGACACAAGCTGTCCATGAGATGAACAGACACCATTTTCATCCTGACTGAAATCATTCCAACTCATATGTTTACAAGGTTAGTCAATAATGTTACATCAAACTAGCATCACATTAATTCAATTAAGAGTTTTATGTTCATTTAAACAATAATAGGTCAGGATTTTAGTGTGTGTTCCCCCTCCCTCTGGTGAATGTGTCTTTTCTTTCTTTCTTTCTTTCTTTCTTTCTTTCTTTCTTTCTTTCTTTCTTTCTTTCTTTCTTTCTTTCTTTCTTTCTTTCTTTCTTTCTTTCTTTCTTTCTTTCTTTCTTTCTTTCTTTCTTTCTTTCTTTGTGTTGTCTGCAGCAGGGCAGAGCTGGAAAATGGACCTTTCACCTTTCTATTCCAGGAGACTGAAATTCAATTGAACTAAGCTAATAGTTAAAAAAAAACAAAAACGTGAGTGATACGAGCAGCATCTGCTAGCTAACTGGAGTGATAAACAGCGCAGATAAACATGCATTTTTTTCCAAACATGTAGGGACAGTGTGGTGTTCGTCTGCCTTAAACTTTTTGCACTTAATATGAAAACTGAGGATGAGTGACAGACGTCTGGACAGTCTGGTTTTGGAGCCGTGGGTCCAGACCAAATGTGGACATATGTTCACCTACTGATGTTGTTCAGTTAAATTTAACAGAAAACTCTTTTGTAACGTTAACCTTTGATTTGTTGGGGTTAAAATGTTGATGCTTGTTTCTTGTCAGTGGACATTGTTACGTTGCAGTGAACTTTAATACTGGACATACATGTGCCCATGTTTTTTGGTTTTTTTTTCGTGTGTCTGTGTTGTTCCTCTGCTGATAATATGATGACGTTATCATGACACATTGATTCGACTTCGACTTTATTGACGGATAAGTCGACTTGAAAAAAGCTGAAGTTGTTAATGCGCTAGTATTGATATCATAGGGGCGGCAGTGGCTCAGTTGGTAGAGTGGGTCGTCCAATAACTGAAGGGTTGGTGGTTCAACTCCCACTGTTTGAATGTTCGGTGGTGGTCAGAGGGGCCGTAGGCACAAAATGGCTGCCACACTTCTGTCAGTCTGCCCCAGGGCAACTGTGGCTACATATGTAGTTTAACACCACCAGAGGGAGAATGTGAGAGTGAATGAATAATGGGTGGCCAAAAAAGCACTATATAAATCCAATCCATGATTATATTTTCTCTTATTACTGATCTAGAACTCACCGTTATGCTATGGTCAACACATAAAATCAAATGTATATAGTACAAAGTAGTATAGTAAAAAAAAAAACATGTTACAAAACACCACAAACTCCACACCTTTAGTCATGCACAACATCATTAGTACACAACTACTCTAAATGGGAAGTTTTGGCTGTCTCAAGAGAACCTCCCACCTCCATCATATTGCTGGTAAACATAACAACATGCTATTATTCATGCTTGTTTAGAAGTGTATGACTTACTCAGCTTGCTGTGTGTAATCAAAGGTGTGTTGTGTGTGTGTGCTTGTATGAAAATGTCCCTCCAGGCTAGAGTGGTATTCTGACAACAGCAGCTGCAGCCTCTCGATAAGACACACCAAAAGACTTCACTCTGACGACAAACTGAGCTGCAATGCAAGACCAAAATATTGACAGACGCACACAGTTTGTCGGGCCAGTTACTTAGAAGCAACCGGATTAGCAAACATGAAACAAGGGATTTAAGGAGGAGAGAAAAGTGATTCTGCACACTGTCTGGAAGAGGCAGTCAGGAAAATCTGACATTATGACCAGGCACAACTCAGCTGTACAGAGGTATAAATACTGCTACTGTACTGTACTGTACCTTCTACGACACTGTGGTGGCATCAGCCATCTTCTATGGAGTGGCTTGCTGGGGGAGCAGCATCTCGACAGCCGACAGGAAGAGACTTGATAAACTGATCAAGAAGGCCGGTTCTGTCCTGGGATGCTCCCTTGACTCAGTGGAGGTGGTAGGAGAGAGGAGGATGATGGCTAAACTGTCATCCATGATGGAGAACGACTCCCACCCACTGCAGGACACTCTAACAGCACTGGAGAGCTCCTTCAGCGACAGACTGCTTCACCCAAAGTGTGTGAAGGAACGATATCGCAGGTCCTTCCTTCCTGCAGCTGTCAGACTGTACAACCAGCAGTGCTCCCAGTAGACCTCTCCAAAACCCTCAACAGACTGCACTAAAATAACTGTGTTCACGTACACTGTGAAACTATTTTACTATACCCCATGTGCAATATCAATAATACTGTATATATATTTAACTGAGGTGAAGTGTAGGTGCAATATATCAATCTTTAAATCTGGTGTGTTAATGCTCACGTGCAATATCAATTTTTTCAAAAACAATATGCAATATATTTTGTAGCACTACCATTTCTTACATTTCCCATTCCTTCTTACATTCAGCTGCTAGTTTCTGTTTCTGCACTTAACCGCCCAACTGTTCATAGTGTTCAGAGTTTTTTGTATATTACTGTTTATATTACTTGTTTATATTGTTTAGTGATATTTAATGTATATTGTTTCTTTTTACTGATGCCCTCTTCTGCTGCTGTAACATGTGAATTTCCCCACTGCGGGACGAATAAAGGAAATCTTATCTTATCTTAAAGAGGTATTAAATTCGAGTCTGTCTGTCTGTCTGTCTGTCTGTCTGTCTGTCTGTCAGCAGGATTATGCAAAAAGTTCTGAATGGATTTTGATTCAACTTTCAGAAATGATAGATAATGGGTTAAGGAAGAACCCATTAGATAATCAGCAATGGAGGTCAAAGGTCAAGGTCACACTAACGGTCAACAACTAAAACACATAAGTGGTAATATCACAGGATTCAGACATCAGACGGGTCAACACCTATGGTTCCATCATGTCATGTATGAATGAAAAATCAAGCCTTAGCGAAGGTCTGCTGTCTGTGACGACCTTTTTTTTTTTTTTTTTTTACTTTTCTACCAAAATCTTAGCCAAACATCTACATTTCTATTGACTATATCAAAACTACAATTTTAAAATAATCCCCACCCCCAACTTTTACTACCGTATTTTCTGGACTATAAGCCGTACCTGTGTTTTTAAAAATATAATTAAAAAATAATATACAAGCCGCAGATATCTATGTTGAAAACTCAGATATTTACTACATATACACAAGGATTTTGAACTGTAAATGTAGTTACATGCATGTAACTACTGAACAGACAGTGACTTTTAACACAACAGCAACTTTACTGATTAAAACCAAGAGAAAAATAACCAGTATTTTCCCTATTTATCTTCATTTCTCCCATGATTTAAATCACAAATCACTTTAATTATCTTTACTGAAACCGATTTGAAAAATAATTAACAGTTGCTAATTTGTCGTCTGTGTTCTATCTGCTAAAGAAAAAGTAGCATACTCTTCTTTGCATTGATTGTTCTTAGTAGTTTTGTTTCGGCTTATAGTGCAGAAAATACGGTATATTTCTGTTGAAAATTCATATTTTTTTATTTTTACTTTGCAACATAGTGCAACTTTCAAACTTCAGGAGTGATTTCAACCAACACAGATGGGCTAATAAAAACACCTTGGACAGAGCAACATAAAAAATGTAACACGACAAATCAAACAAAAAAGGACGATTCACAAGATAGAAAAGGTTTCATCTATTCACAGACGTGTCTAAGACTGGAAGAACTAATACTGACATGAGCAATGTTCTGCACATACTTCTGCAGCCGACTCTTTGGCACTTTTTCTTGAGTCAGAACATTGAATTAGTGCAAATTATTTATTTATTTTTTTTTATTTATTTTTTTTACATGGTTTACACATTTAATAACATGTATATTCTTTTATGTAAGGTAGGGAATATTGGAAATATATAAAAGCAAATGAAAGGCAAATGAAAAAATAAGAAAATAGTGGTTTATTTTTCACTTCACTGAAACAATTTTCTTCTTCTTTTTTTTTTTTTTTTTACATTTTTTTAATTTTAACTTTTTTACTGAAACAATTTTTAATCTCACGATAAAGTAAGTAACACAAATACATTAGCTTAGGCCCAAGCTAACATTGTTGTAGGTGAAATATTTTCCCCGGCTGCTATATTGTAGGTGACATTTCCCTCTGAAACTTCAGTTTCCATTTCTTTCTGGTAATACTGACAGCACTGTAACACTTCCTTATGAATGAGCCATCAGACAACCCATTCTACCTTTACCACACAGGCAAGGAGGAAGGAATTCAATACGCAACAATATTAGATTAGAACCAATTTCCTGACTCAATTTGATTACTAGTATTCTGACCTTGCTGCGCTTGAGAGTTATATCATTAACATGATTCATAAGAGCAGGGAGTACCAAGGTGTTTTTTTTTTCTTTTCCAAACACGGCAACACATGGCAAACAATAAAACAGTAAATTTACAAACACGGTATGAGCAATTATTATTTTGACCATACCAAAATTTCCTGTGTATATTTTGTGGCTCCAAATAATATAAATCCAATTGCTTACTGGTGTTAATTATTCTTATGTGATGGTGTGGCCTAAAATGATTAACACCTTTTATTAAGTTGTACAGAATAATTAGGCAACTTCTTTATTTGGCTAAAAAAAGGAAGATATTTAGCTAACAGCGAAAAGTCAAAAATAAAATAAATAAATAAATGAATAAATAAAAAACACTATTGAAAAAGTACAATTATTGAAGGATTAATGCCAAATTGTTGGATGTTTTTGCAAATAGTCAACAGGATTAGAAAAACACATGAAGAAATACAAATGAAGAGCAAGATATTTAAGAAGAAATGAAGAATACAAAGAATGTGAGGCATGGGGGTATTGCGACACCCCCACTTCTACAACCAGATGATTTCAAACCCAGTGCTTTCTGAGGTTATATTTTGTATCGTTCCACTGGATCCAGGAAACAGACAGAGAGTTGGTCTCACCTACTTTTTACTGCAGGATAAACAGTTACTGTTGGTCGCAATCACACCAAACAAACAGCAATAACATTTACCTGCCCTGGCGGTACACCAGCATAAGGAAATGAAGCGCACCTCAGTTCCTGGGCCAAATGTAAACAGCTCTTCTTTGCGGTGTTAGCAAACAGTCATCAACCAGTAACTAATGACACAGTTGGCTGTTGTTAAATTAAGTTAACGGAACTATGTCTTTCTTTCTGACATATACCCCAAGCTAATTTGCTGACAGTAGGAGGAGCACTTTTAGATGTTTTGAGTAGAGGTAGAGGGGGGGCAGGTTTTCATTGTCATTGTTCTGTCAAAAGTTTTGTTTTTGTTGGAATAAATGTTTAATTGATGAAAAACACATTTTTATTATTTTTGGCCATATATTACTTTTTTATTATAAAAATTTAACCATTAATGGATAATTGTTCCCGATGATAGATTAAAAAAATTTTGCTCATGTGCCACAACCTAGAACAAGCCCACATTTTAAATAGCTGTGATGTTCCTGATGTGAGGCTTCAAGAACCCACTGACCTCCAACACCATGATATTCCAGAACTAAAACCTACCGGGAGGGTCCAAAAGAGAATGATATTCTATGTCAGAGACATGACCAAAGTGAGAAAGGCTGAAAACTGACACATATGTTGAAACATAAAGACTGTACCATGACCTAACTTTAAGGTTTTATGGACAGATGAGCTGAGAGTAACTATAGACCAGATAGTCCATGGCTGCATTAGCAACCATTTATATAAATTTACATATATATACAGTATATATATGCCCAGAATTATAGAATCATCACAGAAGTGGGTTACCTAGCAACAGATAAATAGGGCCATGTTGTCATCGTATCAAATTTTATGTGCAGAAAAAAATAGACGTGCCAGCTGAGAGGTTATTCAACTGAAAATGCCTGTGGAATTAAAAAAAAGAAATGAACTGTATCTCTGGAACCCATGGATCTATGGGTTCCTACAAATAGGTTCCCATTCAGGGTTGGAAAGTGCCAAACCTGTATGCCATTTTGGAAAACCTTTGACCATATCCATGTTGCACCAGATCTAAAGAGACATATTTAGTACAGGTACAGGAAATGTTTATATTATATTTTCCTACATTACTGGAAAAAATGTCTTCTCCCAAAATTAGTCAGTGGTGGTCGGAGCAGCCGCTTGGCACAGATCAGCAGACACACTTCTTTCAGGTTGACCCAGAGTAGCTGTGGCTAAAACAGTTTACTACCACCAGAGTGTGAGAATGGATGAATAATGGATCACTAATGTAAAGCACTTTAGGTGCTTTGAAACAATTCATCATTATTGTTACTGACCCACTGAAAGAGCCATAGAGATGAATGGAAACATCTAAGAAGTGTTTCAGAGAGTTTCTAATATGTTCAGTTATTTTGACAGTTTTTCCTGAAGCCAACCAAGCTGTCTTAGTTACATGGTTTAAAAAGTACAAAAGCTCAACACAGTTACAGTATAGGCTGCAAACACTGTTTAAAACATTTCTGTGGACTCACCCTTGTGCATGAACATGCTATTTTATGTGAGGAATACAAAGTAACACATGAATGATGTGACTGACATTTGTATGTGTGTGTGTGTGTGTGTGTGTGTGTGTGTGTTGCTGCACAGCATGAGACAGACAACACTAGCAGAGTTTAAAGAGCAGCTGTCTGTCAGCCACCAGCCACACAGAGGCTCTGAATCCCCATTCATCCCCTTATTCTAGTTTGTACAAACACTGCACCAAATTATAACCGGAGATTTCTGCAGTTTCTGTCGAATGGGGACAATATTGTTATATGAGAACCCACTGAGCCTGGACATCTGAGATGCTTCTCTTTAACCTTGGATGAGCTATAACACAGATAAAATATATATGACAATATATGTCATGTGACCGTACAAAGACATCTGCTGTTCATACTGAGCTCTGATATATCATTCTTTATATAAACTATTAACTGTGATATAAAAGGGTATGTATTCTTTTTGAGACAGCATTAAACACACACACAGAAATACAAAGGCAGCGTAGTTAAAACAACAAAACATACTAGAAAAACAACTTAAAGGTAAGCCAGGACATTGCATATTGTAAGTAGATGTCTATAGATGGATTCAAAATTTTCCTTAAAAAACAAAAAATAAATAAATAAATAAATAAATAAATAAAATTACATGTGTGCTTTCCATCCACTACTCTTAAGTCAATATTCAGAGCTGGTTGTTCATCATCATCCAGACGGTTTCATTGTCTGATTAAAGCATTTCATACCTTCTTTCTGCAGCTTTTCTTTTCAGAAACACTTTTCATTTTTTATTTATGTGCATCAACTGGTTCTGACCAACATATTTATTTTCATTTATACAAATGTACATAAGTATTATTACTAATAGTATTAAACTAGATCAATCAATAAACGAGGATGGAAGAAGGATGAGTTGGAAGCACATGTAGCCTAATAATTACACTACCTTAGTACATTTGCTAAAAATAATTACAGCACGTGAGACTACAGTACATGCTAACAGATGCTAGTACTCACCAGTTAGCAAAACATAGAAGCTCTTAGTTTGTTTGATGAAGTGCTGTTGAAGTGTGGATGCATTTGGTTCAGGTGTTGTGATTATAAGGCAATGCTAAGCTAATGCTAATGCTATTTAGCCGTGGGTACACTGTTGTCTCTCTTACGCAGTGTAAAACTGTCCCAAACATCTACTAATTAACCAACTATATTTTTAAAAAAGTACAACAACAGTCAAGACGAGATGCACCTGTTCTGTAGCGTGTTTGCTAGTTTGAAAATGGTCGCAAGTAATTTACCTTACATGATCCGCTTTTTCATTGGCATGTTTTTCCAATCGCCGATCAGGCTATTTTTAGGCAATATCAACCAATCATGATCAGCAGCTGATCGATCGGTGCAACACTAGTATTAATGTTATTAAAGTGTTTTATAGTAGTAACGTTAGTAGCAACTTGCATAAAAACTAGTGCAGGACAAGACGTGGGATTAAATACGTTTTTGACTCTTGTTATTGAATTTTTTGCTGTTTTTATTTTGTTCTTTTTTGGTTTTCTTCAAAAATAAACTTGTATCAACAATCAACAATATTTATTTGATACTTTTCCAGAATTGAAGCTTTGTTTCCTTCATGTTTCTGCCACTAAACATTAGTTCCATTGCTTTATTTCAAACACTTACTGTGATGTACATGACGCCAAAATCAACACAAGCAACATAGAGCAGCGCTAAGAAGAGACAAGGACAAAAAGGTGGAAAATGTCAAAGGTAGGTCCACCTTTACTTGATGGTAGCTGGGATACGCTCCAGCACCTCCACAACCCTCAAGATAATTAATACGTTTCTTGAAATGAATGAACATTTGTATTTTACACAAGCATAAAAACATTGGTTTGCAATAGTTCTAGGTGTTCTGCACTTCCATAGGATGACTGAAATGAAACTTCATATTAATAACAGCTCAATGGAAAATACACCTTAATGTGATGCTTTTGTTGGTAGAAAATATCTTTTAAAAATCCAATAATAATCAATTTAAGCAAACAGGACAGTAGTTTGTTTTTTTTTTTTTTTTTTTTACTTTTCCTTCATGATGCAAATAATAACTTCAGTTACTTGACCCTATTTTGTGTTACAAAGTTGAGCAGTATTAAAATTCTACCTGATACTCAAGTCTTCGGTTCTACATGTTCTCTGATCATTGTGTTCTGGTCCAGAATGTCACAGGAACAAAACAAAGCTCAAGTGGCTCAGATCTCTTTCTTCGGTACCATGGTAACTGTTCAGCTGTAAGTTCAGTTTGCTTTGTGGATGTGTGCAGAAAGGTACATAAAATAAAACTTTACAGCAGGGGTGTCAAACTCATGTGAGTTCAGGGGCCACGTTCAGATACATTTGATCTGAAATGGGCCAAATCAATGAAATAATAACAGAATAGTACAGAATTAATGTTAATGTCTAAACCTTTACAGTGAAAAAAGTAAAAATTGAACAAGGAAAATATTTATATCCACAAACAACCCTTTCAAACAATGTGAATAACATGAACAAAGTGAAAGAATAAGCAGAATTTTAACAATATTATGCTTTTGTTCATCATTTCCACATGTTCATTATAACCTGCAGATCTCAGTGGGTTAAATATGAACATACAAAACATTTAACATGAGGCAGAATATTGTTAAAATTCTCTTCAAACATTTCAGTTTCTTCATATTGGTTCTTTTATTTACATTTTTAAACAAAATGATATTTTGTTTTAAAGTAAATATGCGAAAAGATTAACATTTACAAAGAGAAAAAAAGGGAGTTATGATTAGTTATAGATTATTATGATATTATTTTATTGGTCTGACCCACTTCAGATTGAATTGGTCTGAATCTGGAACCTGAACTAAAATGTTCGTATCTTAATAACTATTTTTACATTTCATAAATTCATCCCAAGGGCTGGACTGGATCCTTGAGCTGGCCAGATTTGGCATATTTGCCACCTGTGTTTTACAGTATTACTTTGCACACAGTGGTGTACACTACATACACTCCAGATTTTCATCAGCCGGCAGAAAAACCAGAGGATTTATTCATACTGCAGTCATTTTACAACATTAAAAACAAATGCTTTTTCAGTCTAACAATACAACAATTTAAGCCATTACACATATGATTCATTCTCATAAAACTAACAAGAAATATACAATAATCCGCTTACAAACGGCTGCTGCTCCTGCCACGGGAACAATAAGCTATTCTCTGCTCAATTGAGCTGCATACTAATAGGGTGATTATGAGCCCTAATTATCAGATGGCACTTGTCAAGAAGCTGCAGTTTGCCCTGAGGATAAAATGCAAAACAGACAAACTGTTATCCCAACTGAAAAGCCATGAAGGAGTGCTTATATGCACTATAACATGGCTGGTGACGAGTCAGGAGGCCACCTTTGTAAATCATACAAAGGTAAGTCAGAGAAAAATACAGTGTAAAAACTTTTATATTTACACAGACACCTTCTTCTAAGCAGTAAATCAGCACTGATGCCAGAGGTTATTATTAATGTCACAAAGATGTTCATCACATGTTGGGGATCGTATTAAATATGTATAATCCCTGAGGCAGGTTTATGGAAACAGGGATGGTTGAGAATGATGAACACTAACAGAGTTGACACTGACATGGATTAATCCATCATCATGATTAATGTGTGAAAAAAAAAAAGTAAGGCAATTAAATGGAACAGTTGTTTTGTTGAAACTGTCAAAGGTGTTGAATAAGCATGTTAAGTGCATATATATTTATAGTTTCACATATGTTTTTGATATTTTAAGTTTTTGAATATGTTTGGAATTTTTCATCACTTTTTTTTGTTACAGTTTTTGTGAATTTTAGTAGATTTTCGTATGTTTTGTATATTTTTTCCCATGTATTTCTTTGTGTATTTTGTTGGAAATTTGACTAAAAAACCCCCAACTCTGAGACAATAGTCGACAGGCATAAAGTGTTTTGATCATGATAAATCAAAATTGATAGAAAGCAACCCTGTGATTAATCTGATTAAAATCATTTGACAGCCCTATGAAATAAAATTTGTATATAAAAAGCAACACTGTCCCTTTGCAGAGCCTTTTTTTCCTGTATTGTCTACACTTCAATTAGGTTCCCCTCAGCATTCATTAAAATCCGAAATACAATACATCCAGAAATTAGACTATTACCTTTTAATGTGTGTGTGTGTGTGTATGTATGTATGTGGAGGGGGGGTACTGTTCTCTGTAGCACTGTTCATGTGGGCAGACATCTGCACCAGATCAGGTAACCTGCAAAAACATGCAGGCACGGGTAAGAAAAAAAAGGAGTAGGATTTCATGTTGTTTTGTTATACACTGTAGATTTTGCAGTGTTAATTTGGAGACAATGGGACCAAATACACTCTAGAAGAAGTTAAATAAACTCTCTAAGTGTTGATTTAACACTGCAAAATTTACTGTGTACCTGAGTTTTTGTTACTTTGCACTATTAGACTTTTATTCTCTTTATATTCAGACGTTTTTATATTCATATATCTTCTACATATTACTTTGTTACCTCATCGTTATTTTTTTGTATTCTGTTTCTAATTATTGAGTGTTTGCACGAGGGGTGGGAGGATGTAATTTCACGTGTGCTGTATGTTGTGCATATTTGACAATAAAGTTGACTTTGACTTTTGACTTTGATTTTCACACGCACAGGTAAAATTAAACTAAATATGGGCAGGTGGCGGGCAAAGAAGTGGAAAAAAATAAAATAAGATTCATGAATGAAAATAATTTGCAGGACATTTAATAATGATGATCATCTAACCCCCCCCCCCCCACCCCCGACTGATCCACTTTGTTTTATTGTTAAGTGTGCTGCATCTCTGTTTACATCCAGTCACAGATGTCATCAGGCAACAATGGTATGTGATTTATCCAGAAGTCCTTAAAAGTGAGTTACTGTGTGGACAATGTGTTTCTGCTAATGTATGCAGGTGTGTGTGGGTGCAAGTTAGACATGGGAAAAAAATATGGATAGTGAGTCGGGTTGCGGTACTGAACTTGAGCAGGTAAAGGAAATGAGCAAAATCAATGTAAGTTTTTTGCAGTAATTAAACACTGTTTTAATTAGAATTTTAAACACATACTATCAGGATTTCTACTGGTGTTTAAAGATCATTAGATCCCTAATTGTCCATCAACTTTGAATTTCTTAAAATGCAAATAAGGTGAAAAATAAAAAAAAATATGCACAGTAAAATACAACTGTAATTTTGATTTAGTTGTAATTTTATGGCAAACTGGACCATAAAAAAGTTTTTTTTTGTTTTTTTTTTTTGAACCAGTATTAAAGCCAAGGTATCAATATTTCTACTGATGTTAAATAGTTTTAAATAAAATATCTGTGGATTCAAACAAAAGTGAAGTTTTTAAGTCACAGGAAGATCCACTACATTTCCAATCTTGAACAGTGTTAATAATTCAGCATTTAATATAAAAACAGACGGGCTGTCCGGGAGGGAACAATAGCTGTGAATTATTGATATCTCTCTCTCTCTCTCTCTCTTTCACACACACACACACACGTTTCTTGTCTTTGAATTAGATGAAGGTGATAGAGTGCAAATCAGAGCAGGAAAATACCTGGACCAATATTCCTGTATCCCCAGAAAGTATTATCCCGTGACCCCAAAATTATGAAATTCCTCCCTCTACCATTTATTGACTTGAAAAGCGTTACTTCTTCAAATACGGCTGAAACAATATTATATTATATTACATTACATTGTATAAACAAATCCAAGTCCTTTTACTCATGTCATATTTGCCTCCAGTTAGTTTCATTTTCACACTTGTGTTCTGCCACTAATATTAATTCTGAGAAGAAAAAAAAAATGTTCCCTAAGGTTTCAGCTTCCTTTCCTCCAATTACCACCAATGTCACCTCCTTCTTTCCTCTCATGCCTCTTTTCTCATTTTATCTGTCATTCTCAACCACAGACGCCCACTTACCCTCAGTGCTCCATAGCCTATGATGACAGTTCTTTCTCTTCACTTTGTCGACAGGTAGACCAAGGATGAAATACAGGTAGACAATTCAAAATACAAATACACATGCAATCACGCACAGTGGCATTGAATCCCATGGGGGCGGACTCTATTTGTAGATCACACTCTGCTGCCACAGAAATGTTTCCATCAACTATCAACTCTAAAATAGATCTTTCTGCTGCCAGGTGTAATATTATGGTCTGTAATTGTGTGGACGATCGGGTGAAAGTCAATATGACGATAAGATGAAGGTCAGATATAGGTTTCATGTGACTAGTATAGATTCAACCACTTTTTTTTTTTTTTTTTTAAGCCTCTGAGCCAATCTTAGCCAGGCTCTATAGCCATGTCTCCAGAGAATCCATGCAGCACACTGGCACAGAAAAGGACACGGTGTCTTCCGTAATGTCCCATTCGCCCACTATTGCAAACACACCTACATATTACTGCTGTCACACTACACTGTAAAAAAAAATGCCTATCAATTAGAAATGAGTCATTTGGTGTTTAAAAATAGCATTTATAACACACAAGAGGTAACATCAGGGTCTGCAACACTAAAATGAAGGTGTAATGTAAAACATATATGGCTCAGCTTTTGAACAGTGAAAGAAAACAACAGAGATGTGAACAGACACTGAATTCTAATATTCTGTAATTACAAAGAAAAAAAAAAAAAAAACAAAACCCAGAAATACATCAGCATATGGCCCTGCTGTCATCACCTATAGCTCCAAATCACACCTACTGTAGCATGCAGCTCCTTTTGTGCCCGTGTGTGTGTGTGTGTGTGTGTGTGTGTGTCTGCAGCTTAGAGTAGCAGAAGATAAAACTATCAAAACATGAACAGAGACAAGGTCACATGTCTCAATTCTTCACTCTATTCATTCATCATCACCTCACTTCTTTGTAATGTTTTTAATCACTCACACTGATTTTCTGATTTATTTTAATACAAGGCAACTACCATATGACTGTGTGTGACATTCAAATCTCAAAATTATTAATCAGTGTTTAGCCAAGCAATATAAACAATGACTAAAAC
This sequence comes from Siphamia tubifer, assembly GCA_020466265.1. NCBI lineage: Eukaryota > Metazoa > Chordata > Actinopteri > Kurtiformes > Apogonidae > Siphamia > Siphamia tubifer. Next base: position 43,493,773 of record CM035786.1, on the reverse strand, counting down.
AATCAAATAATGAAAACAGCCTCGTGCAAATGGTTCTGTGATAGGATTTGACTGAGTTTCTTAGACTCTAGCGGGGATCACTGATGTGCTGGCTGACATCCAATGTTGTTAAGTCTCTCATTAAAAACAATAACTTGTCTCATAAGAGAGGTTAGATTAAGGTTTGGAAGCTGTGCTAATGCTTAACAAATACCCCATACCCCAAAGACCTCAACAGCTGCTTCCAAACCAAATGGGATAGATTTCATTACATTCACATGTCTAGCATCAACTGCATGCTTTAGATGGTTGGATTTATTCCTAGCACTCCATGTTTGTTATCTACCATAGTACACTAAAAAAAAAAAAAAAAACATGTGATTTATAGTATGCTCTTTTTATCTAACCTTTATAGATCTACATCATTTGAGGAAAAAAGTCTTGTACACAAACCTGGTTATTATTCACACACTAATTTTTTGAAGATGTCAATGTGATAGACTCTGTAACTAAGTGGTGTAATATGTTTGTTAACCCTTTAAACTTCCAAAGGTCCGCATATAGGCCGGAAGTAGTGCCACCCAAAACTGGCCCAAATGTCACATGACCTAATGTAGTTTGACCACGGAGATTATTATCACACATGGTAAGATATAAAACACTTTCTGGTAAAATATCCACAGCAGATACAATCACTCATTTGTTCAAAATACAAATGACAAACAATAAATCTGAACCTTTATGTCTCATAATTATCCACAGAGGAACCATATTCCAACAAAACACAGTCATAGTCCAACAAAAACATCTAAAACAAATAAAACAAAATTGTCCATACGTCGTCCAAAAGCACATCAAAACATCCATAAATTTCATTAATTAATTTCACTTAGGGCGGCACGGTGGTGCAGTGGTTAGCACTCGTGCCTCACAGAAAGAAGGACCATGGTTCGAATCCCACACCAGACCTTTCTGTGTGGAGTTTGCATGTCCTCCCCATGTCCGCGTGGGTTTTCGCCGGGCACTACGGTTTCCTCCCAGCATCCAAAGACATGCACTGATAGGTTAATTGGTTAATCTAAAAAATTGTCCATAGGTGTGAATGTGAGAGTGATTGTTTGTCTATATATGTTCAGCCCTGAGATGAACTGGCGTCTCATACAGGGTGTACCCTGCCTTCGCCCATTGTAGCTGGATGTGACCCCCGCGACCCTAGTGAGGATAAAGCAGGTTCAGATAATGAATGAATGATAATTTCACTTAACAGGACCTGCTTCCAATACCTCAGTTTTCATCTTAATATTTTCATTTATAATATAATCAAACATCAACTGCATGTTATTAAAATGGTTCAAGAACAGCATTGAATTGACTTTATTAAGAAATATAGGCAAATTGAGTGTAAGTTTAAAGGGTTAATACATAAAACTATCAGAACAGATGTACATTTGTGTAAATATTCATATACAGTACACTCCAGAGTACACAGAGGTGTTGATAAGTAAAGTGAAAAGCAGGATGACCTCCACTCCATGGACCACCCCTCACCTTTCCTTCACCCTTCTCCCTGATTCATTCCCTCCCTTATACACTCATATAACTTACACCTCACACCTTCTGATTCATGCACAGTTTTTTTTTTCTTTTTTACGCTCTTATCTGCATCTTTTATCCCCTTAACCCATTTTCCCAACAGTACATTTTCTCCAGTACAAATATATTCTTCACAGGACTCTCGTTAAATTCCCTGAAAAACTCAAAACACTCTCTCCAGTCGACCTTCATCCTTATTTGAACTCCTCACCCAACAGTTCCTCTTCCTCCTCTAAACCTGCCCATACCATATCCTTACTCCCACTCCTCCTCCTCCTCCTCCTCCTCCCCCTCCTCCCCCTCCTCCCCCTCCCTCTCCTCCTCCTCCTCCTCCTCCTCCTCCTCCTCCTCCTCCTCCTCCTCCTCCTCCTCCTCCTCCTCCTCCTCCTCCTCCTCCCACTCCTCCTGCCACTCCTCCTCCTCTTCCTCCTCCTCCTCCTCCTCCTCCTCCCACTCCTCCTCCCACTCCTCCTCCCACTCCTCCTCCTCCTCCTCCTCCTCCTCCTCCTCCTCCTCCTCCTCCTCCTCCTCCTCCTCCTCCTCCCACTCCTCCTCCTCCTCCTCCTCCTCCTCCTCCTCCTCCTCCTCCTCCTCCTCCTCCTCCTCCTCCTCCTCCTCCTCCTCCTCCTCCTCCTCCTCCTCCTCCTCCCACTCCTCCTCCTCCTCCTCCTCCTCCTCCTTCACTTTCCTTTTCCCCTTCATTCAGGCGAGATCTAATTCACCAATGAATAATGGATAGATGGATAGAAGACTTTCATCTATCACGCTTCTCTTTCTCTCTCCGTCCCTCTCTTGCGGGATGGCTGTAGTGCTAATGCAGGGCAACATGCATTGGAGATGAGCCCAGGGACCTCCCACACAGTCTGTTTGTCTGTCTGCTGCCTAAAGGATCCGTTTCTCTGCTCCTCTCTATCTCTTTCTGTTCATAACACTGGTCATGGACACATTCCTTTAAGCCCATTGTTTACTCGTTCTTCTGCTACATTTCTCCTATAGACATCAAACCTGAAAATCCATAGCCTTTCTTCATCCCTGTGCCTCCCCCCCCCACCCTCCCACCTATCTCTCTTTTTTACCTTCTGTCATTACATTCGATTACACCCTGACCTTGGCATAGATATCTGAGTTTGTATTGACCCTGACCCCCTGCTCCCCTCTTCCAATACCAGCATCATTAAACGGACCAGTCTCAGAATCTATAGCCACTTCTCCTTCACTGTAGGATCGTCCTCATTTCAAATCTAACATTGAAATTAAACCAAATAAAACTACTTTTTTAAAATATTTGATATCAATAAAAATACTAGAAAAAAATTGATTGGACTTTAGGCCAAACAGACCAATCATAACTAAAGCTAAAGCATAACATCTTGAATGGGTATTAATTGCTTAATCACCTATATAATACATTACACATTACACAGCATGATGTCATAAAAAGTGCTTTAGTGACATGAAACCTTCCCCTGTAGTTAAGCGCATTAAATCTTCACTGGAATCACTAGTAGTTATTGCATTTCTATGTGGACTCATTCACTTTAGTCTGACTTGGCAGTTATAGTTGTGTGTGTGTGTGTGTGTGTGTGTGTGTGTGTGTGTGTGTGTGTGTCTGGTATAAGAAAAAAAAAACACAGATCCCGGTGAAATCCCAAAAATTAGTGCTTGGAAGCGAGAGGAGACAGCAGTTTGTCAAAGAGCCCATCAATAATGCAAACTGGTGGTAGACCCCGGCTGCCACACGCCTGTCCTGCCCCTTTACCTGTCTGTCTGCCTCTCCATCTGTCTGTCTTCCATCTCTGCATGTTTTCCTGACCTTAATTTGGCTAGTGTTTGTAATGTGTCTGTTTGTAATCTCCTACTTTCCAATTTAAAGCATGTGGTTAAAAAGATTTTAATGTCATTATACAACAAATTGCAGTAACGAAATTAAAAAGTGTCCATATCAGTGCAAGTTCACAATAAAATAAATAATTAAGTTAAAAGAAAATAAATAAAATGTCATGTATTGTACTAAAATAGTGAGCTTTTATTGTGTACAGGTTATCTTCCTGTCATGCTTCTAAGTTTCTACAAAGGACAGTTTTGTTATAAAAGTAATACACACATCTGCAGTGACTAAAACCAGAAAATACAATTCTTAGTTGAGTGTTGAAAAGCAACACAGGGTTGACAATAGCTGGATTATACTACTGGATTGATTGAAGTGAACATGATGTTTAATTTGGAACACATTATATTTCAGGCACTGAAGTTTTATCCATATTATCTGATAACCAGCCTTCATTTGTTCATTCTGATCTCACCCCAGTTATTATTATTATTATTATTATTATTATTATTATTATTATTATTATTATTATTATTATTATTATTAGAGGCTGGGGAATGCCATAAATCACTACATGAGTGCACAATAAATGTGAATCACTTAACATCAAACTCAAAATTGCTAATTATATCAACCTGTAATGGATTGTAAAAAATAACCATCATAAATCTAGGCAATTCAAAGTGTAATTAGAAAAAAAATCCTTAGCCACTAATATTTACATTTTACTATATAAAGGCCTATTTATCAATAGTTGATAATAGCTTATCAATCAATAGAGTACTCCCTTGAAAAAAAAACAACAACAAATTTTAGACAATTTATGGCTTGGCAATAAAACCACAAACTCACAATATGATTTATGATGAATATTTGTATCAAATTAATCATATAGGGAAAAAATGTATGCTGTCTTTTAGTCTCATTAAGACATTTTCAGACTCCATGGTGGAGTTTGACACAGACAGAAACCAGAGTGCACTTTTGAACTGTGAAATTTTCTACAGGAAAACAGATGGACACACACACACACACACACACACGCGCACACACACACACTCACACACACACACACAGATGCAATGCTGCATTTAAACAGATTTGAAAAATTCAAAAATCTATGAATCATTACAAACCTTGTTAGAAAACAATATTTTCCTCCAATTTTCCTTTGTTTAATAAAACATAGTAAAGTAACACTACTGCTGTCGTTACATAAAATGAGAACTGATTTCCCATGTTGGTATTTTCTTACATTTACCCAATAAACCTTCTTTTTGCAGCCTCAGAATTATATATTGTAAAAAAAAAAATATCAATACTGATCTGTAAAGAAAAAAGTTGCATGACCATGTTATTGCCAAACTGCCAGTTCTATCACTGGGTATTTTCTTGGACAAAAACAAAACAAGCAAATGGAATACGATATTTAACATGTGATGTCAATGGCTCATACTAAGAACAATGAAAAATTAGAAAAACAAAACCATAAAATCCCCAAAACAAATACATTAATATTTCTACAACGCACAAGTAAGAAACTAATAATCCACAAAACAATATAAGAAAATGACAGCAATCATTCGGTTATTCCACACAGGGAGTGGACAGACTCCAGGGGGGACCAACAACAGTAATAATAAGCTGCTGTTCCATCATCTACGCCAGCTGAATAACAATCAGGGTTGCATTACACAGGCTAGCAGCTTTCAGCTAACCTCATCATGTTTGTCAGCAACAGCAGACAAAATGGCGACGGCAGCAAGTAGCATGGACAACAGTAAGACATAGAATAAATGCTGCCTGAACAGTGTGGATGAAACCATTTGTGGCTGTGATTCATGTTGTTGCTTTTACCAGACGGACATGAGGTACAATGGTTTGCAACAGATCACACAGAAAATATTAGTTATGATGACAGCTAAAAGGAATGCTGATAGAAGAGAAGGTAAAAAGGTATAATCAAAGCTTAGAAGAACCAGGTGAGAGACAAACAATGATGCCCAGGGAAGATGAGAACAAAAGGTTTGGACGAACAGCTGCGGTCGTACAGGTGTCATGGATGAAAGACAAGCAGCGTCTGAGTGTGTGATTATACTGTGATGTGAGTGAATGAGAAATGAAGCAAAACAATCATTTAAAACATTTGAGTTCCAGGAACATTTTTATTACACCACATTTGATTTTATTCTTTTTTTTTTTTTTTTTGGTAAAAGGAATATTATTAAATTCTACCAAATTATCAGCCAGTGAGTATAGCATTTAAAAACTAGAAAAGCACTCTGAGCACAAACCTCCACCAAGGCAGACGTCCCCTCTTTGAATGAAGGAGGTTGTCTCTCTCTCTGTCTGTCTGTCTGTCTGTCTGTCTGTCTGTGTGATAGTTAACAAGATGACTCAAAAGGTTATGGACGGATCTTGATGACATTTACAGGGTATGTTGGTAATGGGGAGGTCTGGAAGTGATACAATTTTGGTGGTGATCTAGAAGAGATCCTGGAATTTGGATCACTTTAAAAATCTACATTGCTGTAAATGGAGAATACATTTCACAGTGATCTAGAATCCAGAATCTTCCAGATCACCACTAAAATGTAATCATTTTTTTCCCTTGTGACACTCCCAACACATCCTGAAAAATGTCATCAAAATTCGTCTATAAGTTTTTGAGTTATCTTGATCCCCCTAGATCACAGGTGTCAAATTCCAGTCCTCGAGGGCCGGTGTCCTGCATGTTTTAGATATTTCCCTCTTCCACATGAGTCACTTAACCCTTTAACTCCTCAGACTTAACCAGTCCCACAATAAAAAAAAAAAAAGAAGAAGAAGAAAGTAACAATATAATTAGTAAAGTAAGACACAAACGGAACAAAATCAAAGAAAAATAATCAAATAAAAAAATAAATAAATGTAGAAAAATAAACAAAATGAACAAAAAACCTAATAAATATTTACAAAATTTTAAATAAGATGGAAAAATTTGCACAAAAAAAATTACTAAAAAACAAAACTAATATTGATATTTGGTCCCAGCAGTTTTAATTTAGCCTTTAAAAAAAAATCCTAACCCTAAACATTTTGACACCTGTTCCATGAAGAAAATAAAAAAGAAAGTAAGTAAAAATAAAATCAAAGGAAAACAGTTGAATTTTTCTGAATATTTAAGTTAAATCATTCATAATACATCAGCAATGACAGTTCTTCATTATCTCTGCAGAAGACTGATAATGATGTAATGGTTTCCAGGTGTGATGGAAGAGGGAACACCGGCCCTCGAGGACTGTAGTTTGACACCCCTGCCCTAGATCACCACCAAAATCTAATCATTTCCAGATCCATTACCAACCGACCCTGAAAATGTCATCAAGGTCTGTCCATAACTTTTTGAGTTATCTTGCTAACTAACTGACAGACAGACAGACAGACAAACTCTGGCTAAGACTCCTTGGCGGAGGTACAAACAAAAAAAACAACCTACAATAATTCACTAACAAAGAAAAATAACAAAAAATAACCAAGTTGGTCCTACAAGCTAGTTTGCTTTGTTATCACTTGAATCATAGCATAATTTTGAATTTATAAATAACTACAATTTGTGGAAGGTTAGTCAAAGTGAATCGAAACAACTGCAAATTTATGAAGTCATGCAAATTTAATTTAAATAAATAAATGAAATAAAATCTGGTTGATCTGTTAAGTTTTCTGGGTAAAAATAAAACTCAGCAGAATTAGTTTCCTCCACTTGGACACTCAACAAAAGTCTAATGTGAAAATGTTCTCAGTCATAAAAACAGGAAAAGAAATCTTTATTATCATTACACACATTATACAAACTAATATTTGGTTTGATACTGGTTAAATCTACTTAGTGAAATGTTCTTCAAACTAATTCATATTTTCTTTCAGGTAGGCAAACAAGTATTGGGCCAAATGTTGTTTCCATAAGCATTTTATATATATATATATATATATATATATATATATATATATATATAATTTCTATCCTTCATACATTTCAGACATAGACTGAAAAACAATCGTGTTTCTTTTATAAAAGGTTTTTTTTTCCAAAGACATGGATTTTTTTTTTTATCCTGTGGAAATGAGTGTTTGCAGAGAAAACATCTGTCCTTTCATTCAATATAAATAATAAAGAAAACAAGAGATGAGGTTGTGCAACAGCTGTTTATTTACTTGCAACCTACATTCACCATAGTAATCACATAAGTACCTAAATTATTGTATTACTGTCCACACTCAGCTGTACAATAACATCTGGATCAAACTCAAAGAAATCTTCTCTTTCAACATTTCAATTTAGGATTTTTGTCAATGTCAGAAAAACAGGATTTCTATGTTTAATTTACTTTAGAAACATGTGGACACCGCTTGAAAAATATTAGATATTAAAAGATATTAAATAGGAAATTTAAAACATTACCTGCAACGTTCATTCAAAATGGCATTTATTTTCTAAATTGGAAAAAAAATAAATAATAAAGAAAAGCACAATTATAGTAATTACAAAAGTGTGTAAGTTTCCAATTACTTTTAGAAGTTTTTATCATGACTCAGTATGTCAGGAATTATAAACTAGAGGAAAGATGGATTTTTGTTGTTTTTTTTTATAATAATTTTCTATTTTATCAACAAACAACACAACACAGAAACTAAGGGTCACTGTCTGAACACGAAATAGTTAAATGACAGACAGCAGTAATTATACTTTGTTTTGTTCCTTGATGCTCAGGTAATACGTCCATCTTTCCATTGAGTACATTTTCATACATTCATTAGAGTCCATCGTCTATTATAACTAATGTTTTTCTTCTGCGGGCAGGCTCTCCCAGGCCTCTTTTCTGTCTGGCAAAAAAAAAAAAAAAAAAAAAATCCTGTCAATTAAGCTGAGTGGCCAGTTGATCAATTCCATGATTCAAATGTTTTGTGAGCTCAGCAGGCAGTGGGTCCAAGAAAAGTCAAAAGTGGATGAGACACAGTAGAAGCAGAGGAGAGGAAACAGAGATAAAGTAGGAACAGCTCAGACAGACACATCTACTGAACCACACACAGTACATTTTGCAGTGTTAAATCAACACTTACAGAGTTTATTTAACTTCTTCTAGAGTGTATTTGGTCCCATTTTCTCCAAATTAACACTGCAAAATCTACAGTGCAGTAGGTCATCTTATTTGTGACAGAGAAATGTTAAATATTATTGTATTTTAATATTGGAGTGTGATTTATAGTTAAAACCTTTATTACCTGCGCCAAGGAGGTTATGTTTTTGCCTCAGTTTGTCTGTCTGTCTGTCTGTCTGTCTGTTAGTTAGCAAGATAACTCAAAAAGTTATGGGCGGATCTTGATGAAATTTACAAGGTAGGTAGGTAATGGGGAGATCTGGAAATGATTACATTTGGGTGGTGATCGGGGGGGGGGGGGGGGGGGGGGGAGGACTAAATAGCTTAAACTGTTTTGTAACTATTTTAGTTATTTCATATGAAGAAACAGTTAAAAAGTTTAAAAAAATCAAATCAGATTAAAAAAAAATTCCTACTTCACTCAGAAAATGACAGTTAGTCGTTGCCTCTTGAATCACATTTCATTTGTAGTTGTCCATTCAACCTTATGTTCATCAAGTTTTCAGAATTCATAATTAACATGAATATTTGTATATTGTATTGTATGTATTTTTTATAATCATTCTGAAATTAAATGTTTTAAATGTTCAAATATGTACATGGATAATGAAGCCATTGTTCTTTTATCAATTGTTTTTTACATTTTGAATTCATGAAAAAATATATTTAAAAAAATACCCTAATGGTATAAAGTCATTTATAAATGACGGTATCTCAAAATAAAGATCAAAGGTCAAATCTGTAAAGTGAAAATAGGTAACTTATTTTAGGGCTTAATACACTGATAATCAAATGTCATTCTGTTTTGCGTTAGGGTAATAAGACCTACAGAGGGTTAAATGAACAGACAAACATTTTCAACAAAAATGTCAGTTGGCCTATTACATTATAATATTCAACACCATTTGTCCCCACTTTGTCGCAGTGAACTGAGGTCAAATAGTGACGTCTCTATCAGATAAGCAGGCTTCTCACCCACATTGCAGCAAATCTGCCTATTTACAGCCTATTTATTTAGTAAATACAGTATGTGGTTTTCCTTTTCCCCACTCGGTTAAGGAGTTTTTCCATGACAAAAGGAGGGTCTAAGGACAGGGAATGCTATTTGTGTGATTATTTGTTTTAACTTTGTAAGTCACTTTGGATAAAAGCATCTGCCAAATGCTTGAATAAAAAAAATAATCTTTCTGTTTAAAATGACACGGCTAAGGATCATGACAGAAGGAACAGCTGGGAAGATCCTTTGTATTTTCACACGTCTGTCATATTGATTTGGCTCCATATAAAATGAACCAATGTAGAGGAAAATAAATATGGTGGACTGTACTGAGGACTGACTTTTTCTATTTGTACATTAATATTGACTGTAGTGTGTAAAGACTTAAAGACTTTATTATTGTAAGATTCAACATGTACGAGGAAATTAAAAAAGTGTCACACTGTCAGTACATAGTAAAAAAGAAATAGAAAAACAATAAATAAAATTAAAACCGAAAAAAAAAAAAATACCCACAGTCATTCATTCTTAGGAATCATCCATTCATTGGAGCAGAATCTATTTTCTCTTCCCTGATTCATTCATCACTGATATCCAGGCGTTAGGAGGCAGAGGCAGAGTCAATGGGAAAACACCCAGCCCCCCCCCTCAGACTGTGTGTGTGTGTGTGTGTGTGTGTGTGTGTGTGTGTGTGTGTGCTTTACACAGATGCCCCGCCCTTTCTTTCTGTGCATGTAAAACATTCTCCCACATCCCCCTCCAAGTAGACCTCCATGGGTAGCATCATACAAACACACTGACCACTTACAACAGAAACAGAATAAAGAACCCAGTGAATCAGTGCATATCTTCCAGTGTGCATCTTTCCTCTGCTGAATGACAAAAGACAGATAAACATGAGCAAGCACAAACTGCCACAAACACATTGACCGTTCTCTGTTGAAGCCGTGTCTCTGTTGTTGGTAGAGCTCTGCAATAATCTGCAGGATAATTGAATTAGATAGCGACATAACTCATTGAAATGGCCGGAACAGTGGGAACCAACCATCCAACCAGCTGTTCTTTTCCGTTGCCTTGTCCTGCCTCTTCATAGTAAAGACAAGCATGTATAAATTACAGCCACAGAACGATGGAGGGGGTTTTAACAAGGGGTGAAGGGTCAAATCCAATAGCCATGCTAACATAACATGCAAGTGTTTGTGTGCGTTTGCAAGAAGCACTTTTAATTATCGCACATTTACGTCATTTAAACTGAGTGATTAATGTGACCAAAGGTGGAACACAGTGTCTGATCTGTGTTATGTTCCCAACAGAAACGAAACTGGAAACAAAGGGAGGGACTGAAGTATGACAGTGCGTGTATGAAGGACCATTAAATGATTACTCACAGTTCAATCTGCAAACATAACATTATTCTTTGACATGTTTAATATGTGTTCTTGAAATCACTGGTTCTCAAACTTTTTATATGATGTATTTCATCAGAAAATGTTTGGCTCAACCATCACTGAAGTCACAGTGCAGCCACACCTTAAGGCTGGATCTCATACACTGTAAGATTTTGCAGTGTTAATTTGGAGACAATGGGACCAAATACACTCTAGAAGAAGTTAAATAAACTCTCTAAGTGTTGATTTAACACTGCAAAATTTACTGTGTACATATCCATGGACATATTTAGATTACCTCCTATATTTTTATTCATATTTCTCTCTATATCCTTATTTAGATTTTACTTACTTTATACTTTATTTATTCTTATTCTAGTCTTTCTTATCTTGTATATTTTTGTATATTATTATATTTGTATAGTTAGATTTTACATTTACCCCTTCCCCTCAGGTTTGTGCGTCCACATGTAGGGGTAGGGGTGTCTCAATTCATGTTAAATCAGAGGGGTAGGGGGAAGGGGAGGGGCTTTATACCCCTTCAAATGAAGATTTTCCAGAGGCAGACTCCAAACAGAGAGGTATGAGAAATTTCCCAGAATACAATGCAAATCCGGGGCGGCACAGTGGGGCAGTGGTTAGCACTCGTACCTCACAGCAAGAAGGACCTTGGTTCAATTCCCACAGCAGACCTTTCTGTGTGGAGTTTACATGTCCTCCTTGTGTCTGCGTGGGTTTTCTCCACATACTCCAGTTTCCTCCCACCATCCAAACACATGCACTGATAGGTTAATTGGTTACTCTAAATCACCCATAGGTGTGAATGTAAGAGTGATTGTTTGTCTATATATGTTCAGCCCTGAGATGAACTGGAGACTCATACAGGGTGTACCCCACCTTTGCTCATTGTAGGTGGATTAAGCCCCCACAGACCCCCTTGACCCTAAAGCGGGTTCAAATGATGAGAAACAATACGAATCCAATTAAAAATGGCAGCAACTATGAAAGAAGTACACAAATATAGTACTTTTGCCATAATTAACTGTTTTTAACTTGTTATAACTGCTGTATTATATAAAGTAAACACACATGGGGGAAAAAAAAAATCACTATTTATGTAAACGTGGAGTAATCAGTTGATGCATACAGTAGCACTTCTCTGATTGGACGCAGATATTAGTCAAAATATTGGCGTATCCCAGGAGAATGTGACAACTACAGCAGCAGACATGTTTGTTTACTTCTGGTTAAAGCTGTCATTTTTGGTTATGTAACAAGTGGCGGAGCGAACTGATGACGTAGGTGAGTGTTGAAGGGGTGTCCCAATTCATATTTGTTCCTTTTCAACCCTTATAGCTCTATTTGAAGGGGTAGGGGGTAGGGGGTGAAATGGGATTCAGCCTTAGAATGACACACACTATACTTTGACAACAGGTTTAACACTGGTTTGAATCATGGACGTAAAGTCCTTCAGTTTCTCAAGGGCTTTAACCCTCAAGTCCCAAAACGGTTAATGTCTTTTGATAAAATGTCAAGACTGTCTGTCTACAATATGGTTTCATGGATTTGTTGTTAATTACATGACTATATATACTGCAACCAAAGGCATTGTACAGAATAATTAAAGACTTCAGTGTGGGTTTTTTCACTACTGAACTACCAACCACTTTTAAATCCCTTTTAAAAACTCATTCAAGATTGCTGTTAATGTTTGATTGCTTTTATTTTGTCTGTTTTAACGTGTGATTGATCGGTTTTCTATATTTTTTTTTTGTTTTTGTTTTATTGTTTCTTTTCCTATTGTAGTTGGACTCTTATTGTTCTATTTTTTTTTACTTCATGTAAAGTGTCTTTGAGTGCCATGACAAGCGCTAAACAAATAAAATGTATTATTATTATTAATATTATTATTACTGTTGAACACATACCATTTCTGTTGATGTGTATCACTATGAACCAGTGGTGTTCGGTGTCTGACCACATTGGAAATTAGAACAATGTTTACAAAAGTTAGTGTTGTGGTACAAAGAGTGGATTTTGTGACAATAAGAGCCATGTTTGGAAAATCTGGTTATTTTTAACTTGGGTTTCAATGTTACTGTATGAAGAAGAACTGACACAAAAAGCCATGTGTATTTGGTCCATGGTTCATGCAGACTGTAGTGCTGCCGTCAGGAAGCTTTGTCTGTCATACCTCAAAGTATCATTGATTTGAAAAATGACCATTTTTCTATATATTTATAGTATGAAGATAAAATGCCAAAGATCATCACACAGACAAAACTAACAGTTTTCACTATAAACTTGCTTATTCATTATTCTAAGCCATTTCTCCCACAGCACTTTATTTAAACTGATCACCCTCTGTCTTCATTTAAAGAAACCCAAGGTCATGATGTAATTACATCCAGAGATTTTAGCCGTTTTGTGCCATTTTCCATTTCCATGTGTTGTTGAGACTTCACTACTGAAGCAGCTCTTACAGCTCTGTAGATCAGTACACTGTCATTCACTTCTTTGGCCAATGGCAAATCAATAAACTGGCAGACAGATGCCTCTTTGACGGAGGATATGATTGAATTGAAATACTTTAATGCCTACACCAAAGTCATTGACTACTTCTTCTCCTTCCTCCCCTTAAAGACATTATACACTGACCCAGCAGATCAATAAATAGCAAGTAATATAAATAGCAGATTTCTCATTTCATATTTCACTCTTGAAGTCTTATCTGATTGGCACAGTGACTGACTGACTGACTGACTGACTGACTGACTGACTGACTGACTGACTGCATACATTTGGCTGTCAGATTCTAACACAGATGCTTTGAAGTGCTGAATATTGGGTAGTATCTGTGTACTGTACAGCTCTATCAAGTACATTTGACTGTTCAGCCATTGAGCTAAATGAGGGAGGAAGTCGTTATAATTCAGTAAACCATCTCCCTAAGGCTAGAGAAACGTTTTGTGCATACAAAAAAAGGTGCTTTTTGTGGGAAAAAAAAAAAAAAAAAAGAATAGGCAGGAGAGAGAACAAAGCAAAGGAGCTTAGCCTTGAATTACATTCTCTTACTTAGTGTTTCACTGCAGACACAGCTAGACAAAAAAAATTGAAAGTATACATTTAAATTCCACCCCCAGATTCTCTTTATGAGTCTGTTCCAAAACATATGTTTATCCTCAACCCATGACCTAACCCTTCCATCATGATTTAAGCAAATCAATGCAGTAATATTTGCTTAATTCTGTTTCAAACACAGTGATCACAAAGTAATGAAGATATGACAACTGAGGCTGAACATGTAAAAAAAAATCTGAAACAGATCTTATGTGCAATATTTTCAGTTTTAAGTGTGATGGCAGGGTTTTCCTTTGTTTTAGGACAGTGTAGGTAGTACCTGTGATGGCCTTTATTGTCATTATTTAACTAAAGTCATATTTGCATGAGATTAGAGTTACCTATGAACCTCATATATTTGTGGACGTCCTCTCTGATGTTAATCCAATATGAATTGACCGTGTCTCTGATTTATTAATGATCTATTCCACTGAAAATGGCCTACAGTACCATATGAACAAACAGACAAACAGACATCCACTGATAATATCAAGGACAACTGAGACTGTGATGGTGATAAGTGAAAGAGTTTTGGGAAATACCAAATAGCATTGTGAGCATCAAACTTAAACATCGAAACTTTATGACATGTATGAGCTATACTAAAGGAACATTTCAACAGTTGTCTGTGTGGTGTATCTGCCTTTGACAGTGACACCGAGGAGTAACATCAATAAATTTGAGTAAATAAAACAGACTCTGCTTTCCCATGTGAAAATAGGCACTTAAAACACAGTTGTGGGATATTCATATCTACAGCCCCTTGAGGACCAGGTTATAGTTCTCCTGTGTGAATAGGTCTTAAAAACATGTGAGTAAATGTGTCCTTATATGACCATCTGTGAAAAAGGGTTAAAGGCAAGAATACAAAAGAAATTATCTGAGTTTTTTTAGCTGTTGAGGAAAAACATGGAGTACCATATTTATTTAATTTAAAAGACAAAATAAAAGTAGACGGTACATTTTCCATGTCTTCACCCGTCTCTTGTACTCAAGGACATCTTGATCCCTTGGTTCCTTAGATTGGATATGAAAAGAAAGTGCTGCGCTAAGCTTTATTTTATAACACCTACAAATTGTGTTTCTTTTATGAAGGGTCAATAAAGTCTCAGCCACAGGACTTGACAGGTTCAATAATACTGTGTTTGTGCTCCTGCTGTTTTCATCACAGCATCTCTTTTCTTCTAAACACAGGACAGACCACCATCTTCTATACTCCTGCTGTCATTTCTTTCTTTTCCACTTGTGTGCGCCTTGTCAGTATTTGGGTAACAGGTAAAAGCTCATAAATAAATGTGATGGAGTGTGATATGTTGAAACGTCACGACAATACTAGGCGAATGAAGGATGTGTGATATTCTACTGATTGATTGATCCCGCCACAGGTTCACCTACGTACCGACAAAATGACAGACGCAGAGCAGTGACCCATGAGCACAGCTCAGATCCAAGACAGGAAGTGATTTATCATCCACAATAAGCTCAGCCGGGCATCAGCTAACAGCCTCCAGAGAGAAACACTGCTCTGGGGTTGTCACTGAACAAGATGTGGAGTTCATGAGTCAATTCATGAACAAAAGACAACGCTCACACACACATTCAAACAAGCCTTTATACACACAATCATACACACAATCATACACACAACTAAATGCTTTTTCATAGGATATGAATAATAATTAAAGTGATCTGTTGTCATATTGTGACAGTATAATTTGTCATAATATCCTGTTTTTATTTTTTTTATGTATCTTTTATTATTACTATTTCAGCTTTTACATCATATTTGTCAGTTTCTTTTAAATATTTTGTTTCATTGCAACTTCTACAGCATTTTGTGTCTTATAATTTATCACATCGTTACATCTTTTGTGTCAATTTTGTCCTGTTGCATCTTAAAACATCATCTTTTATATGATTGTCATTTTCTACACCTTTCTTGCAATTTTTTAAATGGTTTTTTTTTGTCATGCTAAATCCTTTATATCATTTCCACCTTGTTCTTATTATTTCCGTCTTACTGCATTTTGTTTAGCATTGCAATTGATTGTTATTTTTATTTATTTACTGGATTACTTTTCATTATTATGCTAACTGTCCCCATTCATCATCCTCTTTTGTTCTGTTCTTCTGCTGTGAACAGGGTTGGCCATGGCTCAGGAGGTACAGTGGGACGTCCAATAAAGGGTTGGTGGTTTGAATCCCGCTCTGTCCATTGTGTCCTTGGGCAAGACACTTCACCCTCCTTGCCTCCAGTGCCACTCACACTGGTGTATGCATGTTCAGTGATGGTCAGAGGAGCCGTAGGTGTGGATTATCAGACACACTTCTGTCAGTTTGCCCCAGGGCAACTGATGCTACAAATGTAGTTTACCACCACCAGAGTGAGAATGTGAGAGTGAATGATTTATGGTGAATGATGTTTTGGGTGCCGTGAAAGGTGCTATAGAAATCTAATCCAATATTATCATTAATTCAATGGACAACAAATGGTAAAGTAATTTATTATAATTTTGTTTGACCTTGGACAAACTTTTAATTAGTGACAGATTTACAGAAATATATTTTATTGCTATAAATTATCACTTGAAAATTAGCAGAACCGTGAAGAATTTGTTTTCTACATAACTTTTGTCATGTTTTATTTTTGTTATTGCATCTTATTGTGTATTATTATGTTTTAATCGTACTGCATCTTTTACACTATTTTCAACTTGTTACATATTTAATCGTTTTACATCTCATGTCAATCTAATACACATAATTTACAGCCACAAACAACAGTCTGGATTCTTAATCTTTAAAGACTTAATATATACTATATACTTGATCATGATAATTATCAGTATTGACCTTTCATATTAAAAAACATCATCCTAGCCTACTTCCATGCCCACTCAAACCAAATATTGACAAACATCTGAAACATGTGCCTATAATTGTCTCCCAAACACCTCAATCACCTCAGTCACGGACTACAGATGGAAACTAGCTATTTAGCTATAATCTGGTACAGTACACCTCTATCTGTGTGAGCCTAAATGTCTCATTCTGCTGGAAACCACTTTTCCACACTCGTTTTGGATGGGTCTCCCTGAGTTACCCACACATGCTGCGTTTGCTGCGTGGCGTGTCACCTCCACTGGCTGTATTTCCCATTCATAGAAAACAACAGAGAAACGAGCGACTCAGAAAAAGCCTGTCCACATTACTTAATGTGAACATGGTTGCCCTTAGCCCGTCCCCCATTGCAGCGAATCTGAAGTAGCATTAGCATTAGCATCTACAAAAGAAGACGGTGCCACAGTTGCTGCACAAACTTGAAAAAAATGGCAGGGCAAACTGGTTCATGTGCTCTCTGTGGAAATGAAGCCTTGTTTATTTCCTGCACATTTTCAAATCAAGTGACAGCAAGAAACCTAGCTGGATGCTACTCCCAGATGATAAACACACACAGAGAGAGAGAGGGGAGGGGGGAGTGTCCTTGTGACCATTTACTGTAAGTATGTTGTGTTGAGCAAAAAAACAGAAAATTGGCCTTAAATAGCTTCCGAAAGTCATAAAAATATTTTTCAACCCGACAACCACCATAGAATTTCACCTATAGGTCCCTTCTAATTAAAAAATGAGGTTGTCCTCTTGTCCGCAAAAGTCTTAACCGAAGCAATTTTTAGAAGTGCCTCCTGACAAATCAGAAAACTGTTGTTCGACCTAAGTAATTTGTCTACCCTCTGAACACAGCTTGAAACAAAGATATATATATATATATATATATATATATATATATATATATATATATATATATATATATATATATATATATATATATATATATATATATATATATATTTATTTTATTATTATTTTTTTTTTAAACACAACCAATGCACACTGCATTTAATAACAATGGCGAACACAGTAATATTAATAATGAAAGGACATGACATTGGAATGAGACCTTTCATGTTCCCTGTACATTGTCCTTTAAATAAAGGGGAGAAAAAAGTCATTGATAGTGCATTGTATCTTCGTTGATTGTGGATGAAATTAAACCCTCTGTGCTCTGAAAGTCCCTGCATTGTGAGGAGTAGCTTTTTTTTTTCTACTCCATTCCCACTATCTAAACACACTTCTACATGTCTCCAGTTTACAGCCACAGAAAGTTGTTTACTTCTACAAATGGTGAGACTAAAATAAAAGCAAATGACTGGCATTCCTGTCCTCAGCACACAACATTTGTAGCCTAATGTCAAAAATTAATTATAGCTAGAGGACTTCCTTATCTCTGCTGTGTTTAGTCGTAGCCACTGAATCTGTTTGTTTCACAAGAACAAATCTTTGGTTTGTTTTTTTTAACCCACTGCAGCATTTACAAACATCATTTACCTACAACATGTGTCAACTCATTTATGTTTCACAATCTATCTTTCATTTTCCTGCATATTATTTTCTAATTGAATACATTCTTTACCATTTTGTTGTAAAACACGTTCAGGTTGCTCATGGTTTTGGTAATTGGCCTCACTCAGGTTGATTCACACACAGCATGGTCGGGCCTGGGCAGCATGTTGGTAATGATTACCACCTATTTTTAGCTTGTTATTTCTGGGGATGCCCAAACTGGCTCGGGTGGGGGTGGGAGGTGGGGGGTAGAGAGTGCAGGGTGAGTGGCTGTCTGTCTGGGTTTGTTTGTCCAGACACGGAGTCTCCTTACCTTCTATGGATGGTGCTTGGTCCTGGGAAGCATACAGCATATCCTTGAATGCCTAAATGAAAGGAAAAGACACAGTATGAAGTGGTGACTTGTTGCAGCATTTACTGACCCACACAACAGAAGACACAAGGTTAAACAATAAACCATGACTGGTTTTTATCCACATGGTCAGAGTTTGTTAAGTCCAGAATGTGAAAGCGTTACTTATGTCAAACCAGTCACTTAAGACATAGGTTCACATATATCAATCGTATCATTTTCCACAATAAATAACAGCTTTCCAAAACTTGTTCAGTTTGAGACACAAACAAGAACTCTGATGTAATTCTCTCAACCCATTCCCAAAAATACATTCTGATCAGCCATAACAGCTTCATGTTTTACTGACTTTTCCACTGTTAACCATGTTGAACAATGCACTTCTTTAGATTAGGGAAAATACCAGGTAACAAGTAAACTGACAAAGACATTCTGTCACAGTATATTTGGTAAAATGGTGCTTAACAACATATACTGTGTTTTAGTTGTAACCATAACCATACAAGATGTCACTAAACACTACTTTTCAAAATAAAGTTTGAAGTAGCCTACATGACCAATGAAAATATAACTTACACTAACCTACAAGAATGTAATAAATTGTGTTTTAGTAATAAATTGTGTTTTAGTAACAGCATCAATTAAGAACATTGTGCATAAATGTAAGTGAAAAAGTTCTGAAAATACAAATGAAGATTAAATGAAAACGTATCCATTAACAAAAATTTCTGAAATAAAACTCTCTCTCTCTCTCTCTCTCTCTCTATAAATAAATAAATATATATATATATACACACATATATATATACACACATATGAGTTGAACATCAAAACATGGAAAAGAAATAGAAAACATATAGAAAAAAAAAAAACAATACAAGCATGTACAAAAGAAGTGGGTAGAAGTTAACATTTATAAGATCCCACCCCTTCTTACTGTAATAACTTTTCTAACAAAAAATCCCCTTCCTCCAAAAGAAAAAACAACGCTACATTTATTAAGTATATCTGATACATACATACATACATACATATAAAATGAAAACCATGAAGAGAAATACAGAAGTAGCAACAATAATAATAATAATAATAATAATAATAATAATAATAATAATAATAATAATAATAATAATAATAATAATAATAATAATAATAATAATAATAATAATAATAATAATAATAATAATAATAATAATAATAATAATAATAAGTCCTTGACTTGAAAAAAATAAGTATTTGTGGAACAAAAGTGGTGCCAGGCACAACAAACCCCGCCCCCCCTCACACACATTTTACCTGATTGGCTCTATCTCTTATCATTGTGAAAACACATTTTTGGTGACTGTGACCTTTGATCTACATTCACCAAAATTTTATGGGATCTATTCTGGACCACCTTGCACCTTTCCGGACAATTTCATGGAAATTGGTCCAGTAGTTTTTGTGTAAAGCTGCTGACATTCAAACAAACAGACACAGAGAGACAAACAAACAAACTAACTAAACCAAAAACAATACCCCTCCCGCCTTCGAGGTTAGGGTAACAATGTCAAGTACAGTCCTGTCTGTATTTATAATTTCTAATATCACCTGGTGTCCCTTTTCCCCCAGTCTCCTCTGGGGGGAGTGGCTACTGTTCCAGTTGGACTCAACTGTGCCCCATCCTGCCCTGTAACCTCAGACCTCCTCCCCATCCTTCACTTGTCTGGATGAACCTCCTCGTCCCCACCGCTCTCATTTGACTAGATGGACCCCCTCACATACCCCCACCCTACTGCACCCTCAAATATTGGAACTACATCTGCAAATGGACGTGCATCTACAGCCTGTCGGTTCATGGGAGTGGACCGACAGGCTGTAGTTCTGCCTGAGGGGTCTCTTTTGACACTGCGTATTTGGAGTCTTTCAAAACGCCAAGAAGGAGGGGCTTAAGGACAGGGGATGCCTGGGACATTAATCAGTTTCTTTCACCTGCTGTTTATTTGACTATTGTTTGTTGATCTCCAACCAACTCTGTAAAGCCCTATGAGACAATCTTGTTGTGATTTGGGGCTGTACAAATACAATTAAGTTGAATTGAATTGATTTCCCCAGCTAAGATGTGCATTAGTCATAACAAACTGCACATGACATTCTACATACAGTTGAAGATTGTAAAAGGAGCAGTGCTTATTAGTATATAATAACCCAATTTAAGTAAAAAATAATGTTCAACTAAAACCACTTCAATGGCTAAAACTGTCAGAAACATTTAAAAGGATGTCAGATACTGTATAACTACAAGGGAATTGAACTTGGTATCAAGAAAAATGGCATTGAATTGAAAATATATTTCTAAGCTTCGACAGCAACAGCAGTAAATACCACAGAAAAATACTGGGAATAATAGTGCACATAATTTACAATGTGTCTTGTTGGCCTTAAAATCAAAAGCATAATGTTCCCATATGTCTGCTCTTCTCCCAAGCGACATTTTTCAGTTCCCATATGTAGCTTTACTGTTGACACATTAAAACTAATGTAGGCACCTTGTGTGTTGCTCATGTAATTGAGTTATGATTGGAGCTCTTCTCAACTTGTGCAGCCTCCTCTGCCTTCCATACATTCAGTCAACAACAATGTTAGAGCTGGGGGCAGTGAAACCTGAGGTGGAAAGAATCCTTCCCCCCCTGTCCACTATAATGTAAAAATGTGAAATCTGAACTTGTTTTGCTAATACTAACAAGTTGTCATGACGTACTTTGAGTTGCTATTACCTTCAAATACACAACATGTGCCTGTTAATGCACAAATGACTGAACAATATTTTGTAGTTAGAGTCCCCCCCTTTTTTTCCCTTCTTAATAGGAAGTCAAATTCATATGCAAACTAGAGGTTGTAGCTGAAATAATTTTTCACTTGCTGTAACTGTAACTTGTAGTTTGGGCACAGCAGGAAAAAAAAAAGTTGTTGTCTTGTTTACCTACTGTAACTGGGTTCAAATGATCTAGTTATAGAACCCATCTGATCACATCTGAGGGCATATTTATGCAAAAATATAAATAAATGAACAAGTGGTGCCCAGCTCAACAAACCCCACCCCCACTGTACACATTTATCCTAATTTGCCCTATCACTTATCATTGCGAAAACATATTTTTGGTGACTGTGACCTTTGACTTACATTCACAAAAATGTTATGGGATCTATTCTGAACCACCTTTCACCTATCCTGAAAATTTCATACAAATTGGTCCAGTAGTTTTGCGTAAAGCTACTTAAAAATTTTTTAAAAAAAAGCCCAGACAAATAAACCAACAAACAGACCAACACACAAACCAAATCAAAAACATTTACTCAACTCTAAGTTGGGGGGGTTCCACAAGGTTCACAAGCTTTTTTTTCCAACCGAGTATAACACATGCTCCACACAAAAACAGTTCCTCTCTAACCGATCTTGTACCCATAATGCAATGTGATGCAAATGTGATTCAGTTGTGTGACAGAATGCAGAGGGACGAACAAGAGTGAATGGTTGGATGTGATTTTATTTGATATATGAATGGAGTTATGAAAATAGTTTTCATCAATTTCTGTTTTTTCATTTATTTATTAATGATAACATCAGCCTCCCCAGGACTACAGGTGTAAATTAGCACTAGTGTTACAACCTGGTACAATACATCTCTCCTGTCTAAGGTTAATGTAGATTATGTGTTGTCCCTGTCTAAATAAATACAAAAAATAAAGTTGGATGGAGTAGATCTTGAGTTGTTAGAGCACTGTCACTGCCATCTGTTTGTACAACAGCAGTTCACCCATGTAAAACCATTTGAGAGCTATTAACTAAACACTTACCCTCTATATGAGAAGATTACTGAAACGGTTGTGACAGCTGCTAGTATAAAGAACAATGCACCAACTCTTACATTATAATCATCAGTTTTACTTCAAACTGGATAACAGACATACAGTTGTTCTAAAGCAGAAGTCGTTAAGTTAGTCACAAATTCAAATGGTGTGTTTATAATGGGAAAGAGGTTTTTTTTTGTTTTTTTGGTTGTTTTGAAGTATTTTTTTTGCATTTAATACAGACTGCAGTGATGTACATGGAGATACAAGAGGAAAAGTAGGAATACTGTAGCAGTGGCATGTGTGGTTAAATGAAGTTATTTTTTCTATGCCAAAAATCGATCTTGAAGATAATAGACTCTGACAGATAAAAGAATACTGGCTCATTTGAACATATCAGTGATAATAAGAGAAAAGACCAGAACTCATAGCTGTTTTTGAAAAAGTGTTTGGAACTAAGGATGAGGCAAATATCTGTCTAAAATATGTCCTGCATAAAAATCAGCCATGTAAGCCACACCTGTGTCAATCTGTCATTTTCACAATTTAGGGGATATAAATGCTGTATGTAATTAAAATGTGCAAATTTAATGACTGATTGTTCTGTTCTGTTGGTTGATTTTGACTGCCATGTGTAACATGACACTGAAAACAAACATAGCAGTGTAGGGAATCATGCATGTCGGTGGAAAGTGCTGTGTATTAGGCCTAGTAGCAGCCTGGTCTGTGGACAATAGGTCAATGTGAACTACAGGAGCAACTATACACAAATACTGGAAAATGATCCAAGATAATGATTGTTTAGGAAATGATAGGCCATATGAGCAAAAATGTTCTCAAACTAAAACAATATACTGATTTAAAAACAAAAAACTGCTAATAATTTTGCAACAGGGATATTTATATTTTATTTATTTTAAACAAAGCCAGGTAAGTCAATTCCAAATGTGATTCATTAGAAGGTCTTCAACAACTGAAAGAAATTAGGTGGTGCAAAGCTGAAAGCTGGAATTTTTACTGTACCCCAGATCAGAGTACTCATTGGTGATCCTATACATGTGAACAGAGCTGAGCGTAGAGAAAACGCAGAGCAGACTGAACAAAATATGGTCAGAGCACAGAGCGGTTTTCAATTCAAGGGCCAGAGCGACATTTTCGTTTTGCTCCCGTTTGCTTTGCTACACTCTCACCATGAGTCAAGGACGTAAACAAGTACAGGAGGTCCTCAGGTTACGAATAAGTTCCATTCCTATACTTACGACGTAACTTGAACTTCCACGTAAATTAGAATGAAGTCGAAAATTAACCCTTCCTGGTCCATTTTATAAACCCACTCATACACCCGTATATTATACCCGTAAGCAGATCTGTGATTAAACACAGTGTCTACTTATTAACTCATTTTTAAGGGCTTTATATTTGGCCAATTCAGAAATATATAAATAAACTGGCTGTGGCTCCACGGTTTCATCCATGAATCCCCCTACCCGCCTGTACTTCCTTTACCAGGAACGGTTAACAAGGGTGAAAAAGGCAAGGAAGCAGAGAAAGTTACAGCACACAAACACAGAAACTCTACACTACGAGATGACTGGAGACAAAAGAGTGGACAAGACTCAGATGTCATTAAGTCAAAACAGCGTAGGTCGAATACCGCGTAACCTGAGAAGCTCCAGTAAAACAAAGACTGGTGTCACGTGTACGTGTCAGAATGTCAGAAAACTCTTTCTTTTAAAAATTTGAGCGAATGTCGAGCAATGTCACCAGAGCGGCATGACAATAAAGGTGAGCTTTTGACTACAGCTCTGAGCAATAGAGCGAAGTAGAGAACAGCCACATAGGCTCAGTGCTCAGCTCCATTCACATGCCCTGATCCTCACCGTTCTAGAATTCACTTATGCAAGTGGTGCAGAATGTTGTGGTCAAGCATAAAGAACTATCAACTATAACATTAACTAGCTGTCATGTGAAAATTCATCCACCTTGCACATTATTCCACGGAGTTTTGTAGATTTAAGTGATGTTATTATAATGATATAATTTAAATATCTCTGAAATTGAACGAAAGTGTGCTGGGTGGGCCCCCTACTGGGTAGGATGGGTGGCTCCAGAGGGGGCAGTGCCTTGTTTGCCCTCGGGTGGCAGGCCCCCAGCAGGGGTTCAGCAGCTGACATCCCTGGCCCCCTGGGGCCTGTGCTCGTCCACTGTAGGGCAGCTGGGTAGGGCTTTCCTTGGTCATCTTCAGGGCTGACTCACTGTCACTTCTGGGGTGTGTGTGTGTCTGTGTGTGTGTTGGGGGGGGGGGGGGGGACCCTTCCTTGTCAGTTTCTGGTCCTTGGACGGGGTGTGGCTGTGGTTGCGTTCATCACCAAGTTCACCCCTGTCTGACTGCCTGGGTCACTTTTCTTTCGTCTGGTAGAATGACTGTGATGCTGCTGCTGTTGTGTAATTTTGTAGTGTGTATTATCTGGCTTGTTGTTGTTTGTGATGTTATGCTCTGATTATGTTTTTTTGTCTTCATCATTTAATAGGTCTGATTTATTTTTTCTTTCCTGTTTTTATTATTACCTCCGCCAAGGAGGTCATGTTTTTGCTGGCGTTTATCTGTTTGTCTGTTTGTCTGTGTTCAAGATAACTCGAAAACTTATGGACGGATTTTGATGAAATTTTCAGGATATGTTGGAAATGTGAACAGGAAGAAGTGATTTCATTTTGGGGGTGATTGGGGTGGGGGGGGGTCTACCTTGGCGGAGGTTTGCCCAGTTCTCAGTCTGGTTGTTGTTGTTACTTACAATATTGATATTGCCTTGTGCCCCCAACCCCCCCCCTTTCACCTTCCTGTCCTTCTTTGTCAGGTCTGGTATTAAAATGTGATTAATCAAAACTCATGATAAAGTCAGCAGAATACCGAGGCAAGGCTGATATATGTTATGACGTCTCCCTTGGCAAAGCAAATTGACTCAGCACCAGACATTCTACTGTTAAGGAACAACACAGGTTTAAAAAGAAAAAAAGAAAAAGATTTGAATCACGGTACTTCATTTAGTCAAATTTTAGGTCAGTAGTAAAGGTTTGGTTATCCATTAATATGATTTTAACCAAAGAATTGCAGAAGCCAACCTGTTATTTGTCCTTTTAAAAAAGATTAAAATGGTATAAAACAAGAACACGACAGACAAAGTGATATAAGGGATCAACAAAGAGGTAAAACAGGAACGACATAACAGATACGACAAGACAAAAAGACCCAATATGACAGAAAAAATAAAAGAAATCTAAGAGAATGAAAATAACCTAAAAGACAAAAATGCAGTTATCCACACCTATAGAACTTTAAAATGTATCTGAGTAATAACTCACCAAAATCTAAATTATGACAGTTATGTCACCATTTTAAACTGTTGTTGATGGTCAGGACAGAGCAAATATCTAAAGGTAAATATAAAAAAAACACTGGAATACTCATGAGAAAAGGTAGGTCAAAAATCTACAAAAAACATTGACTGAGAATTAAACAGAATAGATGCAAAAGAAACGGTGGCACAGAACTCTATCATAATTAATATTATTGTTAAATAGTGCTGTTTCTGCCTTGTCTGATTAAAAAACAAACACAAAACAAACACAGGAGAGTACCTGTACTCATCTCTGGTGAGCAAAAAACACGTCCCTAAGACTAACAGTTGGGAAACAGACATTCAAACAGGGAGGCGTCATTAAGGCAGAGGCATCGCCATGGTGATGGCATTGATGGGAAAGGGGGCAGGGTTGTTCTTTGGGGAAATGGGTTTAAACCAGCAGTCTTGGCATAATCAGCAGTGAAACCTGTAGACAATAACTAAGCCAGGCCTAATGGGACCATCAGTTTGAATCAGCATGTACTGATGTAATGATGATGATGATGATGATGATGATGCACCATAAACCAAACACATGTTTAACCAGAAATCATACGTACACACCACAGTGTCCTTATGATAAATTACTGTTAATTGAATTCAATCCTTTAACAGCTGTGACATGGAAGAACATTCTTTGTACATAATTTGACTGCAAGACAGTCAAATCATTCCACTACAGATGCGTTGGAGCATTAGCGGTGTACTTGAGAGGGCCGTACTGAATGCATTATTGATCAGAAGAGATCTGTAAATGAAGGCAAAAGTGGATCACTGGAGCTCTGTCTGAGTGGATCTCTATGTACAAAAAAGAGTGAAGAGGATGGGAGGAGGCGAGGATGGAGGGAGGGGGGTGAAGACGAGCAGAGGGCAGGTCTGGTCGGGGACCAGATGTCCTCCCAGTGGGGGAGGAACGATGAGGTGAGGAACGAGAGGGAAGAAGGCAGTATAGAGGGGGGGGGGGTTCTCAGCAGTGGCCACACCGTGCCAGTTGTATACATAGTGTTGATATTGTAAAACATGCTGATAAATCACACTTTCATTGTACAGACTTATAGATGATGTGAGACGTATAGTGTAATGTTTCCTTTACTTCTATCACAGTCAAAGTTCCCTGTGCTGTGATCACATAGACTGATTAGAGACATACATGCTTTTACATTTTCCTCGACACAAATGACACTTTTCAAAAATCTTACTCCATCTGTTTTCCATCTGTATAAAACCACTTTATTCCTTTGAATTGTAAATGGGTATCTCAACATCCAGCCTCCTCCTCCTCCTCCTCCTCCTCCTACTCTTCCTCTTCTAAGGTTATGTGAGTGATTAGACTGCAGAGGTAAAAGCATAAGTGGCCTTGTTTTCTCACCCACACACACCTTCTCTCTATATATACCTGTACTTGTTCAATAGCTGCATAACATAAATATGAAAGGTAATTATCACCTCCCTGGGCATGTACAAAAATTAAAGAGGCATTTAGTAAATTCCAACTGTTGTCGAAAATCGTTCACGAAAAGGAAAATACTCCACGTCCTTTAAGCTCCACAGTTTGTTGAGAAACCAAAGGACTGTGTTTCAACATCCCCATACAGAGCAGATGTTTAGCATATGGCCTTACAACTACGATCCCACAGGATAAAGAACACACCTAATTACTCTATCACTCAATCGTCTTGTCAATGCGTCTGCCTTCCAATGAAGTGTCTCACTAACTAAAGCCTGGGTTTGCCACATCCTTCTTATCTGCTTAGAAACTGGCTGACCAATCGAAACTGAAAGCACACATTTTTCCACACAATAGCACACTCTGAAAGAAAGAAAAAAAAAAAGGACAAGAATAACAACTGACCGGCAGGTTAATTAATCCATCCCACACATTATGGCAAGAATGTGACTCAAACTCCTGCCAATTTGGACATGGATGGCTGTATAATGCTGTCTATGCTGCTGTGGTTAAGATGCTGACAGAAACTAACCAGTACTGATGGAACAATGTGTCAGTGTGGAATTTAATTATTAGGAAAAACAACAAGTGTGTTGAATTCAGACACTCCTTTGAAAATAAATGACATTCTAGGATTTTAATTTCCTTGTTTTTAATGAATGTTTAAGCTTTCCCCTTTTGTGGGGAGGGGAGGGGGCTGTGGACTAACACGCTACTTATTTAGTTTGAATTTAAAATATGCACATTTCAAACTTTGTTTTCTTTAAACAGCCTAATTCACAAAAGTCACCATCTGAGCTTTTTCAGAGGGATCAACTCCATGAATAAATAGGTTTGATCCATGACTTACTGCCCCATCTAAGCTTTATTCACTGTAAACTTCTGAATAATTTTTTTTTACACATAGATGACAAAATGATGCAGTCAACTCTGACCAATCAGTGGTCTGCAGTGTTTGCATGGAACATTTTAGTATCAATTCACTCATTTTGAAACCTCGGCCAAATGAGGACTAAAATAATTAATTAATTAATTAATTTAGAAAATTAAAAAGTACTGGGTACCAGATTTCAGGTTATTTTACATAATGGAAACACAAAACTCGAGTTGAGATGGACTCTGAACAAGACTCTGAACAATAAATTATAGCAAAAGATAGTAGAAAACTCTATGCAGAGGGTTTTTTTTCTTTATATTTAACTTAAGGTGCTGTGAAAAAAACAGCACTTAAGTATTGTAGTAATCAGGGAAACCCAGAGAAAGGTAGGCACTGTCACTGCAACATGTATGAGCTTGGTGTTTGAGGAAATTAAGAGGGAATAAAAACATATGATTTACACTAGTACACAGTTCCATGTACAACACATTATTCTAAGAAAAAACTGACACATATTTAGTCACAAAAAAAATCTAAATATTAAAAAAAAATACATTCTGTTAATAATGCATGTGTATTATTGCGTATTGTTTATGACTGCTGGTGTGTTAATTTA
Organism: Siphamia tubifer; assembly: GCA_020466265.1. NCBI lineage: Eukaryota > Metazoa > Chordata > Actinopteri > Kurtiformes > Apogonidae > Siphamia > Siphamia tubifer. Next base: position 43,464,808 of record CM035786.1, on the reverse strand, counting down.
TTCTTCTATATTGTGGATTCCTATTATAGTTGTAAAATAATACTTTGCTTGAGCTTAATTCAAAGTCACTTCATAGTTATTATTATGAATGTTACAAAATCAACAACTAACACAGATGACAAAGAGAATCCGTCATATCACCATCCATCTCAGGTCAGTGTGAGCCGAGCAGACTGGAGGTGTAAAATGGCTGGTATGGCCATGCATCTGTCATTGGGCTTACTATGCGTCAGTCTGTTCACAAAGACCCCGCAAACGCTGCCCGTGTCCATTAACAATAGTTTTAGAAAATTGCTGTACTCATACAATCTTTCTATTATGTTTATATAACATGACAATAAATCTGATTCTTATCATTTTCCCCCAAATTATATGCATGGCTTCAAGATATATTCCTTATTCAATCATGACAGAATATCATAAATGTCCAAAGAGACACAGTCAAATGTGTGTTTAGTGAAGATATTTGGGGTATATTAACACAATTAACCCTCTGCAATGAGCTGGAGTGGAGTCTGGGATGAAGGCTGTTGAGGGTGAGGAGAACAGAGTCTTTGTCTATAATTCATAGAGCTAAATGGAACAGACCAGCTTGTCCTGCCACTACAGGTCTGTGCTAAGGTTCTTAATGTAGAGCCAGAAACAAGTGGGGTATGAAAAGAAAATACTCCAAGTACTGTATCGCACCAAACAAAGACCATGTGTGCACTCAGTGATCTCAACAGATGTAACTTATCAGACACCAAATCAAATGTGTTTTTCAATTCAACACCATTAAGTGTGCAAAAATGAGGGAGGAAATAACTCCAAAAATAACTACAGTGCCACAAATATCACAATTAAAACATATTTTAGTTCTAACAATTGGGGGGAAAAAATGAGCATTTGATGTCTGCACTGTATTTGCATTCAGTTACACTGTAGACTGAAAATTAAGAATATGATGGAAGCTTTGAAAAAAAAAACAATAATGAATGAACAAAGTAATAAACCGTGAATAAAGAAAATGTGTGAATTTCTTGAGGCAGAAAAATGCCAATGTAAACAAGTATACGTGTTGTTTATCTTTTAGAAAAAATAGATATTATCTACAGATATTATTTCGTTTACTTCGATTCAATTAGTTAGAGGAGATCAATCAAGGTTTTATAATAAATGTAGACATGACAAAAAGTCAATTTAATCAACCAGAGTGTTTGCAAATAAACAAAGAAAATTTTATATTAAAATAAAATTATAATTTGTATCGTCTTTTTACTTGTTAGAATAAAGAGACAAATGATTTTTATTAAAATCCCATTCCAATAGCTGTCCATAAAGCTGCTTGTTTTAAATCACTTTTACATGTTAAACTCCGCAGAAGGCGATAATAAAAGCAGAAAGCTCCCTGTGGCTCAATATCCGCAGTCAGTTTGCCCTTCATAAACAATAGGGCATCTCTTCTTTTTTCCTTCGTTTATTGCTCTCTGGAGGTGGCTCCATCCAAACTGTTTAAAATTGAATTTGAGGAAAAGCATTTAAAATGTATTTATTGTTGATTTCCCTTCTTTCTCCATTACCTTTAACAAACATGTCAAACTAAATGTTGTTATAGTTTGCCACATGTCTACAATCACTGGGAATTTATTTCTAAACAAAAGAAAACAGACTTTTACCTCATACTGAAGATACTGTTTCCTCCACTCCGGAGTGATATGGGATGAAAGATGCTCTGCAAATTTCATTTTGCCGAAACAAATCTCCTCTTAAAGCTCCGTTATATCCGAAAGCGGCTTCCCCCTTTCCCAGTCGATGCGACTTTTGATAATTCAGTCAACTTGGTGGTTCAACCTGCGGCGCGTCGCCCGGCGGTCCCTCCGGTTCTTCTCACTCCTCTACTTCTGGGTCGTCCCGGTTGGAGGCTCCGAGCGAGTCCCGTCCCGCACACATGAGACGGGCCAGGGACGGTGAAGGCGGCGGCGGGCTGTCTTTAACAGGTGGTCGGTGTAGCGGAGGCGGAGCCGGGTGGAGTGGCTCTGTGACTTTGCCTCGTCCCTCCGTGGGCAGGTCTGGGGACACTGCGGTCCGCCATCGCATTGAGCCACGGCTACGTGGTTGCGTCAGCAGAGCGCGAGGAAGCACCGGGCGGTGATGGGACCTCCCGTGAAAAGGGAAACGGATCTGCCTTGTCATTAAAGTAAGCTACTTCTAACAACCTTCACAGTGACCGTCTGTGAAGAAGCATGTGTTTATCTACAAGAAATGTAGACAAGGGAGGAAAAAAAAACATACTTTAAGCAGTAGTTTACATCCACCTGTGTCATTCTATCATTAATGTCAACTGTAAACAGTTGTTGTCTTCAGTCATAACCGTGTAATTATTAATGCCAAGAAAATAAAATATGGGTTTTGTCTAAAAAGGTCCTGATATAGATAAACACCATCTAAAAAACAGGGTAGAGTTTAGGAGCCTTACGTGTAAAATGTACATTTTACAAGAGGACTGTATGCCACACAGTTACAACCTAAAGCAGGATAAAGTTAAATTAGCTAACATACATGCGAGAAACGACATCCATCACAAACATAAGCTGAGTATAGCCTATAATGTTTGCAGAAAATACTGGTTTAATGGTTAACTTAAATAGTGACCCTTGTGTCAAGCTGCTCTCACATTTGCTTTAGACTTGACTTTCATTATCTGAGGTTAGAACAGCTGCTCTGCGGCTCCTGTGGTCAAAACAATAATAAATCACTATACTAGCAGCGCCATCTGCTGGGTACACTCTGTTAATGCATTTGATCACCATTTGCTCAATCTCAGGTCTCATAGGAAATAACTTCATACATGTTAACAGAGGACTTTCAACCGATAGAAACTTTGTAGTGCAGCAGATGGCTAACTTTCGAGCTGACAGTCTGAATAATGTGGAAAGTCAAAAAATGAATTAATTCCATAATTAAATACACTTGTGTGGAATGACTTCCATGGCACATTAGGACGGAAATTTACCCAACTAAAAGTAAATTATTTACCCAATGCAAAATTTGGACCCAATCAAACTAAAATATCTAATCCTTATCCAAATAACTGGTGAGCTAGCTAACGGATGGCTAACCCTTACGTTCAGTAAATTGACAGGTGCACTTGAACAATACACGTGCACGGCTGTGTGTGCGCGCGCGCGTATGTGTGGGGGGTACTTTGTGACATTTTTATCAAGTTTCTTCATAACTATGTACTTACCTTTCTACTCTGAAAAAAAATATTCATACAGTACTATCTGTTTAACCTGATTTTTAAAGCGATGATTTTCTCACCACATAAAAAGGTAACCGTCTGGTTACACCCGGAACCTTCTTTAATTGTTGTGATTCTACCCGGTACTTTATGGTCAACGTACCACAGACGGACCAACTCTAGAAACAAATCCGACTGCTTTGACTGTCAACGATTAGGGATTAAAAGGAGATAGCTACTGAAACGCTCCTGACACCTTGTTTCATAGCCTCTCTGTGTTAGTATTTAACCTTTTCCTCTTAAATCCGCAGGACCCGTCACCTCTGAAGGCTCGTTGTAAAACAATAACAATGGCTTCTGGGTCGCCGTCGTCCTCTCCGGACACTGCGACGGGCTCAGGTACGGACCCAGCCCGGCCTGACACAGGGGAGCCCCTCGGTGGAGCAGGATCGGACTCCGACTCGGACCTGGGTTTAGATAAATTTGACTGCAGTTCTGTGGAAATGGGAGATCGGATGGAGGGTGAAGAGCTGGAACGGGAGTTTGACTCTGCAGCTGATCGTGTCAGAGACCTTATTCAGACGGCCAGCAGGGACCAGCTGCTGTACCTTTATGCTCGATACAAACAGGTCAGGGTCGTATTAAATTGTATTGTGGTGGTTTAAGTCAATATTAACTCCATGCAACCAACACGTGTAATTTTAGGGTAACAACATGCACTAAATTCTCAGTATTCATCTGTCATAACTGACATCTGAGATGAGACCTTACATTTGTGTTTCATCTTATATTTGTAGGTCTGGGTAATATTAGATGAGTTGAATAATTTGCTCTTGTTGTATTCACAGGTGAAAGTGGGGAAATGTAATACACCAAAGCCTGGCTTCTTTGACTTTGAAGGGCAGAGAAAATGGTATGTAAAACAAGATAGTCCTAGACAAGAGGAGATCATACATCCTTTATTGTCTTGATTGGATATATGAGCAAGGTCATAGTGCTACAGCGACACTGGCTTAAAAATGAAATAAAACATAGTAGCCCAAGCAGAGTATGACATTAGTTCACAATAATAAATACAAACAGTCATCTAGCATCTTGACATTGTAACAAATAATTCAACAACAACACAAAAGAAACTAAATGTTATAGGAGACTGTTATTATTAGAGACAATGTTGAATGAATACAAAAACAAATATTTCTCATTGGATGCAAAATAAAATACATGGACATCATAACTGTAAGAAATGCTAAACCCTGTTGAAGCACACATCTAAATAGAACTGAGGTTTTATCTGGTGTTTCTTGAGTAGGGATTAAAGAGAAATGAAAACTTAAACAAGCAGTCATTTTCTGTAGAATTTGGCTCAGATTGTGACTGATTAATATGAACGCTTCCTCTGTGAGCTGTCTTATGTGGGTGTGGTTTTACAACAGGATGTCAACACCCCATGATTCACAACTGAGCTGGATGTTCTTTAGCTGCAGTAGGTGTTGGATTCAGTCTCTCTGACCTTGATTTGACTGGTTTTGTGTTGTTTTGGGTGTTTATCACTAGGCGCTACATCTTTCACTCTCACAACAACACACTGACTCAGGTAATTTATATGACTCATTTGGGAGTTTTTTTTACGTTAAAGTAAATATGAATGGTCATCATTTATTATGTTCTTTTTTCTTATTCTTTTTTTATTTATTAATTTTTAACTCTTGACACATCTAGCAAACAGAAATAAGGGAAAACAAAACAGATACAAGAAAGAAAAAGAAATGACAACATGAATAAATGAAGGTACATAGTGAATTGGATTTGATCAATCCATGGTTACAAATCACCTTTTACAAATGTTACATATGCATGTTGAGTGTGTGGATGGTCAGTGTCAGAGGTCCATCAAAGGTTCCCATATGTATTGAAAAGCTTCCTTTTTATCCTCGTCTTTGAACACTGTTGTGACACTGACTTTGAGGGAAAACAATAGGACAAAGCAAAACAAGTCATACCGAGTATCAGCTAGATTTGTCTTATTATTAGGTCCACATTATAGACATCTAGCTTAACTATTAGTTTAGTTAGATTTTCAGTTCCATAATCAAAGAATGTTAATATTAAAGGGCTAAAAATAGATTCAAATTTAAACTTTCACTGTCAGTCAACCTCTGCTTATATTCTGAATGTAAAATGTGTGAAAGGGTATTTTTTTGTGTGTATGAGCAGCTTTCTCATACAGTATAAGGTACAAAAAGATGAGTATTCTTTTTTCCCAACCAGGCTAGGTGTCTGCTGTGCCAAAAATAATGCTTTACTATGTACTCTGCTGCTTTCTGCAGTGGTATTATAAAATATAAACTGACTGTCCAGCCCAAATAACCAAAGTCATGTGAGACCCTGTATCAAAAATTAGTTAGTAACTTAAGTAAGTAACTTATTGTTGGGAAACTATACATGCTATCCTCATGATGTGTATATGTACATGTTTATTATTATTATTATTATTATTATTATTATTATTATTATTATTATTATTATTATTATTATTATTATTATTATTATTATTATTAATAATAATCATAATAAGGTTTATTTTGATTTTGTTGATAACATATTTATATGAATATCATATTTCTTATTTTTATTTAATTCTTTACTCCTTTTCTACCCATATTTTTCTCTGCACTTACTTGTTGTATGTTGTTGTTGTGAAATGTTCCCACAGTGGGATAAGTAGTCATATCTTATCTTATGTTATTCTCATGATCTACTAAGATATGTCTCAATATATGTGGAGATGTTTCGTAGCAATCATACGATGTCTTAGATAGTTGGAGAGCAGGTCATCCAACGATCGAAGGGTCAGGGGTTTGAATCCTGGCTTCAATTCTCCATATGTCGATGCGTCCTTAGGCAAGGCACTTAACCCTCAACTGCTCCCAGTAGGAGCTGATTGCACCCTGCACCAGCCACCCTTTGGTGTGTGAGTGTGTGCATGAATGTGAGGCATTGTAAAGTGCTTTGGGAACCATGAAGGTGTGGAAAAGCATTTACCATTTTTCTGATTTTAGATGTAGTGTTCTTTCATGTGTGTTCTTAGACTAGTACCAAGGCCTTGGGCACGTTAGGATCATTTAGACAAAATAACCTTTGTCTTCTTTATGTCACCATGTGTTCTATCTCTCAGTGTTGCTTTGTTTTTCCACTAGTATAAGACTCAGGCCTGAAAAGACCTTTGAGTTTTCACTTGTAAATCATTACTTTTTTGGTGCAACATGGTAATGCAGTGGTTAACACTGTCGCTTCACAAGTGGTTCTGGGATTGATTCCAACACCAGCTGATGGGAACAAACCTTTGTATGTGGAGTTTGCATGTTCTTCCCATGTTTGCTTGGATTCTTTGTGGGTACCCGGGCTTCCTCCCACCATCCAAAGACGTGTGTATATATATATATATATATATATATATATATATTAGCGCTGGGATGATATGGGTGCTGATTCGAAACACCAGACCACATGAAAAAGCTGACATATGTTGCCTATAGATCATATCAGTAGCCATATTTCCCCCCCAAAAATGCACATCATATGTGAGTCCCTCACAATTCATTCAGCAATAATATATTTGAACCAGACTTTGGGAATTAACCTGCACACAACACATATAAGAGCCTTTAAATGAACATACTTCATAATATAGTGTACTTTAAAGTGTACATGTCCAACTCTTCATTTCTGTTAGAAACACCACAGTGTTTAACTATATTTATTCAGGAACAACTCATTTTCAGATATCCCGCGCTGTTGAACGCACCAGAGATGTTACGACGGTCCTGAACGCACCACCTCTGTGTTTAGAATTAGCCGTTGTGTTGTTGCTCTAATTCATATACTCTTGCATGTATGTATGCATACATGCTATATGCACATCTCTATATGTCAGGGCTGCGGTGAATTGGTGACACACTCAGGATATACCCTGCTTTCACCCCATGGTAACTGGGACAGGCTCCGAAAGCACCCATGACCTTTACAGCTTTCTCCCTCTTGCAAGAATAAATGTCTTGACTTTGATTCACATCCTGTTTTTGATGGTTTTCATTTATATTCCATGATTATTCCCAAGTATTTGTTAAAAAAACAAACAAAAAAAAAACTTGTTGTATATTTTTAGCAATTATTACTCACTCATGGACATTGTTTTGTTGATATTTAAAATGAATTGATGGCATTCACACTGGCAAATATTTCTGGTTTCAATAAGAAGCCATTAAATGTTTTTAAATGTTCCTGGCATAGATTAATGAGATTTGAGATAGATGTGATTAGACATTACACATGTGAATATTTTTTCTGAAGTTATTTATGCCTTCATTCATTTTATTTAAATACTTAATCCTCTGGCAAGTGACAGGGTTTCTCAAAGTAGTTATTTCCAAAATAATCAATGAATAGTTTTTAGTATTTAGCAGGCAGTCAAGAGGTATTTAAATTATATTTTCAGTTGGGATAAAAGCCCATTTAATATATATTTTTTTCATTCTAATTCTAATTATATTAGTGTTTTTTCTGCCATTATATGGCTTATGTGCAGCACCCGCACCTTTTTGGGCAGCACCCAAGCCTCGTTTTAATGTAAAATCAGCGTGGCAAGAACCCAAAATAACTGAATGACTCTTCACAAATTACCCATTCTTTGTGACATTTGTTTGTTTGTTATTTCTTTTATTATGTTTTCTGTATAAAGATATATTGATAATCATTCGAAATGATGAGGAAATTTTATTTATTTTTTTATTCATTTTTTTTATTGAGAATTATAAAATGTTCTTACTGGAACAAGCCCAAACCATGAACCAAAGCCTTTGACAATCTGGAAAATATTTCAACACAAACTGCACAGAGATCACTGTTAAACATTTTAAAACCTAGAAAAGACCTTTCTATAGATGACTGCTGTAGATGAGAATTATATTTGATGTTTGTCATTACAGGCAAGCTTGGAAGCAGCTTGGAGACATGGAAGCTGAGCAGGCCATGCGGGAGTACATTTCCCTCGTCAATGTATTGGACCCTGAAGGCAGCTCAAAGGTAATAAACTGTCCTGATATGAGCATGTCGGTCTGTACAGAACTGAGTATGTGCTCTTTTCTGCCACTTTTGTATTGTTCTGAATGTTATCATCGATCAGATAATCTTTAGAACATTTTCCTTTTTGTGGTGTTAATTTTGCAGGAGTGTCAATAATGTTTCTGAGCTGTAGAATCCTAATAATTAACCTCATAAAAATATATGTACTGTAACAGAAAAGCTGCCAAAGGCCGTCATACTTTGTTAGTCAGATTTTATTATGTATTTAGATAAATGTAACCATCAGACATGACATGACACATTTAAAAACATCCAATGTCATTGCTGCTTGGTGAGAAAACAGTGCACTGTGTCTTGCCAGTAGATGTCAGTGTCACAGTGTTATTTTTTTATCCTGGTCCTTCAGCTGGAGGTGTAGATGAAGTGTTAGCACATTTTCTTATCATATTCAGTGGTTGGCATTTGAGGTATTACTAACACCACAGATCTGGTCCAGTACAACTTTTGAGATGTACTGCTGTGACATTAAAGACTGTTTACGTGTCACACAAACTTATGCCATGTCATTAATTCTGTCATGGGAGTTCTATTATCATGAACAAAATGTCCACAAGGGCAGCGGCAGGATGATTCAGTTGCAAAAACAGTGTGTGTATTTTTGTCAGAGTGTTGTGTCACTTTTAAAGACAGCCCTGTCAAGTCCTGTTGACTCAAATAAACTCACATTAAATTTAAGCAAAACCAAATTCACAATATTTGGAAATTAGACAAATAAGTCACAAAATAAATCAATGCTAAATAACAGACATAGAAAGAATAAATGAAATAAAGTTTCTTGGAGTCATTATTGACAGTAAAATATCTTGGAAGTCACACATACAATACATTACATCCAAAATAGCAAAAACAATTACAATATTAAATAAAGTCAAATATCTTGTAAACCACTCATCACTGTACACATTGTACTGTTCCTTCATTCATGACCTACTGTGTGGAAGTGTGGGGGAACACATACAAAACAAACACAGAAATAATAGAAATAAAAAGAGCATTAAGGATTGTAACCAAAAGCACCTGTAGAGAAAACATCAACCCCACTGTTCATCAAATTAAAGGCACTAGTATGAGTGTTGCATGTAAGGGGCCTCAGATTTGGAACAAAATAGATGAAGCATTGAAGGTGATGACCTCTATCTCCAACTTTAAAAAAAAAAAAACATCTTTGTAGTCACCTTCTACAAACATACAACAAATAATTTTTCTTCTTTTCCATTATTGGCTGGGTCAAATGAGTGCATGGGTATATGTGTGTGTGTGTGTGTGTGTGGGGGGGGGGGGGGGGGGGGGGGTGCAGATGGGCTTGTTTCTGTCAAAATTTTCCTGAATTATGACATGGGATTTCACAAGTCGCATGCAAAGAATAGATTGTTGGTTATCACTTATACATAACCGTATGCCTCACCATAGCCATTGATGCAGTAACAACTACCTGTTTTGAGTGAAAAAGGGCTCCATCTTATAAGCTTCTATCTAGCTTCCATTGGGGACCCTTCTTCTTCTTCCTGTATACTGACTGTAACAATGTATATTTTCTCATGTATGTGATTGTATGGTTGTGAAGAAGAAGAAGAAATAAATAAATAAAAGGCATCAAAATTTAAGGATTTGGTTGACCACAAAACAATTCAAATAATGCACAAATCAAATCTAAACCAGTTACTACAAAGTGTCCAAGGGTTGTTTCAAGTGAAGGAAAATAAACACAATCTGAGGGTATTTTATATGTTTTAAAAAATTGCCTGTACGTACTAATTTAAAAATGCATTGTGTTTCAGTTAAAGGAGTTAATGTGTGGAACAACTGTAGTGAAGAACTGAAAACATGTGAATCAGTTTAAACAGGTTTTTATGAACCTAAAAAAATGCAATTATATTCTGAAAATGAAAAAGCTTTTCTGTTAATGGATTTAAATTTTCAGATTTGACATTTGACATTGAATTTGGTCATATTTTTGCCTGGTAACTTTTGAGAATTCTCAAAGACTTTTCTTTTACATTTTAATTAAGTAACAGAGTTTTGTCAGGAATTTAGATTATTAATTTTAATTTTATTTATGACTCCTGAAGTGCAGGTACATTCTGAAACTGAAAATGCATTTCTGTTATGCATTCTCATTTGAATTATGACCCAAATCTGCTTCCATATTCATGCGATTCAATGGAGTCACATCACACAGTTTTTTTTTCTTTCATCGCCTTGAAACTTGACAGTCATTGGATAAGTGCCACGATTTCTGATTCACCCCTGGACGCTCCACTTCTCTGGGGGTGAATCAGCTGTAGGTGGGGTCTCGGCCGCCCTGGACAGTGGGTTTTTACATAATGATCAGATCCTGTTTTGATTGACGGGTATTTTGTGATATAAATCCATCACTTGTCAGCACAGCTCAGCCTTAGTCCCACCGCAGACTTTACACGAGAAGTCAGAACAAACTGTTGGTATTTGCTCAGCTAAATGAACTGTTCATTTATCACACTGTAAATCAAACACACACATAGTATTTTCTTGTTTCAGTTTGACATCATTTCAACATTCCCTTGTTCAAGTCCCTGGAAAAGATGCCTACTTGGTACGATAGGGTCACAGAGAATTTTATAGAAAAGGAACAGAGGCAGAATTTACATAGAAATAAATGGACACATGTTATGATATAAGCCCTGGTAGTATTAAAGATGAGTTAGTTGGACCTTTTTGGGTTAATGATTAACTCAGAATCAACTCCCAAACTCATTTCCAGTTTCTAGAAATGATGTTCATGAAGTAGTGGTAAAGGAGAAAGTTTTTTTTTCATGATTTTTCTGCAAGAAAATGTTCCATGACCAGAGGTGTTCAAAGTACTCACATTCTGTACTTAAGTAGAAGTACAGCTACTTGTGTGAAATAATACTCTGGTAAAAGTAGAAGTACTGATTCAACTTCTTTACTTAAGCAAAAGTAAAAAAAAAAAAAAAAAAAGTACAACTTCTCAATTGTAATAAAATACAAAAGTAAAAAGTAAAACTGCTTTTTTTGTCATGAACACAATAATACTTAAGAAAATAAAATCGGAAAAGTTTTAAAAGTATCTAAAATAAAGCCTTAAAAAGTGATTTACTGTGTAGATAATATGTTTGATCAAGTCACAGTTACTCAATTTTGTGGGTATGGGCAAGGAATGTCACAATTGAGATAAAAAGTCATGACATTTAAAAAAAAAAGTTATAGATATGACATAAAAATGCATAATTTTAGATAAAAAGTCAAAAGTGTGAGATAATCATTTTGACTTTTTATCTGAAAAGTAAAAATTGTGAGATTAAAAGTCAAAATTATGAAATAAAATGTCAAAATTAGGAGATAATAGTCATTTAACTATAAATATATAAAGTCACAGTTTCTCTCCTCCACTGATTTTCTCTCTGAAGTGACTTATTTTAAATACTGTCACATCTGTTTAGTTTGTAAAAGTAATGAGTTGTACAACACATTCTACTTTTTCAATTTTTGTTTTGTTGTTTGTTTTTTATTTTTATTTTTACTTTTTTTTATTTAATTTTTTTTATTATTATTTCATGTGTCATGAAATAAACAATATTTAAAAAAAAAAAGAGTCTATTCTGAGGATGTAAAGAGTATAAAGTACAGATATTTATACAAAAATGTTGGGAGTAAAAGTTAAAAGTTGCCAGAAAAATAAATACTCAAATATAGTACAGATACCTAAAACATCTACTTAAGTACAGACTGAAGTATTTTTACTTAGTGACACACATTGAAGTACTTTAATGTGTGTGTGTCCAGTAAAGTCTTTAAAGATAAAAGGATGTCCACTTTCTTCACTTGACCTAAGTCCTATTGAGAACTTGTGATTTTTGGTGAAGAAGAATGTTCCACTTTTCTGAACAGTGTCTGACAGGATGTGTTTGTTGTGACATAAAAAGTTAATTGTCAATAAACTGACAGACTTGGTGAATGGAAAGGTTATAACTACTGTTGAAAGCAAGACTGACTATATTGGTCAGATTTTTTTATTATATGTTTTTGTTTGTTAAATTTGGATTTTTTTTTTCAATATTTAGAAGAAAATAAACAAGTACGATATGAAAATATTTGCTTTTCATTTAGTCACCTAATAATTCAGCACACCAGTATTGGCCAAATAGTTGTCCAGAATGAAATATTTTCTTAAAAAAGACAAAACATCACCTTTTCTTTCTTAGATATTCAGGTTTGAGCTTTATATAAACATTTTGGATTGAGTGTTTTTATGCTGTTGTTCTTAAATAATCAAATTAATTAAAAAAAAAACCCAACTTGCCTAATAATTACACACAGTGTAGAGTTTTCATTAGTTTCTTGTCACGTAGAAATTAAAACCATTGTGTTTTATTGCCTTAGAATGAGTCATTGTTATTATCTACAAAGGGACCAAACCCACCATGTTTCACTTCCAACTTTGTACCACAACTCAGAACAAACTTGGTCTCATTCTGTGTTAGGGTTCACTGCCATCACCTGCTTTGATGGAGTATGGACCAGAGTTAATAAGTCCTCAAACAAGTCCTGTAACAAGAGACTCCTGCTTTTACAACAAGAATGAGAACAAGAAGAAGGGATTGGATTTCTATAGAGCTTTTCAAAGCAGTCAAAGTGCTTTAAATTTTTTAATCCATTATTCATTCACTCTCACATTCGCAGGTGAAGGTGGCTGGAGTATTCAGCTCCAAACTGTAACTTCAACAAATGATGTCACTAAATATTGCACATTAAGGTTTTTAAGTGTAACTTTACTTCTATTCTGGGTCCAATTACAGCCACTACATCCTTCTGAAAATGATTATAAAGTGGAAGGTGAAGGTGATCACAGTGTGTTGATGTCCAGGTGTGGATGTGGGACAGTACTTCAGGTTCATCCATATGATGGAGAATCTCCCTGTTTATACAGACGTTAATGAGGCTTTGAAATGGTTAGTTTGTGTTTCTGTACTGATGTTAACAGATGATAAAGGTCATAAACATCAATAACCATAGTTCTATATTTAGCATATTTTTTTGCTTTCCATTGGGAGCTGATCCCCTGAATCCTCCAGATGGCTAGAGTTCCCAGGTTAAAAAATAAATAAATAATAATAATAATAATAATAATAATAATAATAATAATAATCTGCTACATATGTTGCTGTGCTATTGTTGTATCTTAATTCCTTCACCAAGGAGGTTATGTTTTGCCGGCGTTGGTTGGTTTGTTTGTGTACAAGTTAACTCAAAAACCTTTGGACGAATTTTGATGAAATTTTCAGGGTAGGTTGGTAATAAGGAGGTCTATAAATTATTAGATTTCAGTGGTGATCCGAGGAGGGGGAGGGTGACATTTGCGGAGGTTTGTGCTCTCAGAGTGCTTTTGTAGTTTATTAATGTTATTTCTGTTTCAAAATAATCACAAATACATTAATGTCCTTGTTAAAAAGGAGTGATTATATTTATATATATATATATATATATATATATATATATATATATATATATATATATATATATATATATATATATATATATATATATATATATATATATATATATATATATATATATATATTACTCTCAAAGCATTTGGAAGTTGTCTGTTGATTAATAAAGTTATGAAAGCCATGTTAGCTGTATATACTCCCATAATAGATTTTGTAATACAGTATTAAACTATAAGGCATTTTTGGTACTTGAGAGTACAAGTACAGCAAATATACTGATTTCCAGTACCAAGCTCTAACCCTGTGTGTTATCCTGTAACAGTTCATCATCCCTTTAGACATTTGTTTTCTGCCCACCAGGTTTCCCGTACTTCATTCTTCTTTGTTCATCGGGTCTGTGCTACCTGCTTTTCCTTTTCTTTCTTTCTTTCCTAATCTTTCCCTCACCATTTAATTTACCCCTGCCTCTCCCCTCCTTTGCCTCCTCATTTATGTCTCTTTAATAGCGTCACTGTCAACCAGATGTCCAGTACTGACACATTCTTTTCTCTACTGAGCAATACTCGCTGACTCTGCCTCACAGTTGTACAATGCCACAAGGGATCCTGCCAGAAAGGCCAGCAAAAGCACAAATGCCACCCCCCCCACACACACCCTCCACCCCCCACCACCAAAAAGACACTTGATTATATTAGTGCTAACAAAGCGTCGTAGCATGGCAGCACCCATTCTTCTGCACGCACGCTTTAAAACAGTGTAAGTCAAGGTGCATAGACTGAGGCAGGGGACAGAATAATAGACAGAATTTGACCTCTGTTCCTGCCGCAATTGTTAAGCAGACACTGACTTTATATTATATTACGCTGCAGAGGAGCAGGCCCAGTGCATCAGCGAATATTCTGAGTTTCAGAAGTGAATTAGACTGTCCCAAAAGTGCACGCACAGTTGTTTTGCTTCGCTTGTCATGTTCTCCTGCCCCCACTCTGCCTATTTTCTGAAATCAGATTTGTGTTGGTTCTTTTGTGAGTCAAGGTTGGTCAACTAAGAATTGGTGGTGTAATAAAGTCTTAGCTGAACTGAATGCAATAAGGAATTTTATGGAAAAAAAAGAGCTGAAGATTAACAAGGCTCACAAATTAAAGCGCTATATATTTTATATTGTTCCTTTGCATGTTGTTGCTCATTTATCGCCAGTGAGGTCATGTCTAAATCCCCTAGAGGCTCGTCTGAAAGGATCTCATACAAAGACTATGGCTTAAAAACCTAAAGCTATTCATGGTAAACAGATGAATGCAGCCATGTTGTGTTGTTTTGAACAGCAAGTGTGGTCTGTGCTTTTATCTACGTGTAGAATAGAAATACAGTGACTCCACTGGGATGATGTGACGTCATACACTGACAAGCCGTTAACAAATGACAAGTATGTTTGCACAGAGTCCATTATGCTTCATTTTTAACTTTTTAACGTCTTCTTTTCATTTGTGGCCACTTTTTGTCTGACAGGAAAGACGAGGAGCTGAAAAGAGAACAAGCTTTGGAGGAGCAGCTGTCAGCTCTTTATATCAGGAGGAGATGATCAGGTATTTGAAATACACACAAAACTCTTCTAGTTTATTAATTAGCATCATTAGCAAGATATCCTGGCACACAATGTGATTTGTTGGTTGTAAATCCACTCCAGTAGACACAGAGACTGTATTTTTTGGTATCACTTTTTGACATGCTTTTATTCATTTGGATGTTAATACTATAATTCATTTAAAAAAACAACTTATGTACATGTTATAATCATTTTTATGTATTGAGTATTGTTAATCTATACTTGCTTAGCTTACACTTACATTCTGCATGTTAGACCATTTAATAATTAATTAATCTCATATAACCTTATTGTTAAGTGGAAATAGACTTCTGAGACACTATATTTAAATATATATATATATATATAAACCCACACGCCCAAAGTTAAAGTGTTGAATATAAACAGGATCAGCTCATCATATAGAAAAAGTAGAGAAGGTCACAGTCATGACAACAAATTAGAAATGTACATATTAAAGAAAAACTGTACAAAGTGAGTAGTACTATACAACATCAGTGTAACAACTGTTTATTAGAGCTAATGTAGTAAAATAAGGACAGATGGTACAAGAGTTGTTCAATGAGCAACGTTTTCATTAAGCAATGATTCAAACAGTTTAAACAATAAATGTTTTTTTGACTAAACAATGGCCTATGATCATACCTGCAAACTAGTCACCTTTCGGCGAAATTCGCCGTTTTGATCCTGAAATAGGTCACTTACGTGAATCGTGTAGATCCGAAGAGTTTTTTTTTTGTTTGTGGGGGGGTAGGCAGGCAGGCCAGGCCAGGCAGAGACAGACTACAGAGCTATATTGTATAATGTTGGTCTGTCTCACTCTGCCTGTCGTTCCCACTGAGATAGCCTACAGTACATACATCATACACTCTCAACGGTCATTCCATGACTGCCAGTTACAAAGTTAAAACCAAGTCGCGTGCGAGATCTCGTAACGTTAACGCGCGAGTATGAAACTTTCACATTCCAAACAAACGAAACTGTCACGTTCACTGTCGCGGCCTCGGATTTGGAGTACCTGAACAACTGCG
Organism: Siphamia tubifer; assembly: GCA_020466265.1. Lineage (NCBI taxonomy): Eukaryota > Metazoa > Chordata > Actinopteri > Kurtiformes > Apogonidae > Siphamia > Siphamia tubifer. Next base: position 43,448,362 of record CM035786.1, on the reverse strand, counting down.
CTGTGAAGATTTTTTTTTTTTTTGCTGTGCTGACTGCAACGTGTGCTGAGGTAAGTCCAGAAACATTTTTGTTGGTTTTATGTCATAACTGAGTGCGATAGATTGCATATGCTGCCGACCTTTACGCATTTTGACACCAAACTACGCTGCTACGATTAATCACTGCAAAATACGCATAAAGCTTTTTATTATTTTTTTTATTTATTTATTTAATCCGTCAAAAATGAAATTTCTGTTCCGTCAAATCTATCCGCTGACCGAATTTTTTTTCAAGCTTTATTTTGGTCGAAAACCACCACAAAACCTTTTCCTTTTTCTGGTTTTTATTTATTTGGACCTGAAGAAGACCTATTTAGGTCGAAACGTCGTCAACTTTTTTTATTTTTATTTGACTTTCACGGGAGTTTTCCGCCCGGCTTCGGCGGAGATTTCCGTGTTAGCTAGCTTCTTTTTCTTTTCTTTTTGTCTCTCTTTTCTTTGTTAAAATTAAAATACGCACACTCACACACACTACAGAACACACACACAACACGGGACACACACACACATACATATATAAAATAAAATGCAGAATTTTACGGACGGAGAGGGCTGGACGGTGGTCCGCAGGGGACGCCGGCCAGGTCGCTTCGCGCCCGGGGAGTGGGAAGCGGGACACCGCGGTGGGGATGATTTTCTCCGGGGTACGGACAGTGCGGACCCCGGGGTTTCACAACGCCGGGGTCCGCAACCACTATAACCCCAACCTTGAGCCAGTGCCACCCCGGAGGATTATCCCCACCGGTCGCCCCCAACCCCTCATTCGGATTTATGCACAGGCGGTGCGGGGCACACGGGGAGGATTTCGCCGTGCGCCCGGGCTGCAACGGGGGGAGATGCGGGGTCCAAAAAACATGGCGGACTACATTAAACCTACGGCCCGGTTTAAACAAATTACACATACTTTTCATGATTTAAGTAGAGCTGTTCACCACGGGGCTAATGTGAGGGTTTCTGAGGATGAAAAAAGACCTAGAACAATCAATGAATTTATGTTCAGTTTCTGTGCAGTTTTGTTCATAGTTTGAGTAATGAAAGTAATTCTCTCAAAATTGCAAAAATAAAAAGTGCACGATTTATTAACTGAAATATTGTCTTTTGTTTGGTAGCACCCGCGGGGGGGGGGGGGTAACGATTAGTTTGTCACCTTTTTTAACCCTCATGAGTTTGCAGGTATGTATGATACAGGTGAAGACAAATAAGTTTTGTCATTTACACTCAAAGCCCAAAAGTAGACAATATACACACACACACAGGGCAATTCAGTGCTTTACAAAAAAAAGAGACAAGTTAAAAGCACAGAATTAAAGTTAAAACACATCCAATGAAACATATCACACAATTAAAGAGTTTGAGGAAAAAAAAGAGAAATTAAAGAGTGCAGATAGAACCCTTTCAGTTATTATATGCACAGTTGAACATGGCCATTTCCAACTGTCAGAGTTGAGGCCTGTCTGATGTCATCATGAAGACTGTTCCAGAGTTTGGCTGCATGGAACTGAAACACAGCTTCACCATATGTAGTCCTGAGCATGGGCATCAGTAAAAGGCCACCCCATGAGGAGCGATTGCTGATGGTTTTTTCCAACCACCAAAGACAGAAATGTTTCAACTGGCCGTGGTGTAGTTTAGCAGAATGCCTCCATTGTGTTGCGGATGTCAGAATACAGAACAGGAGAGCCAAGCGCATGTACGAATAGTATAGATTTTATTTAATTCAGGGGAAAGGGAGAGAAGTCTCTGAGGTGGTGGGTGGCCCAGAGGCTGGAGTTGGGAGGACAGCGTCTGGTGGTCTGCAGAGGGTGGACTGGAGCAGGAAGCAGGGCAGAGTAATCAGGCAGGGGATCAGTCTTCAGGATTTCCAACAGATAGGATTCGGACTTGCTTCACAGACGAACTGACACTGACTGCTGGGAGACCTGGGTTTAAATGCACAGCCAGAGTGGAGCATAACGAGGGACAGGTGTGCAGAGTGAGTGAGGAGGTAAAAGGTGAACAGGCTACAATGAGGGTCAATCCTGGTCCTCCAGAGCTACTATCCTGCATGTTTTAGGTGTATCCCTCTTCTAACCAAAGGTGTAAAGTAACTAAGTAAAAGTACTTTGTTACTGTACTTAAGTAGATTTTTTTAGGTAGCTGTACTTTACTTGAGTATTTATTTTTATGGCGACTTTGTACTTTTACTCCCTGCATTTTTGTACAAATATCTGTACTTTGTACTCATTACATTCTCAGAATAGACTCATTACTTTTACAAACTAAATAGATGTGACAGTATGAAAAATAAGTCTCTATGACTTTATATACAATAGTTATATGACTATTATCTCACAGTTTTGACTTTTTATCTCATAATTTTGACTTTTTATCTCATAAATTTGACTTTTTCCTCTTAAAATTATGCATTTTTATCTCAGATTTGTAACTTTTTTCAAATCTCGTGACTTTTTAGCTCAATTGTGACTTTTCTTCCCCAGTTTTTTGTAAATTTCCAGCCCATATTCACAAAACTGAGTAACTGTGACTCGATCAAACACATTATCTACACAGTAACTCATTTTTAAAGGCTTTATTTTAGATACTTTTGAAAATGTTCAGATTTTATTTTCTAAAGTATTATTGCATTCATGACAAAAAAGCAATTTTAATTTTGTACTTTATTACAATTGAGAAGTTGGACTTTTTTACTTTTACTTAAGTAGAAGAGTTGAATCAGTACTTCTACTTTTACCAGAGTATTTTTTCACACAAGTAGCTGTACTTCTACTTAAGTACAGAATGTGAGTACTTTAGACACCTCTGCTTCTAACACACCTGATTCAAATGATAAACCTCTTATCAAGCTCTGCAGAAGCCTGATAATGACCATCAGGTGTGTTGGAAGAGGGATACATCTAAAACATGCAGGATAGTAGCTCTTGAAGACTAGGAGTGAGCACCCCTGGTATAACTGGTGGCAAAAAACAGGTCCTCCAAGTGAGTCCATGACAGGGGACTGAATTTAACTTACTGCCCTGTTTATTCTAATGCTGAATCTAGTTTTTTTTTTTTTTTTTTTTAAACAGTGGGTCACATATTAATGACGCGAGACAACTCCACGAATCAGTGTCTATGCTGTTTACACGTTACATTATGCTGGGGTGTCAAACTCCAGTCCTTGAGGGCTACTGACTGCATGTCTTTTCCTGCCAGACTTACCCCCCTAGGACAAAGTTTTAGAAAAATCTGAGGGGGTAGGGTTAAACCCATTGGGTGAATTGACATGGAATGACCCAAATGCCCCAAAGCAAGTAGAATCAGTTAGATCCGATACTAGTGGAAATGTGGCATAAATCCATGTTTCCACTACATAGTACCAGCTCTACACAACTTTACTCAGATACCAGAAACTATTTATTGAGAGCATTTCCATATAGATAGTATTGTACCTGGACGTCATCGAGGTGCCATCAAGCTTGCACGGATTTTTTTTGTTTGCCATTAAAGACAGAAATGTCTGAATGTCTGCAGACTGAATTTAACTTACCGTTTACTGTTTAATGTAACTCCAAATCTTCTTTTTTAAATTTTAATGCAGATCATATGTTGATAACGCAGAGAGAACTCCACCAATCTGTGTCTATGCTGATGACATGTGAGGTTATAGTATGGCTTGGAACTGTGCTAAAATAGTTTGGGCCAGTGTGTGTTTTTGTTAATAGCTAAAGAATATCATCATCTGTCAAATATCTTAGTTAGAGGTCAACTTGACCCCATTGTCCACTGTCGGCCCAGCGGAGGGCATAGAAATGCTGTTCGTCCGTCCGTCTGTCCGGGAACACTCTAGTCTCAATAACTTTTGACAGCTTTTATGGACGATCACTAAATTCACACCACACATGCCTGTCATGAAGACTTTCCTCGAGTTTGATGATGAGTGACCTTGGCCTAGTTTTCAAGGTCACAGAGCAAAAAGATGAGAGGAACACTGTACTCTCAATGTGAATGTGTGAATCGCACCACATGTCTCATAAAGGCCTTTCTCAAGTTTGATGATGACTCATACTTTTTGACAAATTTTTTGTCATTTGTGCAACAGTGGACACAAGGCCTTCAGACCAACAGCAGGATATTTTTGTGAAACTTAGGAACAGAACACATCCTGTTTTGAATGTTCTTGTGAACATCCTTTCTGGCAAAGTTGCTTAAGCGTACGCAGTGCTTTATATGGTGGTAGTTTGTGTCGGAACTGCTGATTTTTTTGGTTTCTTCATGTATAAAATTTGTTGATGTCATTAAAGGGGAGATATTTTCTTCCAGACCCACAACTGGTTGTTTGGTTCTCATTTTTATCCACAATAAATTGGCGCCCAACGTGGGGCCTTGAGAGACGCAGTTCATTTGCTCCAGGCACGAATGAGCCTTTGAAACTGTGCCAAAAGGTAAGAGCTTTTTACTTACCACAAATTCACTGGTCTCATGACGCTTGGTGTGGATGGGTCTGTGTCTCCGAGTGGAAGTTTGATGGTGATGGTTTTCAGTTTTTATCTCTCAATATCTTTTGACATTCGGAAGATCAAGGTCAAATCTGCTGAGGTAATAGGTGTCTTGGTGTTGGTTATATTAGTCACTGGCATTGTAGTCTATTAAGCTGCTTCACATAAAACTAGTAGCTACTCCAACTTTACCACAAAGTATGAATTTGTTGACCTATTAATTAGTATTTTAAGTAAACAAACATTTAAGTGGTAATCTCATGGGTTACATCTGAAAAGATGGGAAATTATTTCAGTGACAAATGTAAATGCTGCGTGTGGAGAGCACAAAGGAAGTTTAATGACCAATATAATGTGGGCTCACTTGCTTTTTACCTTTGAACAGGTCTCTGTTGTCTCTATTTACTAATGTATTATACCATTTGCTTATGATTTATTGTAAATGCTTACAATAACCCAATTACAAACCATTTCTACATCATTAATGAGCATACTCGTCTTTTAAATAAGTGCCCTTTTGACTTCAGCCCTGTATTCTTCAGGTGCATTTTCTGTTGCCAAAGCATCTATAAGCATTTCCCAGTGCTCAGGGTGCCGGAAAACAAACTCAGCTTTTTTTCCCCCCAGTTGTAATTCTCCACTTCTTTAATGCTTAGGTCAACTTGGACTTAGTTTGGCATTGTTAACCATTGGTCTTGTTGCTGTATTTGATTATATTCAACAGACCGTAACTGCAGTGAGGGCCCGGAGATGTCATACAGTTTCTGATTTATGTTAATGAAATATATTCTCCATTTACTCTTGCCTGGCAGACTTACTCAACCTTAAAAACCTCATCTTCATTTCAATGAAAGAAGTGCTCTTTTGGAGATGAAAATGAGATGTGTGAATCCTGCAGGTTTTCTTCCTAAATGGCTGTGTGTGATTAGTATGCACAGTCTTGGGAAGAGGCGGCCAGAATCTCCCTCCTTTTTTAATTACGTTACGATTCAGGGGGTAGTTGGGATGGTGATGAAGATGCTCCCAGTAAAGCGGAGGGAAATGGGTACAGCAGTTTCCCAGAACGAAGTTGCTCCCCTTGGCAATATCCAGTAGCGACGTTGTCCCAGGGGGAAAGGGGGTCATTAACATGGCATGTACACACACATAAACATACACCTGCCGCCATACGTCACCACGATTGGATTCAAATGTGTGCATAACCTGGTGGAACTGTCACACTCACTGCTCTGCTGCCTTTCAATTTCCCCCCTTTCTCTGTCTCTCACACAGACTTGCTCCATATTAAACAGCTAAGCACCTGTTAACCAGACACAGAGTTAATTGCATTGCTCAGTGCTCATCTCGATCTCTAAACCGTGCGTCTGCGTGCGCCATGTATCGACAAAAGCAGGATTGATTAGCAATATCCCTGGACTACTGAGCTGATCAGTGTGTGATTGAAGAGACTTTGAATGTTACATTTGTAATTCCCTCTCCTCCACCTCCAGTGAAAAGGATCCTGATAAACACCGTGGGCTTTGTTGCCTGGACACTTTTCTGGAATCGGTGCCGAATTATTTGAGTTCTCATTGTTTCTTGTACTTCCACGGGGTTCGTACATGTGGAGAGCAGGATCCTATAGGGGGGGATGTGGTGACAGATTGTGAAGGCCTCTGGGTGGATTCATGTGCGTGTGATGGATTGTGCGGCTGCAGTGTTGATCAGCTGAGGTTCAGGCCTGGTAGATGAGTGTTCTCCACCACTGTGGCCAGTTTAGCCTGATGGATGAAGGACATATCTGCCAGTACACCAGACTGGCCGCACACATGTTAGCACACAAACTAACATACACACACACACACTACACACAGACATACACTGAACCCTTGGTACCCAGCTGCTGTGATGACAGAGTAGCCTGTGACCTTCCCAGCATGCACTGCAGCAGTGTTGATGTCATGTCGTTTATAGGAGCCACATTAATCATTTGTTTGTTTACTGCCCGTTTGTGTGTCTGGTTGTGTGACCTCTCATTGTAGAATACACTTCACACTGTGTTAAAGCTGTGTGTGTTGGTAAGGCTGATTATTGTATCCATTTCTATATTATATAGTGAAACCTCGCAGACATTTGTGTGTATGGATGTGTTTGTGCTTTTTATATATATGTGAGCACGTGTCATGCGCCCGTCAAACCAGCCCCCGACCCACCATCGACCAAAGACTGATGAGCTGGCCTATTGATTAGTTGCCGCGGGAGACGGATGGCGGCCACACATCAGGGACACTTGGGGTCACCATCGCCATCAGACAAGGAAGTGGGTGTGGCCCAGTGTAGGAGACTCATGAATAAACATAGCGGTGGTAATCAAGAGTATGCAAATGAATGTGCTCATACATAACCTAAGAGTGATAAAAGTGTAATGAGTTATTCATAATTCATCATGGGCTGATGAGGAGATGGAGGGAAGAGGGAGGAGAGAAACGAGAGAACCGGGAGTGAGAAAGCGTGTAGATGAAAGGCTGATGAAAAGGTGGTACAGAGGTTCATTAAAGAACAAACGGCAGACAAAACTTTTGTTGTCTGCTGCCGGCATCTGTTTCCAAACCGACTGCAAAACTAAATAGTGTGTTAGAAAGTTTGATCTCCTCCGGGTGTAGTTTGAAGTTGCACTGATCCAGTCGTTTAGAGGAACCTGTTTATCGTAGCGCTTCATAAATTCCTCCAAGCTAGGTAGATATCCAAATTATAATATACTCGGTTGACAAATGAAAGGGAAAGCCTGACAGGAGCGTGTCCTCCAGGATGACTAAGGCCACATCCTTAAGTCATGAGGGTGAATGGTATGATGAATATGAAAATATAAATCACGAGACATTTTCGACCATATTAGAGAGTGCTCCCCACAGTCCTCATCAAAACACCATGGGAGGGAATTTCTTTTGTTGGAGGACACGGACTGAAGAGTCAATGCCAAGAAAGATTTCAGTTCCTCTACATGCACATGGCCACTATAGGGCATTTTTTCATTGAATTTTCACCTATTTGCAAAACAAACATAAGCTTCTACATGTGTAAAGGTTCAGTGTGTTATAATTTAGTGATGCTGAGAGGGAAAAGGGGAATTTTTCTCTGGTTCACACTTCCAGTAAATTATGGTAAAAACACTGTAAGCCATCTACAAAGATATGAACACAGTCATACTAACACAATTCACTTTTAAAGTAAGGAGGAACTATCTACTGATGAAAATATGCCCTCTTTCCTAAATATATAGATGTACATCATTGACAGAATCAAGACTTTTATTTGTTGGAAGTGATTGGCGATAATCCTCATTTGAAGTCTATTTTCTTTTTGAAACCAGACATTAAACCCTTAAATGTTGTGTTTATTAACCCTTTATGTGTGATGCATGTACTCTCCAAGTTTAAGTATTAGGTTACTGAACAATAATCCCAACAGTTTTAACAGTGCAACAGACGAAACAAGCTCCAGAAGAGCTGGACTCAGGTGCAGGATGTGTGAGGCCACAGGAAGCAGGGGATTTGGCCTTGGGGATGACTGACTTACTGCGTGACAGTGGTGAAGCAACATCTATGTAGGGTTTCTGTCAGACAATAGAGCACTAAATTCAATTAATCTGAATGGCCAGCATGGGTAAGAGGGAGGGGAAGGCGTAAAGCTCTAAATGAAATTTCGGCCCTTCACTCCCCCTCATCCAACAGTCCTCCCCCACTGCACTCACTCATGTCCCCAATGCCAAGAGGTGATTAGAGACACAGAGATAAAATCAGAGGTGGGACGGCACCGGCGTATGCCAATATTCCCAGGGGATGTGGCACGTGTGGACACCGCTTGGGTATGAAATGGAAATACTAGTTTGGCGTTGGTTTTCCTGAGATTTCTGCACCTTTTATGACTAACACTATAACAACATCACAGTTTCCTGTGAGCACACACACACTTAACTAATAATGAATATATATATATATATATAAACAATATGCTTCATCCTACTAAGCTTATGCTTCATCCTACTCCTTTTCGGACATGTCATTGTTATTATTATTATTGTTGTATTGATTATTGTTGCACTTTGCACATGTAAATCATTTAAATCACATCAAGTCAAATCAAACACATGGTGCAGTTAAATGTTTACTTCATTAAAAATAAGTCAAATTCAATTATTCATGTCCCTTTATGAAAAAAACATGGAAAAGTTTAAAGTGTTAGGCCACATTTAGGACTGTGGTTTTAGCCAAGGTTATAATGTCCATGCATATACACTATATTGACAAAAGTATTCACTCACCTGCCTTGAATCGCTTATGAACTTGACATCCCATTCTTAATCCATATTGTTTAATCTGATGTCAATTCACCCTTTGCAGCTACAACACATTCAACCTCTTCTTGGAAGGTTTTCCACAAGTTTTAGGACTGTGTTTATGGGAATTTTTGACTATTGTCTAATTCATCCCAAAAGTGTTAAAGGTCAGGACTCTGTTCAGGCCAGTCAAGTTCATCCACATGAAACTCTCTCATCCATGTCTTTATGGACCTTCCTTTATACATGGATGCAGTCATGTTGAAACAAGAAGGAGATGCCAAACTGTTCCCACAAACTTGGGAGGATCGAAATGTCCAAAGTCTCTTGATATTGTAATAAGAGATTTTGGACAATGCAGCCTTTCCACTGGTACGGTTTAGCTGTGGTGGTGTGCCACATCAAAATCCTAGCTGCCATATATACACACAAAAAAAAGACTTGAGCCCCCCCACCCCCCACCACACACACAGTTGCAGAACGCTGCAATCTCATATTAAACTATGGATTAAGAGCGGGATGTCACTTAAAAGGTAGGGTAGGAGATCTTGGAAAATGGTTCCTGCAAGCCATATTTTGAAAGTATACACACCCATGACTCTTCATCAGCCCACCCTTCGACACCACACCTTCAAAAATACATCAACGTGATGCTGTCTGGAGCGATCACAGGGGTTCATGAGCATTCACGAGAACTCTACATCAATTATCATCCTAAATAACAAAACAATAAGCAACATTTATGACTTTGTGTCACATGAAGCTTAGCTAACAAAAGGTTTAGAAGCATAAATAAACACCATATGAAAAACTAACAGATAAGGACAATAGTTTATGGTGTTACAGCAGCAGTTTACACACACTGTTGGTAACTTAGCAAAACCTGCTGGAACATTATGTTTGGTCAATATGTTTAATTTTCTCACTGACGGGTTGAATACGATACCCATAACTGAGTAATATGTCAAAATATTATGTAATCATAACTGTATCATCTTACTTATCCAGTAGAAACATGGTCACCTTGGCATCAGTTTTGAGTGTCTTTTCCTTTTTCAGTCGATGCCAGTGCTGGAAAGACGTAACAATTACCACCTTTGTCCTGTTCCGTTCTTCAGTGCTTCCTCATGGCCGTAGCTTTTTCAAACACAGTTTTTACTTTGGTTTTGCTGCTGATTGTCGTCTTTTCCACCACAGCTGTTTATGTGAATGTGTGGAAGGGGGTGACATTTGATGGACGTATCAGCAAATCAATTATTGTAAAGATGATCAGTACAATGATTGGCCAGAGTTTTCCTCTGGTTCCACCCTCTAGACTGGACTAAAACTTTTAGGGTTTTTTGCAAACATTATGTTTCAGTGTGTAAGTAAGTAAAAGTAAAATTTTTATTTAATTTAATTTTATTTATATAGCACCCTTCTCAGTACATGAGTGCTTTACAAAGGCAATAAAAACAGCATACACAAATATAAAATAGAAAGAGATAGAGGAGGGAGGCTAACAATTAAACACTAGTTTAAATAAGTGTGTTTTAAGTTGAGTCTTAAAAGTGTCTGTGTGATATGGGATCGTGAAGAGGTTTTCAAGCAATGTGGTAAAAAATGTTCCAAAAAAGACCTCCCACCCCACCTTTAAATATATTTTAAAACAGATGAGTGAATACTTTTGGCAAAATGTAGTGTATGTTAGTTCCTCTATCAAAATATAAACAAAAGATATACTAAACCACATTAGAACAAACAATCCTAAACCATAGACAAAATCTTATAGAAGCTGTGTGTCATCATGCTGACAGAAAAAAAATGACAGACTAAGGAGGAACTGGAACTTTCTGAGAGGAGCTTGGCAGAATGTACCACAAGTAGAACCAGGGGGGTTCAAGGTGTACCGACTGCAAATGTATTGTTCTCTTAATACTGTGTTTTGCCTGTAGAAACCATTTAGTCCTGCTTTTTTACATCTTTAATACCAGAGACATGCTTTTCCTCTTGTGTCTTCATTTTGTATCTTCATAAAAAGACTAAAACAGAAACATAAAGACATTTCCCTCCTATTATCCTTTTAATTAGAGTTAACAAAAACTGAGGTTTCTATACAACTCTAGAGAGAAAACATATACCACACTAGCCTGAAGAGAGTGTGTCTTTTGTTTTTTCTGGTAAAAAAGACTAATTATTTTTCTATTGTTATTATTATTGAGGGAGAAAGTTGACAGTTATTTGGAATAGTGCGTTGAGCAGATTTGTTTTTGAGCCATTTTCAAATGATCTTATAAGTCCATAAGTCGAACTATATTCACAATGTTATATTATTTATAGTAACCATAACAAAAGCTGTCAGAATATCAAATCCTTAGTCCACAAACCATGCATTCTTAATTACAACCTTGCACAAAACAACCTTAATTTCTTTGTGTGTGTGTGTGTGTGTGTGTGTGTGTGTGTGTGTGTGTGAGTAACTGCCCTGTGTTCTTTATCTCTGTTGTATCTCGAACTGTTCTTGTGTACATACACCAGTTCCATTTACATGTGTACATGCTTTGGGAATAAAGCTGATTAATCTAATTCTGATTACTTAAAAGGTAAATGTAGGCATACAGATGCATGTTATTAGTTTAAGAGTGAAAACAGCATTTTATCACCCATAGTGTGACCTACAAGCCCACAGATAGTGGATTCTTTAGGTCAGTTCAGTTCAGTTATTTATTTTGAATATGTCAAACACAAAAACATTTCATCTTTCAAAGCCAATAATTGATAAAATAACAAGACAAAGTCAATATAGCATACTGTAAATAAAAAATAAGAAGGCAAGTAACATATTCGAAAGGGACTGGGAAGAAGTAAAAAAAAAAAAAAAAAAAAAAATCTCCCACCCGTATTGTACCAAACAATAATACAAATGCCAAGGTGAACATAATAATGATATTTAAGAGAAGGAAAAGGTGATGAATGATAAATCGGACATTATCATTGCTTCCTTCTTTAAAAAAAAAACAAAAAAACATCACAGCACTGAACTGAACTGAATAAGTTGTTGAACATCAAACTATCCCTGAAACACTGTTCTCCTTCAAAGTGAGCGTTTCCAGTTGAGAAGATTACCCATTACCCATCACCTTCTATCAGAGCCAACTTCTGCCACTAACCTTCCTCCAGTGTGAACGCGTGCGTTTATCCTAAGCATTGATCCATGTGTTGCCTAAAAACATCTCTGTTCTGTTTCTGTGTTACTCAGAGAAGAAGATAAGAACATCTTTGACTACTGCAGAGAAAATAACATCGAACATATCAACAAGGCTATCACCTCCCAGAAGGTGGACGTCAATACTAAAGATGAAGAGGTAACTACACTGTACAGAGTTAACAAATACTATCAAGTGGAATGATTTGCCAGAAAAAATGTGCTACTGGCATAGATGTTTGTATATTTAATGTGGGTAAAGGGTAAGTGTAAGTGTAAGTACAGTGGAAAAATGAACCTTTCATTGACTGTTTATGGATCAGCTGCCTCTTTGCTGAAGCTTCCTTTAGAAAACCATTGAACCTGCCCCTGCAGCAGGTTTCAGGTTGTGTCCTGCATTGACCTGTTCATGCAGGAGGGTATCAGACTAACGATCACCGCATCCTTAAAAAAAATACAGGTCACTGGGGGAAGCTCCATGCAACTCCTCTTGCAATCGTTACATAATGGGTTCAATAATCTGAAGCTACAAACACATGGGAACCACTCCTCAGGCTGAGATGCGTAAATTGCGTGAGCAGCTATTAACATTGCAAGGTGCTTTCTGGATTGACCCTGAAATCCATTTATCTCTCTTTGATTCATTATCGGCAGGGCCAAATGGCTCGCTCCCTGCCTCTCTTTCATCACACAGCCGGTGTTCAGATAAGCAGCCAGTTGGCTGGTGGATTCCCAGTCAATGAGCAGATGGTTCAGAGAGTCCTCTACTGCAGTGGAGACACAAAGCTCTTCATTGCCATTGTTGTTCATATTTTCACCTGTAGTTTAGCTCGATCAACAGCAGAGGGCAGTGGTGAAGTTTCACTGGTGAAGCTCAGATAACCAGACAGTGGACACACTTTGACTGTGTAGTCAAAAATGTCCACCTCCTTTTTCAGAGCATTATAAAACAGAGGCCTCAAGGAGCATCTATACATCATAATTCAAAAGACATATTTATTTCTTAAGATAGAAGAATAAATATATGCACAATATTTAGCAATGTTTTTGAGTATGTATAAAGTAAATGTTTAATTATCTTTCTTGTACAAACGAGAAATGCAGGTGTCATCCCTAATGAAAACTTGTAAACATGAAGTTTCCAGGATATGCAATGTTTGTATTATTGGGAAAATATTAAGCACTGACACGCAGTGGGTAACATACGTACATGCTGCTCTAACATTCTTCACAAATAATCGTTATAATTGTCATAAAATTTTTACATTTCTTGGCCCTCACAATATAAGCAACAATACTTTTTTTTTAATTATACTTTGCAATAAGATACTATTTTCAATCATGAGGGAGTTTTCTTAAAGGTCATTTTAATTATTATTATTATTTAAATTTATTTTATGTTTTTGGTGTGTAAAACTATTATTTACCACACTATATAGAAAAGCATTAGAAAAATTACATATATTGTTTGTCTTTCCTATAGAGTACAAAAGCATGGTGCACTGCATGTTTACTTGTCACATTAACCCACATGTGTACAGTAACTACAGTTAGTAGAGGTCCAGTCTGTAAGATTTAGGTTGATGTATTTGTAGAAGTGGTGTAAAGTTAGTCACTTTGTGTCAGTTTTTTTAATATCATATAACCAAAAAAAAAAAGAGAAGCAATTTTTTTGTTACGTTAGAATGAGCCATTTATGTGGCTGACATTCAATACCATGTTACTACAATAGCTCAGGACAAGATTTTTTTCCTCTGCATTATGGTGTTAAGGTGCATTTTCACAAACTGTGTTTGAGTCTGGACAGAAATAAAATGTCTTCACTAAAATGCTCACAATGCACAAAACAAACACTGGTTGCAACATCTTCATGTGTGTTTTTGTGACCAGAGTGTAGTGGATGGGGGACATTTATCTTGTTGCAGTGTCATTACTAGAAAGCACCAAATATTACACACTGAAAAATTAAGACAGAGCTAAAGGGAAAACACTGAAATATGAAAAGCAGAACAGAGGAAAGAAGAATGTGTTTGTACATTTTGTATATTTACTCAGACCAAAGAACGTGTACAAAAGTTTATGTAGATTTTATCAGAAAACTCATTCACCATAGCAAATACCCACTGTTTCCATTTGCCCTCTTTGTAATGTATGAATATTATGTCATGACACAAAAAGTTCTATTAAAGATGGGGGTTTTTTTTTACACTTTTTATTATGCAGTTATCATTACTGGCATATACTGTATCTTATTAAACTCTGACATCCCCCAAAGTCCATTTAATATTGAGGTTATAGTAAAATGTATTCAGCAAAAGCACACCTGGAAGATGGGAAGAGGGAGAGACCAGCTTATTGGTATTCTGGTCTGGCTCATAAGTATCTATTTTAACATGCAGCCACGGTGATCAATATGATTTAAGCCACAGAGTCGGACTTGGAGAGTTTGCTTTACCTAATTGGCCTCACTGAAAAATGAGCTAGCGTGGATTAAGCAGAATAAGGATGTTGAACCTGAGAGCAGAGAGTGTGTATATAGGGGTCATCGTGGGGCTGGTCTGAGTTTGTCCACAGTGTCTCATCAATCAGCCTTTACAGACCAAACTGCTGGTTTTTGCTGTTTTGCTTTGCACATGGGCGCATGTAGAGCAGGCGGCCCACATGTCCTGTCACTCCATCTACAGGTGTCTGTGGAACTGACATCCTGCTCAGCATCACATAGTGTACGCTGTTCTGGAAGCTTATGTTGACATGTCTACACTTGTTTTACAGAGTTGCTTGACCCTCTTTTATAAAATGTGTGAAAAATACACATCAATCACATGAGGCAATGAAACCTCCACTGCAAAACATGTTCGCTGTCATTCACTTTGTACTTTATCTGTATGGAATTATGTTTGTTTATTTGAATTCAGAGTGAAGAGGCCTTTCTCTTCAGGCCCTTCTCCACACCCTGTACTAGTATTGACACCATCTGTCAGGACTGAACTAGGTTTTTGAACCCAAATGCACAACTCAAAACTTAATAATCAAAAATAAACCAAAGTTTAATGACAAAGTACCACATTAAATGCTCATACAAAGGATTTCTAACAAGTATCAAAAGTATTGACTAAAATAACTCTTAAAGAGGGAAAAAAAAAACATAATATGGCAAAGTATAAAAACTGTTAAGGGACAAAGCATCAAAGGAAAAATAAATCTAGACAAATGACAAAGAATCAAAACTCTTCTAGACAAAACTGAGGCTGGCTTGGTTGTCTGATAAAACAGAACAGACAAGGGGGGGAAAAAAGACCTACTTTACTGTATATACCCTAGGGGTGGGAGAAAAAAATTGATGTGTATCAGGATTTTTTTTTTGTTTTACGATTTTTAAATAGATGTTTTGTTAAAAAAATATTTTTTATTTTTTTTAATTTTTTTTTTAAATAATTTTTTTTTTGTCCAAAAATGTACCTTTTTTTCCCATATTGAAATTATTCCTTTTAAGGGTTAGGGTGGGAAAAAATTACCGCTTGTAAAGACCGTAGTTACACAGATGTATAATATGTGTTATGGAATAAATAGAAATCACCTCACAGAAGGCATGCAGAAGACAGCTAGCTTATTATCGTAGTAGCTTAGAAATAACACAGCAGCTAATTCTAAACACAGAGGTGGTGCGTTCAGTACCGTTGTAACATCTCTGGTGCGTTCAACAGCACGGGAAATCTGAAAACTTAAAGAAAATTAGTTGTTCCTGAATAAATATAGTTAAACAATCAACAACAATTAAAGTGTGTGGTCTTTCTAACAGAAGGGAAAAGCAGAGCTGGACATGAACACTTTAAAGTTCACTTTATTATAAAGTATGTTAATTCAAAGGCTCCCATTTGTGTTGTGTGCAGATAAATGTAGCAGTTTACTTCACAAAGTCAACTTCAAATATATTACTGCTGAATAAATCTTAAGGAACTCACATATAATGTGCATTTTTGGGGGAGAAATGGCTCCTGATATGATCTATAGACATCATCATTCAGCTTTTCCATGTGGTCTGGTGTTAAAAAGGCAAGCGAAAAATCGGGAATATCGAAGAATTGTAATTTAAACAAATCGGCACCCAAAAAATCATAAAAGAATCGAATCGGCATAAAAGCATATAGTCCCAGCCCTAATATATATATACACACACACACACACACACACACACACACACATAAGAGCAGGGATACAACCAGACACAGGTGACACACATCAGGACAGGGGATGAACGGTTACGACACACACACACACACACACACGGAGAAACAAGGGTAAAGGTAAAGGAAATCTATCCAAATAAACGAGAAGTGACAAAAATAGAAATAAAGCATAAAAATAATACATCTTAATTCCTTGGATACGACATCATCCACTACCAAAAACCTCTCTGGGTTGTTTCTTTGGTAATATACAGCACATGTTTATATTACAGTGCATTTGTAAAATCTTTCAGGAGGGAAATAGTTTTGGTACAAGAAAGCATGTCATGATGTCAAAGTAACAAGATTCTGACAAAATTAAACTGTACATAAAGAGAATTGTGTCTTAACTCCTCCATTTTCAGGGTGTAGTTGCAGCTCAGTGTTCAGTCCTTTGACATACTGTAAGGATGTGGATCCAGTGTCCTGGTGGATGAACTGAACTGAACCATGAACTGAAGCTACTCCCTGCATGTCATTCCCCAACACTCTCTTTCCCATAATATCCTCTCTCTCTCGATCTGGACTCAGTCTGTCAAGTAAAGGCAAAATGCCCAAAAATAACTATTAAAAAGAACAAAAACAGCCATAGCATACAAATAGTGGAAGGGCAGAGAATGACAATAGAGTGTGGAGCTTTGCCAGTGAACCAGACCTGCAAGGTTTATAATCACAAAACTTTTGAACCCATTTGAGATTTGGAGTAGTGACTTTTACAAGTAAAATCCTGAAGGAATTATTGCACAAAGACTGAAAGTGGATTAAGGAAAGGCTCTGAAGATACACTTTAGAAATGCAACAGTATTTGCATATTTATAGATGACCAATGTTTCAGTGAGAATGAAGGATAAGACGACAATTTAACACATTTTTAAACAATTTTTGTGGAAAACACATAAGTCAAAATGATATTCCATTCCAGGTTATTTTTCAGTTCAGTTAAATTAAATCTATATTATCAATTAGAATACATGTTTATTTTAAGGTTCTGCCCAAATTCATGCCAAGGACTTTATTAATGAATACATGGAGGAAATGGAAGAGAATACGTCAATTTAATACTTAATACTTCAATTGCTACCATTTTATCTTTGTTTCTAGTACTCATGTTGTTTGTGTGTGTGTGTGTGTGTGTGTGTGTGTGTGTGTTTGCAGGGTCGGGCTCTCCTGCACTGGGCCTGTGACAGAGGACACAAGGAGCTGGTGTCGGTATTACTGCAGCACAAAGCTGATATCAACAGTCAGGTAAGTCAGTTCTGTCTCTGTCACTTCATTCCAAGCAGATGTGTCAACAGGTAACTGCTGTAGAGGCTGTGTGTGTTGTCTGGCAAACACAGCGGCAGTGCTTTCAAGCCAGTGATTGATATAGTATTTGACATAACTGTATATACTGTAGCAAGAGTCTGTGTTTTATTGACAATAGCAAACATAATTATTTTGAAGACGTTTGGAACATTTATTTTGTTAATATTCAGTGTGTTGTATTGTATATTTATACAGTACAGTACATTTGAACAAAAAGTAAATCTTGTGTAATTATTTATTCATTGAAACTTTATTTATCTAGGCTTGTTCCACTCAGATTAGGGGATCCATTTTTCAAAGGAGGCCTAGCCACATGTGCAGTGATACAGTCACTCAGTTGGCGTTTTACAATAATAAAAGTATCTGCAAATATACACAAAAAATTACAGAAACATTTACAGACTTGATTCCAGATATTTCACTCTCTCTTTAAAATCGGTCAAAAGATTCACTGTTTGTAGATGGAGCTAAGACTGGATCTTGTTCCAGGCACCAGGAACTGAAAACCTAAAAGATCTCTGTCCTTATCTTTGGAAAAGTATCCATTGAGCTGAGATTGTAACTTTCCATGATTCCAGGTAAACTGAAACTATAAGAACAAAGTCGACCCGCAATAAGAATAGAATATACCAATGACCAGAGGTGTAAAGTAACTCAGTAAAAGTACTTCATTACTGTACTTAAGTAGATTTTTTTAGGTATCTGTACTTTACTTGAGTATTTATTTTTCTGGCAACTTTTTACTTTTACTCCCTACATTTTTGTACAAATATCTTTACTTTATATTCATTACATTCTCAGAATAGACTAATTTCTTTTACAAACTAAATAGATGTGACAGTATAAAAAATAAGTTGTTGTGACTTTATATACAATAGTTATGACTATTGTATAACAATTGACCTTTTATTTCATAATTTTGCCTTTTTCTCTTAAAATTATGCATTTTTATCTCACATTTATAACTTTTTTTTTCAAATCTCATGACTTTTTACTTCAATTGCGACTTTTCTTCCCCCATTTTTTTTGTAAATTTTGTGCCTATATCCACAAAACTGAGTAACTGTGACTTCGATCAAACACATCATCTACACAGCAACTCAGTTTTAAAGGCTTTATTTTAGATACTTTTGAAACAATTCATTCATGACAAAAAAGCAGTTTTGCTTTTGTACTTTATTACAATTGAGAAATTGTACTTTTTTACTTTTACTTAAGTAGAAGAGTTGAATAAGTACTTCTACTTTTACCACAGTATTTTTTTCACACATATAGCTGTACTTCTAATTAAGTACAGAATGTGAGTACTTTAAACACCTTTGCACATGACAGTGAACACTTTACTTTACTGTAGAAACACAGTAATGAGTGAGAGAAGTTTGTAATGAGTCCCAGATCCTAACATTACTATAACTGTACCACACACACGTAATACTCCACTGGGTAACATTTGGGGTATTTAGGAGGATCTAAGTGCAGAAATAGAATCTCATCTTCATGATGGGGCAGCCAAGGCCTAGTTGGCTGGACTGATGTGCCCTTGAGCAAGGCACTTTACCACCTCATTTCCTCCCTGGGCACCTGACATGGTGAGCCCACTGCTTGTATCAAGCTGTGTGTGTGTGTGTGTGTGTGTGTGTGTGTGTGTGTGTGTGTGTGTGTGTGTGTGTGTGTGTGTGTGTGTGTGTGTGTGTGTGTGTGTGTGTGTGTGTGTGTGTGTGTGTGTGTGTGTGTGTGTGTGTGTGTGTGTGTGTGTGTGTGTGTGTGTGTGTGTGTGTGTGTGTGTGTGTGTGTGTGTGTGTGTGTGTGTGTGTGTGTGTGTGTGTGTGTGTGTGTGTGTGTGTGTGTGTGTGTAAAGGCAGATGGTGTGTGACAAACCTCTACTGATGAAATAATGATTCTATTCTAGAAGATTTTCCTTCCCACCCCAGTCACGCACACCCGATAAGGCCTCCTCATGTTGGCTCCGTTTTAATATTTTCAAAATGTGTTGAGGTAACGAACAGTTTGATATTATTGGCTTTAGTTGACATGAATCACACATGACAACAGATACAGTCATACACAATGGTTATTATCTTAGAATGAAGCATTAATGTCATTAGTGAGAGAAGGTCACTGATCATGGAGCTCAGTGTGTTGTATTACCATGTTTTTACTGTAGCTCTAATCAGGTTTCCTCATCTTTTGTTTCCCATGGTACTGTAGGTAGCAGGCAGTATTGCTCTGGGCATCTACTGTTTGAAAGTTGACTAGAGGAGTCTCTTCCAAACTAAAAGAAAAAGTGATTGTTAAGAGCGACTTTGACATTTTTTGCAGCCACATCTTTTTTCACCCCTCCACTAAAATAGGGAAATTGAGCGAATCTGAACCGTAAGAAACTGATACAAAATGACAATTTTCTTGCACCTCAACCTTCCGTGCACATATCCACAGATCAGATGATAAAGTACTTGTGTTGCACTCCTACAAACCTGCCACATTGCATACAATGTTTGAGTTTTGTTTGATCCCCAACTGTAAGAGAAATATGTAAACTGCACTGAATCAAATTCCCAGGATCACATCAGTGAGTGTTTTATTCCAGCTCACTGCGGAGTGGGTTTGATCCTTGTCAGCTGGATACCACTACTTTAATAGGTAGAATTACAATTGGAACAGAAAGAAATTGGCAGCAGTTTCACACTTTAGCTCTTGTGTAACATCTCCTTACACACACACACACACATGCAAAGCTAAGACAAATAGTGACATGTTTGTTGTTACCATTGCCCTTCTCTTTTCTCCGTCCATCCTCTCCATCCCATCCAGAAGGTCACCTTTAATTCACTTTGTGGAACAGACAAATCCCCCGGGGCTTTAGTAGTCAGAGTTAGCCGGTAGGTAGCCTAGTGTTTAGCCTACACATGGTTTAGCTGCATCCAGAGAGGTTTTAACTCTGGCGGTAAGCTGGCTCAGCTGCACATTGAAGAAATTACTCGGCTGTCGACCCAAAGGCACGACACGGCACAGCTCCCCAAGCCCTGCACACCCAGGCTTTAACTGTAAGACTGAATCAATTGGAAGTAATCAGGCAAATTGTTTTACGTTGCACAACCCACATAATCAGGACATTTCACAAATGACTTTCTCTTTTGCGGTCATGTGTTGCCTTTTTGTTTTGAATCCTGTGGGGAGGGGGATTTGTGGCGAACGATTCATAAAAGACTTAACAGTGGGATAACTATGAGACACTTTGATGATGGTTTAGAGCCATTTCAAAATGATGACAGTGGAGGAGGCTTGATGTATAGACAAGAGACATTTGTAGTCGTGCCTTAGCAGTCATGCATCTGTCAATGAAATAGAAATGAATGCATTCTCTCAGCTAAGTAGGAAATGGAAAGCGCAGTGGATATGTGGTTAATTCTCCTGCTTTAGTAAAACCTGCATAACATTATGGCCTTGTTTTTAATTTTAATTGATAGTTTAGTTGATAGTTTTTGTTTTTTCTCCTTTTTATCGGAATAACAATATTTTCAAGTTTTTGAAATGTTTATTAATCAAATTGAATATACTAAGTTAATTCAAGGAATTGAGGTTTTGAGTTGTAAAAATTGAGCATAATGTCTGTAATGCAAAATTAAGATGATTCCTCTGGAGACATTTTTCTGCTCAATAAAAATTCACAATGGAATCAGATTCCTTCTTGTAATTTATTACTTATGACTGTGTTTCTCCAGCCATGTACAAAGGTAGTAAAGAAGCAATAAAAGAAAAAAAAAATCAAGTTTCATTTTCAGTTCATGTATCCAGAAAATATTTGATTAAAATTCTGAATGGACAGACTCGAATGTGATTTGAAATGATGAAACAAGGTGGACAGATAGAAGAAGACGACCACTGTGTTCAAAAGTCTATTAGCACTTCTCTGGGATGTTCCACTTTACTCTGCAGTAACAGTTTTTTGAAGGCACCTGTGGTTCACCTAATTGTAATGTCTGATCAGATACGTTGGATATTGGATAATGACAGAATATTTTCATCATTTCATGCTTTGTCATAATATAACCAAATGAACGCATACCAACATACAAGGTGTTTAATTTGTTTCTATTTAAGTGAGTACTTTGTTTAATTCACACAAAAGTTACACGATTGTATTTAATTAAATAAATTTGTTCTAAATATGTGACTTAATTTAACAAAATAACACGCGACTCCTGTACATCAGTGAACAGAGAGAGGCTGATGATGCTCAACAGATTATCTGTAATTAAGAAAAGACAAGTCAAGATGATGCCTAGGTGTCATGTTTCTTCAGCCAATCAGAGTGCAGATACTCTGACCTGAATTCCCCGCCACTGGGACCCTTTCACCTGCCTGTCTCACAGGTGTCACAGTGAGCAGCTGTGAAGACTGAATATTAAAGAAACTGGACCTCTGCTGCTGACTTACTGGAAGCAGATTTATTAGGTGACAAAGAGGTGGCTTAGAGAAAAATATAGTCCGCTAAATCATACCACTCTGTCACAATGCCAAATTATCTCACTATGTAAAGCTTACAAGGCGATACAGTTCTCATTAGTAGGTGCTCGGACATCCTTTTGTTTCTTCATCAAGTAAAGAGGAAAAGAGAGGAAGAGCAGAAGAGAGGTTTTAATTGAGGGCAGTCAATTGGTAGATATGCTGTTGTGTTTCTAGGACTTGGTGTGTTTGTGTTTGTGTTCATGCACAGGCTGGAGGAATGTTTGGATTGTTCGCAGGCTATTACGGCCACCAGTAATCTCTCTTGACCTCTACCAACTGCCGAGCAACCGGTAAATAAAGATCAAACATGATTTATGTTTAATTTGTTGATTAAAAAGAGGCAGTGGGAGGGGGGACTTGAGAGGTAAAACAAAAAGTATTATTATTATTATTATTTGCTTGGCAGAAGAGGAAAATCGTTTGAAATTAATCAACTGATTGTTGGAGTGAATTGTTCCCAAACCCTGGTAACCTGCATTAAAGGCTTGTTTGATAGTTAATCCTGGGTCAATGCAGGGTGGGACTACAATAGGTGGGAGCTGTGATCGCAGCTCTGCCACCTGCTAACTGTGGATCAGACCCTGGTGTGGTAGTGTTCTGTTAAACCCCCCCCCTCCTCATTTACTTACGTCTCACCACCATAGCCCCTGGAATGTGGGGCAGATGGCACCAACTGTGGGAAAGAACACAATAAAACCTCACTTAATGTAATAATGGAAATTAAAGCTTAAAACACTGGATAATGTATTAAAAGGCATTAATGAAGCATTAACTTAAGGAATTCCGTCATATCAAGACTGTCGCGGAAAACTGAGCGAATCAGTGATTTAAAAGAAAAACAATCAGTAATAAATCACTAAGTTCAGTCTAAACCAGTGATTACATGGCATGGACATCAGTAGATACTCATGCTCATTGACTGAACTGAAATGTGTCACAGACTGTTGGATGAGATTAATCATTCCTATATCTACTTTTATTTATCCAGATAGGTCAATTAAAAATGAATTCTGTCTAAAAGTCTCAGGCCACAATTAGATTTGTTCTTTTAGTAAAGTCGCATTTATGTCACTGCATCAATTTTCAGTGCCAACTTGAAGAAATCTAACCAGAATTTTATATATATGCAATGTTCTGCATGAAGCTTGGTTTCATATATTACCAGTCTTTGAGAAAACTTTAAGCTGACTTGGCAGTTTAAGATATACTTAGTAAATAGAGGCCACATTAAATACTGTCATCTATTGAAACCATTTAGTTCTGATGTATTTAGTGTTTAAATACTGTGCACATAATTCTTGCATTATCTAGAGATAAATAAAATTTAAATAAACATTAAAACTGCATGGCTGTTACAAACCTGCAAACCCAATAATGTAGCCTCAGAGTTTTGCATAATATTATACAATTAACAGTATTAGCCAAGAAGTAGTAGTCAGATACACGGCAAATGTACAAGTTTGTCACATTTAGAAATTTTTGTTTTTGAATCCAGTTCAGATTATAGAAGTTAATAGATTTAAAGGATTTTTTTTTACTGAAGCTCATATGTAATATTAACAGATATTTATATTTTTACATCATATTCAGTATCCTTTATTAGATATTTTATTATCATACCTATTTTAAAAATGATCATGTACTAAAGACAGTTATTAATATGCTGATCATACTTAGTAATTAGTGCCCTGTGTAAACAGCTGTGTGTCATGATCTGTACTGTGTCTGATGAAACATCACTACTTCACACATCACACATATTTTGAGGAGCTCACAGGTTGTGTGGACCTTTTTCATGCTTTTATCTACCGTTTCTTCTGGATCCTGCACACCTTTTATGATTGGATGTACATGTCATCACCTCTTTTCACAATTTTAAGCTTATGAGAGAAACAATGACCAAACTGCATGTGTTATGTATGACTTCAAAGGGAACATTCTGCATTAACTCTTATTTATAAATCACTCATCGAACTCATTATCACATATAACATCTCAACGTGGTTCCATTTTCTGACCATGAAACACGAAACAAAACTTTCCTGAGTACTAAATCAGGCCAGTAAACAAACAGCACAAGCCCCCTCTGAACTGTACCCCCGTTCAGTGATGAGGAAAGCCATTCTCATCACTGAAGACCCCTCCCATCCACTCCACCATTCCTTCAAGCTGCTGCCATCAGGCAAACAGTACCGGACACCGCTGGCCAAGAAAAACGTTTCCACAAAGTCCCCCATCCCCTCTGCCATCGCTGTCCTTAATAACACAAAACATCGGGTGAATGTTTCTGTTTTTATTTCAATTAAGCTGTGACAGAAGGAACATTTCTGTTTTTAACTGAAACGGATAATAAAGTTGGGCGGCACAGTGGTGCAGTGGTTAACACTTGTGCCTCACAGCAAGAAGGACCCTGGTTCTATTCCCACACCAGACCTTTCTGTGTGGAGTTTGCATGTTCTCCTCGTGTCTGTGTGGGTTTTCTCCAGTTTCCTCCCACCATCCAAACACATGCACTGATAGGTTAATTGGTTAATCTAAATTACCCATAGGTGTGAATGTGAGAGTGATTGTTTGTCTATATATGTTCAGCCCTGAGATGAACTGGAGACTCATACAGGGTGTACCCCACCTTCAACCATTGTGGCTGGATTAGGTCCCCAGTGACCCCTGTGACCCTAGTGAGCATAAAGCGGGTTCAGATGATGAGACGAGATAATAAAGTTATCTATTTATCTATTATCACAGTGATATTGCTCTTGATCATGGCTGTCAATATTAATGCATTAATGTGGATTAATCCATCATCATGATTAATCTGATTAAATATTTTACCATATTTAACTCATCTGAAGCACAAATAGTGTTAACGTCAGACATGGGCATTTGATCCAGTAGTGACAGACAGCAGAACCAACCAATAAGGATGGAAGACGCTAACCAGAACACTGATCTGCAGAACCATTATGTTCCAGAACAAAAGCCAACCTACAATGTCCAGAAGCAAAAGATGTTCAGGTCTTAAAGAGTACATGAAAGTGAGAAAGGCTGGTATACTGTAGGACTAGCAATGAACAGATATGATGAAACATCAGGACCAAGAACTATGTGAAGCAGAGGTGGAAAGTAACTAAGTAAAAGTACTTTGTTACGGTTTTTTAGGCATCTGTACTTGAGTATTTATTTTTCTAGTAACTTTTTAGTTTTACTCCCTACATTTTTGTATAAATATCTGTACTTTATACTCTTTACATTCTCAGAATAGCTGTGTTACTTTTTCAAACTAAACAGATGTGATAGTATGAAAAATAAGTCACTTCAGAGGAAAAATCAGTGGAGGAGAAAAACTGTGACTTTATATAGTGTAGTTATATGGCTGTTATCTCATAATTTTGACTTTTTATCTCATAATTTTGACTTCTTATCTTATAATTTTGACTTCTTATCTCACAATTTTAACATTTCATCTTAAAACTATGCATTTTTTAATCTCATATTTATAACTTTTTTAAAAACTCATGATGACTTTTTATCTCAATTGTGCCTTTTTTTCTAAATTCCCTGTCCACACCCACTTAAATGAGTAACTGTGACCTGATCAAACATAATTTCAACACAGTAACTCACTTTTACAGGGTTTAATTTTGATACTTACAGATTTTTTCTGGTTAAATAAGTATTATTGCGTTGATGGCAAACTTTTGTAATTTATTACAAAAGACAAGTTGAATCAGTACTTCTACTTTTACCAGAGTATTTTTTCACATAAGTAACTGTACTTCTAGTACAGAATGTGAGTATTTTTAATACCTCTGATGTGAAGACATATTTTTTAAAGGAGTAACTGTTGATGGACCAGATAGTTGGACTCATGGCTGCATCAGTAATGTCAGAGAACTGTCAAACCCACTGTGTGCCTAACCTGCGCAGTGCTCCTCTGAAATCTGTCTGACAGGATGTGATTGTTGCTGCTCAATAAGTTGATTGTTAATAAGTCAAGAATCTGACCGACTTGGTTAATGGAAAGGTTATGACTGCTATTGAAAAGAAGGCTGGCTAGATTTTTTTTTTATTATTATTGTTTTGTAAGTTTTGAGTTGTTTATTATTTTCACTTTAACAAATAAAAATGATATAAGAAAATATAAATTTTTCCTGTAGTTGCTTCATAATTCTGAACATTGTGTTATTCTCTTAAAAACAAAACCTCACTTTTACTTTTTGAACATTTTAGATTTAGGGAGATTGCTCTTGTTCATAAATAATAAAATGAATCCTCAAAAATATGGTGTGCCTCATAACTGTGAACACAGTGTATATCAAAATCAGAATTATTTATGTATTTATGTGTTTCCACAGTGAAATGAAAGCGACACTCCCCTTAACTGTGCAAAGATGTAAAACAACGATACAAATATAACAATATACAATATAAGAAAGACTAGAATAAATAAAATATAAATAAGAATATAGAGGAAAATATTAATTAAAAAGTATAACCTGGAGGGAATATGGAATATGTACATGGATATATACATATGACTATATACTGAGCGGTGGTGGGTGAGTGGAGGGGGTGATTATATGGTGGGTAAGGAGTTCAGTGTTAGACGTATGCATCTGTGTGTGTGTGTGTGTGTGTGTGTGTGTGTGTGTGTGTGTGTGTGTGTGGTCCTCCTCTGTCCAGACGCTGTAATCCCATACCACCATAGTTTATCCCTATTCTACACACAGACTACTTTTGTTTTTCAGTTGGAAATCTCAAACTCTCCTCTAACCCTTTCCCAATTATCCCTAGAGCTGCTGTGACAATATGCATTGGCAGATTGAAAGCAACGTGTCTCTTCATGGGAAGTGGAGTTGAAAAGAGGCCAGGGCTTTGGGGGTTCAGAGGTGACCCAGACTACACAACAAAGGTCAGGAGTTAGAGAGGGATTAGGCCGACAAACAGGGAGGACAGGTGAGACGCAGGGTAACACAACATAAACACAAAGCCAGGAAGGAAATGCTGCCGATAACAGAAGAAAGAATTGCAGGTTTTAAGCACATGGTCTCATCTCGTGCATTTTTTATTTCTGTCTGTCTATCCGTCTGTCTCTCCCGCTCTCTTCTTCATCCTCTCCTAATCAGTCTCCCTCCTCCCCTCCTGGCTCCGCCCCTCCCCATCCCGCCTCCGCCTCTACTTCGTATTAAAACAACATGATCCATGAGGCGGGGACGAGGGCGACTCGCAGCACCGCTAATTCTAATTAATCCAGCATGGTAGCACGGCCACGGCCGGCCCTCAAAGCGCTCCCAGTCTATCAGATAGAAATTCATAACTTAATTGAGGTCAGAGCCTCGAGCCGGCAGAACAAAAGTCTCCAGCCAGGACCAGCGAGATCAATAGTAATAAATATCTGACTAGGCGGCCCACAATTGGTGGCTTGAGAGCACAAAAGACCCATACACATAATCTGTATATGCCGAGCAGTGTGGGCGTTCACCAGGGTCAGACTGGTGTGTCTTTGGAGATTTCTACATGCTTACTTTGCTTTATAGTTTTAACTGTCGACTATTCATCAATTTATCTGCATTGTTTCATGAATATTCAGACATTTCACAGAAATAAACTTGTTCCTTGTTCTACACCAATGTTGTAAAGCAAAAATCCTGTTGCTTCTTCATCCATTTACTGGGTGAAGAATGAGAAAACAATATACACATTATAAAAATGTTCACTTCTGCAGTTTACTTTTTGTTTTCACAGTACGACCAATCATTGGTTTGATACTAATGCAATGTAGTGATATAAAGTAATCAGTCAGATATGTTATCAGTAGGGTGTGAAATCTGTGTATAACATTTAGGACTTCTTCAGAATATAGAATATTAATACGTCTATGGGATTATGTTTTCATATACATAGTCATGTGAAAATAAAAAAAACCTTTGTTACCTTAGAATTGAGGTGGAAAGCACCTTTAACACAGTCTGCCCTCGCACATATTTATTTTTACATTAACATTATGGTGAGGTCCTGTTCATTTTTCCATCACCATGTAATTCTAGTAGCTAATATGTAGATGTTAAATCATCATATCATTAATTCACATCATTTTTGCCTCATCTATAAGTTTTACTCCTCATGTATTTGCTGATAATAGCTTTGTGTAACTTCCTGTGATAGATCTAAACATCCATAAACTTTTTTCACAATGTAAATGAACCAATCCCTCATTCTACTTTATCTTGCTTTTGGGAGATCAGCCTTTTGGTCTATTTGGGAAGACTTAACACCTGAAAATTAGTTTTGGAGCCAAATGGAAAGTCTGACAGGATTAAGTAAAAAGTCAGTAACCGTCAAAACAAATATACATCACACACTGCATCTTAAAGCGTTTTTTTTTATCATTTTAAGTATGTTGGATTCTCAAAATATTTTACTGTATTTCCATACAATATATCTCCTCTATAGAGTTGGGCAATCACCTTTAGAAATCAAGTAATCATCAGTTATTTTTCCTAAATGTATTATTTTATTTTATTTATTTAATCTATATGTAACCACATAAAACTTACTGAAATCAAGATCTCATTTTCAATCATAACGTGGCCAAGAGTTCAGCAGCAAATGTCATAATAATAAGTACATGTTAAAAGGTGGATTTCAAACAAATTCTAATAAGTCATAGTCGGAACATTATTTAAAGTGCAGTTTTTGGTCATTGTAGAAGTAATGTAAAAACATAGGTGATGTCTAATGGTGTGTCTGTCGAATAAAATAATGTGGAAAAACCTCCAAAGAAATTAAGAACAACTGTGTGATGAAAGTTACAGTAACACAAGACATAATGACTGGTCCTGTATAATACAAAGATACTGTAGGTACAAAAGTAGATCCTTATAAATGAGAAAGTGTTATGACTTCACAAATGCAAACACCATTCAGCTTTGGCAAACAGATCACACTGATGAGTCAGCCTAGAACAAATCTCAATGCACAGTAGTATACAGCGTTCAAAGATTAGAGACATTTGGTTGAGGCATGTAGAGAATATCACCATAATGATAAACTTTTTTTTCAAACTTTAGTAGGAATAAAATAAGAAGAGGAACAAAAGGAAAAAGTAAAACCACAACTCTAAACTGAACATTCTAAAGCAGGGGTGTCAAACTCATTTTAGTTCAGGGGCCATATTCAGCTAAATTAAATCAGAAGTGGGCCGCACCAGTAAAATAAAAACATAAAAATATAGAAATAATAATCAACCCCAAACTGTTGTCCATGTTTAGGAGCAAAAAAAGTCCATTTACGTCATGAAATGAGCTACATCTACAAACCATCCTTTCAAACAGTGTGAATAATATGAACAAACTGAACTAAATGTATAATTTATTCATTATTATTAGGCTTTACATGTGTATATTATAGCTTATACATACACAAAACATTTACTAATGGGTGGAATATTATTAAAATTGAACTTAATTCTCTTAAGACATTTCAGGTTGTTCATATTTGTTCCAGTTTGTGTGAAATTATACTTTGTTTTCATGTAACAGATCTGTTATATAGGATTAGGTGTTGATATCCCTCAATAGATTTATACCTAAGGCACCGATGAGATGTAACTAAATGAAGACATTTACAAAGAGCCAACATTTGATTTGTGAGTATTTCTAAGTTATTTTATGAGAGTGAATTAGTCTGAATGTGGAACCTCAACTAAAATGATTTATATATTGGTGTCATTTAATATATTTCACCAAATCATCCAAAGGGCCGGACTAGACCCTTTGGTGGACCAGATTTGCCCCCCCGGGCCGCATGTTTGACACCCCTGTTCTAAAGCATTGGAGGCAATAAACCAACCAAAAAAAATAGTCACATAATGTACAGCTATCATTACATCTACCTCATTGTGGCTCTTCAACAACACTTTATGTCTGAAATGGAATAGGAAAAAGTCAATTTTACATGACTAATATATATTCAAGCAGTTACAATAAAGTTACCAGGGCTCAGCCTTACACTACACTGCCAAAAGTCACCTGTCTTGACATATACTTAAGTTGCATCCCATTCTTCATCAATAGTTTAAGATGTCATTGCAGTTACGCACTGAAATACACAGTACATGCCCGTTTTACAGACCAAATTGCTCAACCAGTCCCCCCCATTTATCATACATTTATCATTATTGAGGTAAAACTGCTCAATTTATCGTGATATTAATTTACCCTAGTGCATAGTGATATGCATTTAACAGTAGGTGGGACAGTACAACACTGAAAGTCTTATGGAATTCATTAACGTAACCATCTGGAACTGGGGTTTTATTATATGTTTAGTGTTCAGATTACTAGCTTAATCTCCCGTTCTGTAACTGGTTCATCTAGTTCCTTAGCGGTTGTTTCAGCCAACTTTGTTAATTGTATATATTTTTTAAAACCTCTGCTGTGTCATCAGTGCAAGTGTATGTATTTTTTATAAAGGGATTCATAGAAAAGAGCAAAGGATTCTGCTCTTTTAGCCGGTTTTGGGACAAATGTACATTGTGATTTTATTTTTAGATGATTTTTGTTTTTCTTTTTAAACAGAAAGCTAATGCCCTACTGTTATGCTCATAATAATTTTGTTTAGAAAACCTTAGATTTCCTTCAATTTTATCTGATAGTAAACTACCAAGTTATCTCCATGTTACATTTTTAAAAATTTCAATTAGCTGAGTGATGCAAACTGCTTCTGATTATATTCTGATTAATTTATAGTATCTTCCAATTCACGCTATTTGGCTTCCTTCCGTATTTTCCTAGCACATGTAAATGTCATAAAGTAGCCTCTAAGATGTACTTTAGGGGACATGTTACAGGTGAGTCATTAGTTTCTGTTTTGATGGAGATAAATTCTCTGTCATTTAGAGGGTATGCATGTTGTCTCCATTGTTTAGGGGATGGTCTGTGGCCTAGGTCCAGCTTTAATTTTCTAGGTGCATGATCAGATAGTGTAATAAGCAGTATATTAATATCAGATATTCCATATAGGTCTTTCTTAGCAGGAAAGAAATAATACATTCTTGAATATGATGCATGTCTGTTTGAGTCGAATGTGAAGTCTGTACTTCTGTGGAATTTACTCCTTCATACATCAATGAGGCCAACCTCCATGCATTGATATTTAAGCCTTTTACTCATTTGTGAAAGGGTAATTCTAGAGAGGGGTCTGACATATTTGACATTACACAGTTAAAATCACCACTCATAAAAATTAGTCCAGTACCATTTTGTTAAACAAGGCAGTCAGAGACAGCAGACTTCTGCCAAGGCTTGATATGGCGTCATATGAAATGATGGAGCCATAGGTGTTGACCCATCTGATGTCTGAAGGCGAGACCATGTGAATGGAAAAAAAACATGAGATTCTATCTTGTCTGAATCCTGAGATATTACCACAAATGTGTTTTAACTGTTGACCTTTAGTTTGACCATGACCTTTGACCTTCATTGCTCAAAATCTAATGGGCTTTTCCTTGACCCATTATCTATCATTCCTGAAAGTTGAATCAAAGTCCGTTCAGAAGTTTTTGCGTAATCCTGCTGAAAGTTAGACAAACAGTCTGACAAACAATTGAATTTAATACCACCTTGGCGGAGTTAATAACATTTGGATACGGTCAGGGTCAGTTTTCTTTGTTTTATATACATTAATGAAGCGTACTTCTGTACCATCAATCAACCCATTAACCAAGATATATCTGTCTACAGCGTCCTTGTATGCAGAACCTTTAACAAAAGAGTATGTATATCCCCTTTTTCCTCCAAGAATGGTGAGAGTTTTTACCAGGACACATCATTTAGTGACTGGTCTATAACTGTTTCCTTCTGAAGGTTCACCTCCTTTTAGTAGATGTAAAAAAAATAAAATAAAAGGCCACCTTCCATACTTTAGAAATGTTATTACAGTGTGCACATAAATTAAAAATGTATGATGGAATCTGAGTTATGCATTCTACAGCCAACCTCAGGAAGGAGGTGTCCAGTTTATCTGGAAAAGCTGCCTTCCTTCGATTACATTTTGTCAATGCTCTGTGAACCTCAGTAATGGAGACAGAAATGTCATTCCATGGTTATTTCATTTAAAAAAAACGTCCAGATTGCTTTGTTTCCAGCAGTTTTTTCACAGTACCATGGCATGGCATACCAAGGCCTCTCTGATTGGTTCAGAATGCATGAAGGAACACTCCCTCCCCTCTCACTGTGTGTGTGTTTACCTTTACCAGAGTATCGTCCAGCTAGGTTTCGTGCCGTTGCTTGTTCTGAAAATGTGCAGGGGAAAAAACTAGGCTTTATTTTATTTTCCACAGAGAGCACATGAACCAGTTTGATCCGCCATTTTTTTCCAGTTTGTGCAGCAGCTACTGTGGTGTCGTCTTCTCTTGTAGATGCTAATGCTAATGCTGCTTCAGATTCGATGCAATGGAGGATGGGCTTAACCCCGCATGGGTGACGCTAAAATCCATCTGTCGTCAGATGGACCGGCTTTTTCTGGGTCCCTCGTTCCTCTCGTTGTTTTCTGTGAATGCAGTATGCAGCCAGTGGAGGAGACAAACCACTGTCAAAGGCAGCATGTGTCGGTAAGTTGGGTTGACCCATCAGATTCCAGAAGGAGCGTGGAAAAGTGGTTTTCAGCGGAATGACACCTTTAAGGGTGCAAGTAACAGAGCATCTGTCTGATACAAAGGAAGCCAAATTTGAAATAGACCTAGATAAATCAAGGTTTAAGTCATCAAATAGAAAATAAAATGTTAATTAATACAATTCAGCATGGCTGAATTATCTGTGAGGTTATACCTTCTAACATGTTAGGAAGTCAATTTACTGATGCAGAATCAGAAAATGATTTAACAACTTTACAAAACTTTATTATCGTCATTCAGATATTTAGTCATCTCAGAGAGGTACAATTCTTGACAGGTGCATTTATTTCAGTTGACAAAAGCTGGAGCAGTCAGTCTGAGTCTTATTTTTCCTTGCCGTGGCCCAGGCAGCTTCTTTTTTTTTTTTTCAGTAAGGAAAACTACTGCCATGCTAATTCTACAGTGTCAAATACAGAGACCCTGCACCATGTGAAGGGAGATAAGTCATGGACAAAGTGCTGGAAGTTTCTTTTGACCAGAATACAAACCTTCATTTCTGACAGTAGTTACAGTACACTGGTCACAATATCAGTGTTCTTATGGGGCACATTAGTCAAAATTAAATCAAACCAGGATGATCTTGTGGGATATTTACGACTATCAATTAATTGGATTAGGAATCAGAAACAGATTTTAAATGGTCTTGTGATACCAGTCAACCAGTCAAGGTTCAGTTCACCCACTAAAACCAGTGCATCTGAATGTAACCCAGCTGTGTACTAGTTAATCATTTGATTCAAAACTTAAATATGACCTTTTCAACTGTATTGGGACACATAAAGTTGTACTAATCTGTTCTGGGCTGATATTGAAGGACATTTTTTATATATTTTCTCTGTGGTAAATAGAATAAAATAATGATGGTTTGCATTAGCCACTGAGAACCAAGTGTACACTACAAATGAAAGGGCTGAAAACTGCCTGTAACTCCACACCACACATTTAAGCTCTTAAATATATTGTCTTCTTTAAGCCTACGTACAATATAGAAATAGAATAAAGCAGACATAATATTGAGGGAAAACTTCATATTATGTTGCATTATACTTCTGTTTATTCGTATTATTCAATAATGTGCCATTAGTTTTGTTTATTTTTAATGCATTCCCAATGCTAGCATGGAGTTGTGAAGCTGTTTTTAGTTAGTCTCCAATAAAATACAGAAGAATAACATGATAGGTGATTTAATTTTCTGACATTTGACATGTGAAATGTAGCGGAGAGGCCTCAGTTATAAAAATGTAACAAGATGAAAAATACAAAAATGGAGGAAAAATGAATATGATGGAGGCCTAAATGATGTATCAAGGTCAAAGCAATGAGGAAGACTTAATTTAGTAAATTTTGGTTCCAAGGACACGGCACAACCTTGCTTCACGCAAACATAATGCCAATGGCCTTGTCGATCTAAAGAGCTCTCTACTGACAGTAATGTTTTAGTGAACTATATTCATATCAGAACTATTTTTTCAGAAATCTTTTTGCGCAACTACGACACACGCTGCTGATTAGTTTAATTATTCAGTGTTGCTATGACATTCTTCAAATGTACTGCGCGTTTAATTAATGAAAAAATATGAAATACTTATAAATATGGAACACTGCAATTACCAAATAGCACAAGACTGCATTTATTTTTCTCAAAGGAGAAAGTGACTGCTTAAGGTTTTTTCCAGGTTGTGCCAAATTTCTGGCCCACAAATCAAGTAGCATGTCCGAGAAAACATTTCATTTTAATCAAACTGAGCAGTTTGTAAGCATTAGCATCTGTTCGTGCACATTTTTCATGAAAAAAAGCATAGTAAAACTGATATCAATATTTATTACATTTTATACCTTAGTTGCAATATTCAGCAAATACTGAGTATTGCAGTCGTGATGTAAACGTTTAGCTTTGATAAAACTGAGCTTTGCCTGTTGTCGTAGCACACAAAGAACAGTCAAAGCCTCTCATCTGTGTCCTCTACTGTGGTGTCAACTACTTGTGTGATCAAACTGGTAAACTCACACACACACACACACACAAAGAAGCACACAACATGGGAGCTGATTGAAATTCTACGGTGGAGGCATTATTACACGTTTGTATCCCTCCCCTTTCCCAGCACTACCTCCTATAACTAATGGCTCAGTCAGCCCAGTCATAACAAATATCCCACAAGATTCGTCATAATTGTGTGTACGCATGTGTGTTTGCGTGTGTGTTCTTGTGTAATTGTGCAATCTATCCACCAGAATATATGGGGTCTTTAAGAAACGAAAGGCAGGAAGGTGGAAAAGTACAAAAAAAGGAGGGAAAAAAAAGAAAAAAAAATCTATTGACAATTCAAGGAATATAAATGAAGAGCAAAATAATATGGAAGCCCAGTAGAGCAGAGTAAACAAAAACCTGGGACAGCCATTAGTAGCGTATATTTAATAACAGTATGAATACGTGGACCTTTTGCACATGTTTTTCAGTTTGACAATAGCAGAGTAACTTTATATTCAGGTATAAATGTAGAGTAAAGTGGCATAGGTAAGGCAGCCTCTCACTGTGCCTTCAGAGATAAATACTGGACTTGGAGGGTTGTGAGGTATGAACATATACTGTTATTGTGTGATGATAGAAAATAAGGTCATTTCATATTATACTTTATATATCATCATGTTACAAATCAGTCTTCGCAGCAGTATTTTTTTTGCTGCGGACAAAACATTTTCCCATATTTAGATTTAGAAGAAGACAACATAAATGAATGAATAATAAGAGTGAATGACAGGTTTAAAGAGGCCTGGTCCCATAGACTTCCTTCATAGAATCAATTTGAGGTCAGTCATTTTATTTAGACTCAACAACAGTTTGTCTTTAATAAGTAAATAGAAGCCTTGATATCTGCTGTACCCCATTTTCCAAACATCCGAACCAGATCATTCAGATTACTGGATCATTTTTCTGGCTGAAGCTGATTTACCAACAGTAACATTTTATGAGAACATTATATTTTATGTCGCCCAACATTGGTTGGAGGAGATTATTGTGTGTCCCCACAGAGACGTGTCACGCTAGAACTCAATGAATACTTGAGATATCACCATGAAATTTCATGGATATATTCGTATACAGTAGCTAATGTGCATCAGATGCAATGATCTATTTGAGTAAAGGTCAAAGGTTAAAGTCAGAATTAACTCAATGGTCAAAATCACATTATTGGTTATAACTCAAGAACGGAGGGTCACTGAACTGTCCGATTGGTACCAAACGATGCAGAATGAAGATTTATACAATTCTTATTATAGTTGTTGTCACCTATGACCAATAGTTTTTGACATCTCTGGAGGTCAAAGGTGACATGTGGCAAAATGAACTTCTAATCACTGGGTGGGGAGGGGACTGTATTTTGTAAGTTTTATTCGTTTTTTTTTTCTCTGGAATATAAAGCATTTACAAGTTTTGTGGAGAATCTTACAGATGCGTGTTTTAAAACTTTTCAAGCACTTCTTGGTAACTGATAATATACACAGTTAAATGAGTCATAAGTACATACACAGCACTTGACATTTTATCAGCCACGTTGTAAGCGAGTCTTATAAGATTCATATTTAGTACCTGCTGCACATTAGCCCGACTTGATGAAATGAAAGCTGTTGCCGTGCCGTGTTAAAAGGGCCCATCGGACATAGATACAGTTATGAATCTATAATATGAGCACTCAGAAAAGAGCCAGCAACTTGACAGTAATAGTGGAGTCTAAAGAGCCATTCCAGCAGGTAACAGTCCTCTTTGCCATCATCAGCTGTTGTTTCTTTCTTATTGGCCACTCACTGTGCCTTGCCTACACTCAACTATTTGATTTCCATCGTTCTTAACCATCCACATAAATTGTCAGGAGCATTAAAGCTGTCCTCGACCATTTCAGGCCGGGGGGGGTGGGGGGAGAGTGAGAGAGTGAGAGCTGGATACAGACAGCCATGGGAGGAGAGGGGGGTGAGGAGAGAGAATAAACAAAGTAAGTGTTTTGCCTTCCATCAGTCTCCTCCAGTACTCAGCTTTATGAGTCCCTCACTCCAAATGCCTCAACCCCCACTGCCTGGCCATTGATTTTCATATTACACTCTTTTATGTATTTATTTATTTCATATATTTCTTTTTAAACATCATCGATGAGCCGCAGGAGGACAGACGGGGGCCTCTGGCGATGTTAATTCTCAGCCTGAGCCTTATACTCTTCTCTGATGGCTATAATGTAGGGTAAGGTGTCCCATGGGAACAAGCAAGCATGGTAACACGGGAGGGGGGTTGAGGGGAGGGAACTGCGCCGGGGAAGATCCCTTGCATAGAAAGCACAGGGCCTGAGAGAACAAAGATTTAGACGGTAAAAATATAAAAATATAAGCTGAGGGAGAAACACATGGTCTTGGAAGTGTAATGGTTAATTTAATTGATTGACTTCTTTTAGAATCTCAGGAAGGTGTAAACCACTGTATGAATTAGAACTGCAATATAATGGAAAGAATCTGACACTCACTGTTTTTTTCCTCTATATTATACATTGCATTAGATGAAAGTGTTACCTAAACCTATTAGCGTCTTTTATTAACAAGAGCAACTTTTTTTTTTTGTTCCTTTGTTTTCTGATTGTTTTGAACATTTGGACATTATAATATTTTTCTCCTGGTCGTTTCTGGTGAGAGATGAGACACCCAGACAGTGGCATATTTGACCCCAGAGACCATAGTGGAGGGGAGGGCTTCCTAACACTAACTAGCCATTTAACTCTCACAATTATTTTAAATTGTTTAATTAAGGTAAAAATTGTAGATGGTTCTGCTACATGTGGAGGGACTTCAGATGTGGAAGATGTTATGCAATCACATGACTATTATTGTAGACATTCCTAATTACTAAGGGTGTAAAGTGTAGTGATATTTAGGAAGATTTCAATGGAGAAATAAAACCTCTATTCATAAATGTGTTTTCATTAGTGGACATTGTGGCCATTCTCCAGGAGTCAAGGTCTGACTAAGGTCTCTCTCTGTCTGTTAAAAGGACGTTTTTTTTTTTTCTTGCCAGTGTCACCAGTCTTTTCTTCTGGAGGATTCTATTGAGTTTCTGTAAATTAGAGTCTGGGTTCCACCAGCTCTATATGTAAAGTGGATGTTGGGATTTGGTGCTGCAGTATATGAATTTGATTTCATTTGTTGATAACAAAGCAGGTTACAGTTTAGCTCTGATATTTTTACATGAACCCTTTTCAATGGGAGTTGAAAACACCTTAAGTTAGTGTGTAGTTCCTGTATTTTCATTCATAACCTGGAAACGTCACCATCACATGTCACTGAATATCAGACACAGAACCTTTTAACCCTTTAAACTTCCGCTCAATTTCACCTACATTTCTTAATAAATTAAATTGAATGCTGTTCTTGAACCATTTTGATAACATGCAGTTGGTGTTTGCTTTTATTATAAATGAAAATATTCAGATGAAAACCAGAATATTGGAGGTGGGTCCTGTTAAATGATGCAATAGTAGGTAATAATGCAATATTTATTGATGTTTTGATGTGTTTTAGACTACATATGGACAATTCTTTTGATTTGTTTTGGATGTTTTTTGTTGGAATATGGTTCCTCTGTGGATAATTATGAGACATAAAGGTTCAGATCAGCTGTTTTTCATTTGTATTTTGAACAAATGAGTGATTGTATCTGCAGATGTTATTTTATCTGACAGTGGTTTATATCTTCTGATGTGTGAAAATCTCTATTGTCAAACTACATTAGGTCATGTGACATTTGGGACAGGTTTGAGTGGTTTGATTAACATTTTTGAGTGACTACTTCCGGCCGATATATGGACCCTTGTAAGTTTAAAGAGTTTAAGTATTTTTAATGATTGTGAGTGTACAGTCTGTGGCCAAAATATGCTGTAACATTTGTCTGTTCTGCAGACAGTTGGTGTTAGTTAAGGTTCAGGCTCTTCTTTTGTTTTACTTTGTATAACATTAGCCACTAAAACTGTTTCTGAGAGTCAACAGGGTGGTTGCTTGTTGGTTGTTGTTTGCATGGGTTCCCTCCAAGTACTCTGTCTTACTTACTCCCCATGTCCCAAGTCATGCACTAATAAGTTAATTAGGTAATTTACATTTTCCATAGGTGTGAATGTGAAAGTGTCTGGTTGTTCATTGTTCCTTTTTTTTTCTCTTTTCTTTTTATTTGCACATGAAAAAAACAATACAGATGCTAAAATATAATACATACGAATGAACAAAATATCAAATAAATAACTTATGCAGAAAGAATGTGCTGGAGGGGGGAACAAAAATCTCTATACATCACCCCTGTGATGTACTGGTGACACATTCAGGGTATCCCTCACGTTCACCCAAAATGTCGTTGGGATAGGTTCCAGTACATCCACAAACCTCCCAAAGATTCTGGAGATAAATGAATGAACAATTTCCCTAGCTGTAATGGTCTGTTATTATGATGATTGGTTGATTGCTATGTACAGTACAGTATGTTCCTAACACTAAGTACTGTTGGCATAGACATGGTGCCACCTAACATGAAATGCTGACTGGTTTCTATCACAAATCATAAAATCATAAAAAGTTGAGTGGAATTAAGTACTTTAATGCTGTAGTAGTTGAATCTGTCACCAAACTCTCTTTATGTGATGAACGTTCATTTTCTTCTTGCTACCAAGTCTTCCTGTTCCTATGTGACGACTGTACATTGTGATGAATACGCTGAAACAATGTATTATGCAGCTATAATTCATAGCATTCCTGGGCGTCTGTGCTATACAGGGTTTCCCCCAAAAAGTGATGATACTGGTGGAGACTATGGGGGGAAAGAGGGATCACCTAGGACCTGAAGGACATTCCCAGGAGGTGTGAAGGACACTGAGCTCGGCATTTGGCTAATTTGACCGAGGATGATAGTGCTCACACGCTGAGTAGCAAGGTTACCTCTCTGTGCTCAGAAAGGAGACCCGGATTTAATTAAGCCTGGCCCCAGTCTGCAGATCCTTTTAACACTGGGGTCTTCCCCGTATATATGCACACATCTGACAGGAAACACATTTATAGCAAAGCTGAATGCATGACGCTCAGATTCTTAGATCAAATATGCTCACGTGTGTTTTCTTACTGTGTGTAGTTGTTTCTAAATTAATGTAATTTTTTTTAATATAAAATTCCAAATTTCTAAAATGAAATGAATTCTACAAGTGCAGTTGTTTTTGGTGGTGTTTGGAGTAGGCAGACAAAATGTTTCTTCCTGTGTGAGAGAATGCGGAGCTGTCAAAATATATATGTCATACGACTGTACTGTAGACTGTATAACCATATCAGGTAACCAGTTTAATTTTCTTATTTTATTTGAGCAGCTCATCTGAAACAGTCAGGCACAAAAAAGAAACTAAATTAACAAACAAAGAAGAAAATAAAGATTTCAGAGTCACCACTCTAAAGGAGTAGGCTGAAGTTGAACTAGTTAAAGGTGGGACAGCTGAAACTTCCAAAAAGACAAAGAAAGTCAGATGCAAACTTTGTGTGAAATTCTGTCATTTGTGTAAAATGAGAGTGAGAAATCATCAACTCTACCCACAGACAATGTCACTGTAGTCTTATTACTGTAGTATCATCAAAACCACCTTAACCAACATCAAGGCAGAGTGACACACAACCCCAAACCACATAAATAACAAGGGTAAAATTAAATTTAGGGATGATGATGGTCTCCCATAAAGCTAACATTACTTTAGCTCCATACTGTACTTTAATATATGTTTAATAGACTAGATAACTGAAGCAGCTTGCAAGGTGACAAATAAATGGTACACTGTATACATTTGAATGACATTCCTTGGCTTTTGGTACAGAGGACAATTATTAGCATTAGCTCCATAGATTCACAAGTCACAGTGCTTCAGAAATAAATAAAATAAATATATAAAATAAATAGCTTCAGTCATCTCAGTAAATATTGCACAAAATAATAATGTTTTTTGTTACATTTAAAGCAGCCGTGGTGTCATCCCAACCGTTGTGGTGATGAATTAAAGTTCTGAGATTTTCTTTGTGCAAAACTGAAATAAGACTGATTTAAAATACAGTGTGTGTCAAGGCCAGACAGAAACCTTTAAGACCTTGTCCTGGTGCTCTTGAATGCGACATCAGGGTGACAGCGTTTTAGGCTGAACCCAATATGACATCAAGTCTTCCTTTAGTGTTTTCTGGTTTCTGGAATCTTAAACTGTATTTTATTATTATTATTATTATTATTATTATTATTATTATTATTATTATTATTATTATTATTATTATTATTATTATTATTATTATTATTATTATTATTATTGTTGTTGTTATCATTATTATCATTATCACTATCATTATCATTATCATCATTATTATTATTATTATTATTATTATTATTAATAGATCATCCAGAGATGACCTATTGCCGTCGCGCTGCATCCATCATCAATATCCGTTGTTATCCACAATTCACTAAAATCGCTCCTCCTCCCTCAGTTCTCAGTGGATTTCAATTCTGATTGAGTCTTTAGATAGATCTCAGTATTAGGCACAAAACCTATCACTTTGTTTGTCAAAATGTGCCTTCGTAAACAATTTATGTACAACTTTGTTTATTTCTCCAGTCTCTCACTAAAATCACTACTCCTCCCTCAGTTCCGATTCATTCACTGAGTTCAGTTTCAATCCAGATCAAAGAAAGTAATTGTCTCAATATTAGTTTCCACCAACAACCTCCTGCATAGCATTTAACAGCTTTAACCACAGTAATATGTCATTACCCAGTTACCTACTTTTGTTCAGTCACATGTTACCCCTGAAGAGCTTTGGGGGCTTCCTATACCATTCACACTGTTTATGGCATTTGTTGATAAAAACACACAGACACACAGTGGGATTGATTTTCTCATCTATTGAATGACTCCCTTGTGTTGATAGTAAGACATCACAGCTGTCAGGTCCTGATGAGCACAGGGACATTGGCTTTATTTTTGTGGTTATTGTTTTTCTGTATTAGATGAGACACTCTGTATTGTTCCATTATTTTGGCCTTATTACAATGCACATTTTTCAACCCATACAGGTGTTGTTAAATACCTAAATAATGGAGGCCTAATTAAAAAAAAAAGTACAAACTCAAAGTGTTTTCCTGCTCATGTGATTCTTAAGCATCTTTGTAAATTATGCTCACATGTATGTTGGAGCTGAGAAGCACAAATAAACATAGTTATTGTTATAGGACAAATGTAGACATGAGTCTGGAAAAGTATACACTTTATAAAATCAAAAACAAGAAGATACCATTTATCCTGTTAAATTTTGCTAGACTTCAGGTGCAGATCCAGGCTGGTCTATACCTGTATGACAGGTTGATGTGGCTGGTACCCAGTATCACTGTTACACATCAGTCCCAGTGGAAACAGATCCTCTCCATCTTGTTCAGATCAGTGTTCTGTTGTCTGATTAATGGCACATGCTCGTCATAATGCTATCTGCTGGAATCTGCATACTAATGATCCCCATTGCCTATCGATTCAACCGTCATCTTCCTAGAACACACATACTACTGACTTTTATATACACACACACACACACACACACACACACACACACACAGTCACACAGTCACCCCCCCCATTCTCCCCCGACCACTGTCATTATAAAAGTCAGCAGCTGCCGCATGCATTGATCATAAATCATAATTGCTTGTCCATTTTTCCCCACTTGTTTAATGTTGCTGTCAGGGACAGAAGGGGTGGGGGTAAAGACAGAGGCACAGAAAGAAAAAAACATTTACTCAGAAAGTTTACTCAGGTAGAGAAGGAAAAGGGAAGTCAATCATCAATCAAGACATATAGAAAATAGAGCGGTAGAATGTAGGAAAAATATGAAATATATATATATATATATATATATATATATATATATATATATATATATATATATATATATATATATATATATATATATCAGAATAATTTGTTGTTTTTGTTGAGGATTGGTTTATACCAAGTGTGCAGTGTCTCACAAGGATTTTAATCATGCATTATTGACACATCATTAGTCAGTGCATTTTGAAGTAAATGTCATCTTTATTAATGCAGCAGACATTGGATAGCAAACATCAGTAATCCACATAACAAATATTTTCCTCTTACTTTGAGTTGAGCAAATGAAAATACACACACACACATACACACACACTGTACTTTATTGAGTCACATATGCTGTAGAGGTCTCCACAGCTGGTGGAGAATTTGACCTTTAACCTCTGCTCCACAATCTCTCTTGAAAAACGGACACAGCTAAATGACAGAAGGGAAGGCTGAGTAAAACCTCATTTGAAGTGGTCCATATACTGATGGGAGCCGTGGGTCTGTTTTTGCATCCATGCATCATACAGCCTTGATCTCTGTATTTAATGGCGTCATAAATAGCTCAGCCTGTCTGTATTTTTGGTTCAATCATCTGAGATCTGTAAAACATAGCTCCTGAAAGTTGAAGGGCTTTCCAGAACCAAACACAAGCGTGACATCTATGTTATGCTGAGCTGGTCTCTTTTTGACTTTGACTTGACTTGTCTTGTCTGTTGATGCATGCTTAGTTTTTGAATAACCTGATTAGAAACAGCCGTGCAAGCCCTTTTGTAACTTCAGCCTATCTTTGCACAGCTATGTACTCACATTCTCTGGGCTTAGTCTCAGAGATTTTTCTTTCTTTGGGCCAATTTTAGAGTTACAGTATTATCGTTTCACGCTGTAAATGCATAAAGAGGTATGGTTATATCTTTCATTCTTTCTTTTTCTCTTTCATCCATCTTGCTTCACATAGTTTGCGTGGAGGAAATGATAGATTAGTGTGACTTAAATTCAGCAAAACTGCAATTGTACTAATAGATCAAACCGTTTCCATGCTGCTCCTAAGCGTATTGGTCCACCCCATTAGGGTGATACACTGCTCCGTGCTGGATCTCTCCTGCTGCTATTGT
Source organism: Siphamia tubifer (assembly GCA_020466265.1). Classification (NCBI taxonomy): domain Eukaryota; kingdom Metazoa; phylum Chordata; class Actinopteri; order Kurtiformes; family Apogonidae; genus Siphamia; species Siphamia tubifer. The sequence continues at coordinate 43,404,614 of CM035786.1, read as the reverse complement.
GCAGCAGCTGCTTTATTGAGCACTATGCTGACATCCAACCCAGCGTTTCTGCACCGCAAGGGGAAACTTTGGATGACATGTAAAAGCAGAGGATTGGTGTGACATGCCTCCGTAATGGGATGGGAACAGGGGGTGCACCAGAGCCAGGAGGTGGTGATGTTGGGGGGGGGGGGGGGGGGGGGGGGGGGCTACAGTAGCTAACTGCAGGTATTGGGGTTGTGGGGGTGGTTGGGTGAGGAGGGAGTGTCTCCTCCAGGCTGCTTCCAGAGCAAATGGAAGACAATCCAATTTCCTGTGATTCCATCAAGCCTCCGTCCTGGATCCAGGGGCATTAGGGAACGCTGAGAGGACAGGCCGCTGACCCCCCCCCCCCCCCTCATATGAACATGCAAGAGAAACATACACTGCACACAGATCCTGACATGGTCCACTCACTAGTTCACAAACATTCATGGTGCATGTAGTAACACTCTACTGTATCTGTTGTTTTTGTGTCATTGTCACTGCTCTTCATGTTGTGCAACATCGTTTAATGGTTTAGTGTATATTCGTAGGTGAAGTGAGATGTAATGTACGAATGGGGCAACGCAACACAATCATTTATAAAAATATAAATGATTAATGTGATGGAAAAAAAAATGCAACACATCTCATATTCACAGTATGTGATTCTATACCAAAGAAATCATAATTAGCATGTTATGAATTAGCGCGATATTTAATTTTTCTGCCTAAATCTCCATAAATGTTATACATCGGACCTTTGAACTCACTTTTTTGTCAAGGAAACCAAGACATTATTATTTAAAAAGGGAAATGAAGAGTAATTTAATTATTCATCAGGCAAATTGAGACCTTTAAAGTGAAGTAAAGTCTGAACAAAATCTTAAAAAAAACCTCAAATAAAAGAAGATCAGCGATACTAAGACCTCATAAAGTTGAAGTTCAAATTGAATAATAATTAAGAATGCTACCATAAATACTGGTTCACAGCAGCGTTTAATATCACCATACAGATGTGCGTTATGTCAGCTGATGTTCAGTCGATATATCGGTTCTGCATTGCGTGTGTTTGTGCGTGTGCCTGTTGAACAACTAGCTGCAGATTAGAGCTCACGACAGATTAGAGCTTAAACCCCTTATACTTTAATTATAACTGTATGTATTTACTCTATGTGTATCCAGGTCTTTCACTGGGCTCTGAACATCTGTCACTGTGTGTGTGTGTGAGTGTGTGTGTGTGTGTGTGTGTGTGTGTTTGTTTCTATCTTTATGGGGACATTGATATGTTTATACACCATGGGGACCTCTGACACTATGGGGACCAAAATTCAGGTCCCCACCAGGGTAATGTATAAATGTAGGTCCCCACTAGTAAAACAGAAATGATGTGGCCCTATAAATATATTAATTCGTTTTTTTCACGAAGTCCCCATAAAGCATGAGGGAAATGGGTGCAAAGTGAAACGTGTATTTTTTAAAGGTTTGAATATTTACATTTTAAAACATTTGTAGTTATTTTTATGTTATTTTATGTTTTTAAAGTAATTTATTAATTTTTTATATATATATTATGATTTTTTTATTACTATATTTTATTTATTCATTCATTTTTAATTATTTAATTTAATTTAGTTTTCAATTTATTATTATTATTTTTATTTTATTTTGTTAAAAATGGAAAAAAGATGCGCTTAGACTCACTACTCAATGGCAACTTCATTAAAAATTTGGTCCTCGTGAGACATTTAAATGAGTGTGTGTGTGTGTGTGTGTGTGTGTGTGTGGTGTTGTGTGTGTGTGGTGTGTGTGTTCGTTCCATGCAATGTTTCCCATCTTGTCTATTTGTCTTCTTTCTTCCACGCTGTGATTAGATACACATTTACTTTGCATTTCCTGAAAATTCATATGTGGCAAAAAAAAATAAAAAATCGAGCAATTATTTCTAAATGTGTCAGTTTTACAAACACTTCTGCTCACAATTTTTTGGAACCAGTCTCATTGTGAAAGACGACACATCACTTGTTATTGGACTCGCAGACAGCATTGTTGTTTCGGGCCAACTACGCTGACGCTCTCCACTGCTGGCGATTTGCATCTGTGTTCTGTGATTCACCCAGAGGGAATAGAAACCTCTAATCCAATCAGCAGGTCCCTGAAGTGCTGCCCCTCAGAGGGAGAGAGAGCACAACAATAGGATCACTCTGCACTGCCGGCTTTAACCAGGGAGGGAAGACAGGGGGGGGTAAATAAAAAAAACAGAAAGGAGGGATTAAAATTGAAGAGGTGACTGAATGGTAAAAGATGGAGGAAGGGAGATATGGTAATAAAAGGAGGGAGGAGGGAAAGCAACAGGGGTGAACGGGCAAAGAAAAAGATGATGTAGGTGAAGGCAGGTGGAAGGAAAAGAGGTCAGAAGACGAGGAAGGGCTTAAAAGTAGGGCTGGGACGATTTTTTTTTGAGTGCCGATTCGATTTAAATTGCGATTCTTCGATATTCGTGATTTTCCGCTTGCCTTTTTAACACCAGACCACGTGAAACAGCTGAATGATGATGCCTACAGATCATATCAGGAGCCATATTTTACCAAAAAATGCACATCATATGTGAGTCAGTTCAGATTTATTCAGCAGTAATATATTTGAACCAGAGTTTGGGACGTAAACTGTGACATTTATCTGCACACAACACAAATATGAGCCTTTAAATGAACATACTTCATAATAAAGTGAACTTTAAAGTGTACATGTCCAGCTCTGCTCTTCTCTTCTGTTAGAAAGACCACACACTTTAATTGTTGTTGTTTAACTGTATTTATTCAGGAACAACTCACTTTCTCGAAGTTTTCAGATATCCCACACTGTTGAACGCACCAGAGATATTATGACGGTCCTGAACGCACCACCTCCATGTTTAGAATTAGCGTGTTGTCGCTAATCACCCTCTTTTTCCCAACTCTAATTCATATACTCCTGGTTTATTACTGTGTGTAAATGACACAAGGTCAGATTAATAATACAATACAGTTGGAATAGATATTAGCATAGTGTATTGTTTATCTGTGCATAAGTTAATGCTGTTTAACGCTGGTGTGTTGTTGTTGTTGAAGCTAATACGATAACAAGCTAGCTGTCATCTGAGGTCTTACAAGTGGTAATTTTTTCCCACCCATCTTATAATGACTCGTTTAAATATGGGGAAAAAAATCGATTTTTGAACATAAATAAATACATTTTTAAAGAAAAAAATAGATTTTTGGACAAAAAAAATCTATTTAAAAATCGTAAAACAAAAAATCCAGATATATATATATATATATATATATATATATATATATATATATATATATATATGAATGGATTTTTTTTCTCCCACTCCTACTTAAAAGTATCTGAAACAGGATCCAGTGAACAGCAAGAGCAAAGGTGGAAAGACTAATGAATAATTTGCACATAACAGTTTTAGTAAGATGGAAGTATTTTTACTGCAGTGACATTTTCAAGCATAGAAGGAAATGTCATGGAGCTCCCCAGCTTTTAATCTGTCACGCAGCGTTTGAAACCATTGTACTTGGCTCAACAACTGCTGCTGGGCTCATACCGGAGGCAACAGTTTGACCATTTATCATCATTATGAGGTGCAAAGGCAGGCCAGAGCAGTGATTAAGAACTGAATCTCCTGTTGATGATGCCTGTCATATATTGTGTCTTATTATACCTGCACACACCTACACACGTTTTACATATATATATATATATATATATATATATATATATATATATATATATATATATATATATATATATATATATATATCCAATCCACAGTCCTAACAAGAGTTATAAAAAACTGAATTAATATTTAAATGTCATCCCGGCAGTTAAAATTTTTCCTTTTTCTAAGTCAGTTTCCTTTTTACACCTGTTCTATAAACAAAACTCAGTGAAAACACTGGGGAGGGGGACAAAAACAAAGGAAAATTGTAGAATGTTTATGAATATTTAAACTAAACCTTCCATTATAGGGTTTTTTTTTTTCATTTTTAGTAAATTTTTTGCTATTTTTTCCACGTTATTTATACATTTTTGCAAATATCTCTTTATTTTTGTTCATTTTGTTGTTAATTTTTTGTTTATCATACTACATTTTATTTTTTATTTTATTATTTTTTCATTAAATTTGTCCCATTTGTGTTCAGGGTTAAACTGAATCACGTGAAAAAAGGGAAATATCCAAAACATGCAGGACACCGGCCCTCCAGGACTGGACTTTGACACCCCTGGTCTATAGGTGGTTTCAGTTTCAGCACCTGCACAAACACGTCTCCAGGACAAAGCAGTTCAGAAGATGAATGAATGAATCACTTCTGTGTCCTGAAGCTTGATGTGCCAGTATTTAGCATCAGTGTCGCCCAGAAGCTTTACAAAACACATTGGTCTGTCAAAGCTGAGTGACAGGAAAACACTTTAATAAATGCAGTATTTACTGTTTGATCATTTGCCAAGAGTCTATTTAAATAGATTTGTCAAAGAACTAGAAGGATGTAATTGTAAGAAGGGAAAGGCCTGTTAAGTCTGCTGTGATCGCAAAGGGGAGTCAGCCCTTTGAGCTCAAATTAGACCCCCTGAACATACACGAAATCTCACCAAATTTTGCACATACGTCAGAAGTCGCAAGTATATATAGTTTCGTAAAAGTCAGTAAAGAAATGTGTCTACAGCGCCCCCTAGAAAAGTAAAAAAAAAACCCATTGCATTAGCCCCGATCATGCCCAAGTGAAGCTAAAGCTATGAAAATCAGTACACATGTTTATCACAAAGAACCTTACGATGACCACGCCCATAAACTAACAGGAAGTCCGCCATCTTGGATTGAAATTTCAAACATGTTGAGTCATGGATTTTCGCTGTCATCGGAATTTAACAAATTCCTCCTTGGCCGTTTTGCCCAATGAGCTCAAAATCGGTAAACACGATCTAGACAAGTGGGACATCAAATTTTTTGGAAAAGTTGCATCGTTTTTGTGCTACAATGTCGCAAAGATTTGCAAAGTTTTCGGGAAAAATGACCACTACATATATTGCTTCAGCTCAGACTTTCGCTGAAATGTGACTCAGACGTCTATCTCCTGGGTCTACATCTGTTTGTCATACGGAATTATTATTTCGCACAATAGCGCCCCCTACAGATTTGCTTTTACTAAAATGGCTGTAGTTTGGACATATGAACACTGATTTGGCTCAAATTTGACTCAGTTGTCAGCCTCACAGTTCTACACCCATTCATCACACATTTCAAATAAGTCATTCTATAGCGCCCCCTACATATTTATACAAAAGCGTATGTTTGTGGCAGAATATCGCATCCTGCCAACAGTACAATATCATCTCACCATTGGCTGTCGTTGGCAATCGCGAGGGAGGCGGTCGCGTGGGATGACGAAGGCTTTTGAGGCTGTTTGCAGTTTTATTTCATTTTATAGCTGGTTCCATCCAATGTTAAGGTCTATTATTTATTGGCCAGAATGCCATTTTTTAACATCGATCTGTCCGGGGACTGTGGGTGGAAATGATCATTTTTGCTTTTGCCTGGCACAAACATATGACTACTTTTGCGTAGGTCAATGTTTTTATGTGTATTGTGCCTGATAAATAAACTATTAAACTTAACTAAAACAAAATTGTATGTTTCTATGTCTGAGTGTGGACCAGACTAAGCACACCATACCCTATAGAGAGAACGAAAAGAAAACTAAAAAAAGAAACTGAAAAAATGGTAGTAATTTGCTTTTTTGCTTTAAATAATAATTTTTCTATTCATGTGCTAATAGACAAATGAAAACTTAATTATGTATACTATGCTCATTTCTGCAAACGGGTCTTTCTAAATTATCTCATAAAATGTACAACAGTAAAAAAGTGCAACAGTTAAGAAGATCATTGATTTAAATGTTTGATTCTTTGTTAAAAAGAAAAAGCCTTAAAGTTCCACAGTCTGAACACACGCTGCCCTTGGTCCCTGTGAGTGGACTCGATATGACACAGCTGCTCCTGTGTTGAAAAAGGGAAAGTACAAATACATGTAGTTTGAGTCAGCTCAGGTTTAACAGAGCCAGACATCACCTGCAGTTGATCAGTCACAGATCGTGTGTTTCTCAAATCGATATCCCATCTCCTCATAATCCCCTTGTTGGTACAATGAAAACATGGAGCCAACAAGTAAGAGCTACTGTGATTGGTATTCGAGCCGCTGAAAGTTTTCCTGCTGAAAAGCAATTTACAACTCACACCAAATGCTCACACTATATTTATTCTTTACTTCCAATATATTATTCTCTAATATTGCTCTGTGCGTTCCACATTATTTTTCTCTGTGACACAGGTTTGCTGAAGTAAAGTTGTGTTTTGTTTTTTTTTTTACCTTTTACAGGATAATGAAGGACAGACGGCGCTACATTATGGTAAGAAGGCCTCTTAACACACTGACTGATGCCTGAGTCTCAATGTAACAAAAAGAAGAAGCTTATTTTATGTCTTTTATTCCTGTTGTAGCCCCTGTTGTCGGTTTATGTGTCTATTTTTCAAATGGTGGATATTTCATTTCAGAACAAAACTCCTCACATTCATCACAGACTGACATCATTATGTTGTCTGTGCTTGGACTCTATATTCTGAAGCTTTTTTTTTTTTCTGTCCACACCCGCTCTTTACCCGCATTCGTCTCAAATTTGTCATCATTTGCTACTTTTCCCTCCACTCCATCCTCTTCCTCCTCATATTTTCTTTCTGCACTTGTCTGCCCTCCACTCTAGTTTTACTTGCATGTGTGTGTTTGTCCTTTGGTATGTTTGTGTGCATGTGTGGTCATCCGTCTGGTTTTGTTCTGCGTGTGTAATAATCACAAGGCCTCCCAGAGGAAATCAGCAGCGGTCCGCAGACTCCCCTGACCCTCTCATGGCCCAACACACATGTCCCCAAGGGGCGGTTCCCCAACGCGGCACGTGTGTGTACTTGTCCCATGTGCATGTGTGTGTGTGTGTGTGTGTTGCTACACCATCTGTTCACTACTGCAGTGGGGTTGGCGTGGGTATGTTGTATCACCCACTTTGATATCCACACACACCACACACAAATACAGTCAGAGAGGAGCAAGCCCTAAGGATGGGGCATAAAAAGATGACTAATAAACATAAGCGATGAACTCCAAGAGACAAATAGCAGAGAATGAAAATTCATTCCCACCTCTCTTTGCACAGGGCCACAGTGGCTGGCAAGTGATTAATTGAGGGTTTACTGCTCACCATAAATTGTTCTCCTCTTCTACGACTCCCCCGAGGGCCAGCCACTTTTTACAGCTCAAGGCCCAGGCAAAGCACCCGCCACGCACACTGCTGCCTAAATAAAACACTGTTTAGAGCAACAAGAAGAGGACTGAGGCCACGGCTCTAGAAAATATGGATTTGTCGGATTTAGGTTTAACATCACTAGACCTTGTGGTATGACACTTACACACCACATACCACACACACTTCAGCGTCAGTGTCCACACACACACACACACACACACACACACACGTGCGTTCCGGTGTATGATCATATCTCATGCGTACACAGTCCCTGCAGCCCGGCAGGCGGCCCACCCCCTGAGCTTGGAGGTTAAAAGGCCCGGCTGTCAATCAGCTTGGCTGCTGACATCAGCGATCATGGCACAGCGCAGTCGGCTATTTAAAAGGAGTGAGCGATTGACACAGACAGAGGAGAGCACTCAGAGGAGGAGGAGAGAGGAGATGGGTGGGGGGTGGGGGTGGGGGGGGGTGCCAGAGGGCCGAGAGGTGCATCGGGAAAAGCATGGACCTGCTAACTGGGTTAAGAAAGTGCAAGACCCCCCCCCCAACCTGTTTTACAGAGAGAGGACCCTTTTAGTGGGGCACAAATTGCCAATGGGGCAGAAATGAAGTGTTTTAGGGAACCGCAGGTCCAGGTCTGTGTCAGGGCTGGGTTTTCAGATGGACTTTTCATTAACTATAACACTGTACATACTGTATTAAACTACAGTACTTTACAGAAATGAATGAGGTCAAGTTTATTAAACCAGGCAGATGTGGGAAGTAACTGAGTAGATTTACTAGAGTACTGTACGTACATATAAATATAATACATTAGTTCTTTACTTGACCGTTTCCATTTCTGCACTTGTATTAAACTCCATTTGATTGTTTTAGTTACCGTTCAGATTATAACTTATCTTACACCTCCTAACTTTTAATGTTTATGATGAACTCAACAATTGAAAGGTCATTGTATAAGAGGATGAAATGAAATAATGATCTTTTCATCCATCATAATGTATGTTTAGATGATAATAGGAACCACTGAGCACAATATGACCAACCTGGTTTCACTGTGGGGACGGTGTTCTTTGGGTTCTATGTCTGTCCCTTTTTCCTCCAAACATAAGCAGTGTCTCTATGACCAAACAGCTCTAGTTCACATCAGATCATAGGACACGCCTCCTGCATGCAGACATCTTTCTCCAGGTTGTCCTAAGCATATTTAATCTAGTTTGAAGTTGTCTCTTCTTCTAAAGTCTTGGTCCTCACAGTCCATTCGTCTACAAAGTTTTACAAATTGTCTTCTTCACTGGTGTCTTGGCAGTTGTTCTGGGGACTTTAGACAAATCTCTCACTAGTTTTCTTTGCAGGGTCTTCTGTCTGCCAGGCTGGTTCTGTAACTCTGTAGCTTTCTTTGGATTTCTGTATTTTTTTTCTCACTCCAGGTTTTGACATTTGGAAATGCTTGGATAGTTTTATAGAACCTTTTCCTGCTCTGTGTGCATCATCAATTATTTTTTTTCAAGCCCAATCTCATTTCTAATTCAAATTTCTTTTTATTTCAGTCATATATTCACTTCAAAGCAGCATAAAAGAGAGAACAATACAGAATTTAACTGAAAAAGGCTCAAGCAGAAGCAAAGCTTATTCAAGCCCACCTACCATACATCTTAAGCTACACAATTCATGATATCAAACAGGTAGAGGAAGGAAAGAAAAACAAAAAATACATAAATATATATACACATTCATGCACATACATGACCCACCGCCTTTTTTTTTTCTCCCCCACCCCCCTCAATTACAGCCATAACTACTAAATAAGAAAATAAAAATTTGGTGCATTCTCAACTGACAGCTTGTTGAGCCGCATTTTGTAATAAAGGTGCATTTTGTAATAAACGTTCAAAATGTAATAACTTTTTCATTCAATTTTGTAATAAAGCCGCATTTTGTAATAAAAGCAGTTGCAACTTTTTTATCCTGTAAAAAATGTAATAACATGGTGCATTACGTAATAACAATTCTAAAGCATAGTTTATTTGTTTGTTAATTGTATTTTACTTTAATTTGGGCGTGTAATTTAGCCGGAATTTGCCAGAAAACTCCCTTGGGGCTTAAGAGGTTAAACAACCTAAGTGTCTTCTGCTTGTTTACAGAGCTGCTGTGACCAGATAATTTATCCACTAAGATTAATTTTAAACCAGCTTAACCTTAACCAGCTGGTTTGTTTGACATGTCAGTGCCTTTAAAGTGTTCGGCAGAGACTTTTACTGACCAGACAATTAGCCGATTCATTTATTCTAATACTATCAGGGTGATGGTCAGTCTGAAGCTCTGAAGGTGACACCAGTGAAGTCTCTTGAGATGATATTTTACGAAAGTTACAACACTCGTGTCTAGAACAACCGTCAAAACGCAAATATACTTTGTCGAAATTTTAGGAATATCGGTATTGTTTTGCGAAAAACTCTAATGGAAACGCAGCTACTACTGTGATGTTAGTACTTGTAAGAATCTGAAGACTCGTCCCATTACTGAAATTAGGAAAAAGTTCTAAACTGAACTGGGCTTCACTGTTCTATTATAAATGAACAGTATATTTCCTCATGTAAATGTCAGTCCATTGTTTCAGGATGACTAAATGCTTTTTCAAAAGTTTCTATGAATGTTTATTGTTCATATTCTTCTACTCCTGCTCACCGGTTTATGTGTTTCCACTCTTTTTGTGGGTAGCATCAGCGTGCGAGTTTGCTGACATCGTGGAGCTGCTGCTGAATGCTGGGGCTGACCCATCTATCAAAGACATGGAGGGCTCTCTTCCGGAAGAAGTCACTGAATCCACCGCCATCTCTTCTCTCCTGCGTCAATATACTGCTCCAAAAGGCTAAATCACACAATCATCTGACCCCCGCCCCAGTCTGAAACTCATCTACGCCCTCATTCATTTTATCACCTTCTCATCACCCCCCCCCCCCCTCCCTAAAGAGACTCTGTTTGACCAATCAGTTAATAGGCAAAAGTGTGGTTTTATTTTCAGTATACTTCATCTGAATATAGACTTCATCTTCTCAGTATGTTTGGTTTGTTTGATGAATACTGTGAGACGATGGAGACATTTGTCTGGTGGTATAAAGGTTTAGTTTGGCCTAGCTTTAGTCGTGTTATCTCCTCTGTTCAACCATTGCAGGCAATGTTGCGGCTAAACTAGCAGGACTCCTTCATGGAAATCTTGGATCCAAACCTTATTTATCCAGTGCATAATTCACTGGTGGAGACGTAAACATTCCCACCCTCTTGTTTTCTCTTCAGACAGAATACCTCACCAGGAAATGTATGATTACATATTGTGATGGTGATATAAAACTGCATATCTTAAAGGGTTTTTTTTTTTTGTTTGTTTGTTTTTTTAAACATATCCTATTTAACGGCCAGGCCTGCTCTGACCACTTCCATTACAGAGGTTTGTTCAGCATTCAATTGTGTTACTTTTTAAGGAATGCTTTAAACATTTGTCATTTATCACTATTAAAGTCTTCAACATCATCCATTTTGACTTTTTCTTCTTTATTAATTCAATGTCAGCCATCAGATGACTCTACTACGGTGCCATATGTCGGTATTCATACCACTTCCTGCTGCTGCAGTAACATTAAAATCATCCTAAACTCATATTTAACCACTACAAACATATACTGTAACTGTGGGAGTGCTTATTCTGGGTCCTTTCAACTCTGAAATGCTGGTATTTAACTCAAAAATAGCTTGAATTTTACCTACATTTGCCCTATTTCTTATAAAGAAAACACATTTTTGGTTACCTTGAGCTACATTCACTAAAATTTAATGGCATCTATTCTGAGCCACCTCACATCTTTCCTGAAAATTTCATGGAAATCGGTACAGTATTTTTTGTGTAAAGCTGCTTACAAACAAACAAACAAACAGATTATGACTATTTATTATCATTTCTTTTGCTCATAACAACAGTGCCAAAGCTTGAGGAAGAAAAATAGTATTGATAATTGACCTGTAAAAACAGTGTTATTTTTCTGTCAGTTCCTAAATTCATTTTTCAGTTCAGTTCAATTTATTTTGAGCACACAAAATTATCAAAACCTCAATCAAGATAGTCAACAAAAAACAGTTGTACACAGTAAATTTTGCAGTGTTAAATCAACACTTAGAGAGTTTATTTAACTTCTTCTAGAGTGTATTTGGTCCCATTGTCTCCAAATTAACACTGCAAAATCTACAGTGTAGTAATTTTTTTCTCTAACATTTATTAAGCTATTTATCACTATTTATTATAATGTTAACCTCTGTATTTTGTATTTTTAAGTGAAAATTATGTGTTTTCCAGACATTTCGCCTGGTTTGCCTTATCTGTTATCTTTGCAAAAACACATTTTTGGTAACTGTGACCTTGAACTTTGACCTACATTTATTAAAATATAATGGGATCTATTCTGGACCACAATGCAGTTTAGTTCCATTTGTTACTGATCTTTTTCATTAGCAGAAAATATATAAGAGATGGTCGTTTATTTAAACCATGGTCCTCAGCCCAAAATTAAAAGTGATCCATGTGAAAGATCTTGAAATATAGTGATTTTTATAAAGTTATTTATTGTTACGTTTACCTTTGACCTCTAAACATTAGACTGTTATTAGTGGCACTAGATGTGATGAATTTGAGTCGAATCGTTTGGATTTTTCTGGAGGTTTTTCTTAAATTTTGACCTGTCATTTTTAATCATCACTCATTAAACACAGAAAATGATGGTTTGTCCAAAATTGCAGATGCCAGACATTTAAGATACACAACTAAAGGCCAAACATCCTGGTGGAATAACATAGATCACCCCTCATTAAAAAGGAAGAAAGTAAAATATGTTTAATGTGAGAAAATGGAAGGAGTTATCAGGACGCTGTAAAGAAAAAAAATCAAGGATGGAAATTTAAAAAAAAAAACTAATCATTCACTGGAGTTAAGACATAGTTACCAGTTTTATTTACCTTTTCATTTTTGTTTTATGAATTTTAATTTTATGAGTGTATTTGGGTTTACATTTGAGGGACTGACACCATTTGATTGAGTTTTATTTAGGTGTAGTGTTACTTTAGGTGTTAAACCTTGGTCTACAGAGGAATGCATCACATCAAATGACATTTAACAAAACAAATTGGTGACTGACTCAAATGGAGAAAATAAATGTTCTTTTACAGAGTGAGTTGTTAACATTTGAGGAAAATAAAATTGATTGTACTTCTGTAGTTCAGAGGTGTCAAACATGCAGCCCGGGGGTCAAATCCAGCCACCGAAAGGGTCCAGTCTGGCCCCGTGGATGGGTTTGTGAAATGCAGAAATGACACTGAAGATATAAATCATTTTATTTCAGGTTCCACATATAGACTAATTTAATCTCAAGTGGGTCAGATCAGTAAAATGCTCTCATAATAACGTGTGAATACTCACAACTCCAAAAAATGTTAGTGTCATTTTATTATATTTACACTAAAGTGATCATTTCACAAACATACAAGTAATCTGAACAAATATGAACATTTTTTAAATGTCTGAAGGGCAACTTTACCAATATTCTACCTGTTATTAAATGCTTTATGTATGTTTTGTTGATCCACTGTGATCTGTAAATTGTAAATTGTAATAAACTGAGACATAATATTGTTAAAACTGCACATAGTTTTCTTAAGAAATTTCAGTTTCTTCATGTTATTCACATTGTTTTAAAGGATGTTAACATTTTCATCACATAACTTTCCTTTTTTTTGCTCTAAAATATAAAGGAAAGTTTGGAGTTGACATTATTTTTATATTCGTCGTCTCCCGCTTCATCCGGGTCCGGGTCACAGGGGCAGCAGCCTCAGCAAAGCAGCCCAGACTTCCCTCACCCCAGCTACCTCAGCCAGCTCCTCCAGGGGAATCCCAAGGCGTTCCCAGGCAAGCCGAGAGATATAATCCCTCCAGCGTGTCCTGGGTGGACCCCAGAAGGACAAGCCCGGAACACCTCCCCAGGGAGGCGTCCAGGAGGCGTCCTCACAAGGTGCCCGAGCCACCTCAACTGGCTCCTCTGGACATGGAGGAGCAGCGGCTCTACTCCGAGTCCCTCCCTGATGTCCGAGCTTCTCACCCTATCTCTAAGGCTGAGTCTGGACACCCTGCAAAGGAAACTCATTTCGACCGCTTGTACCCGTGGTCTCATTCTTTCGGTCATGACCCACAGCTCACGACCATAGGTGAAGGTCAGAACGTAGATCGACTGGTAAATTGAGAGCTTCGCCTTCTGGTTTAGCTCCTTCTTCACCACAACAGACCAGTTTAACACCCGCATTACTGCGAATGCTGCACTAATCCACCTGTCGACCTCCCGCTCCATCCTTCCGTCACTCGTGAATAAGATCCCAAGGTACTTGAACTCCTCCACCTGAGGCAGGGAATATTTTTTATATTATTATCTTATTATTTCACTGGTCTCTGTAGATCAAATTTGGCTTAATGTGGCCTGAGTTTGACACCCCTGCTTTAGTTTATGGTCCAATGTGCATTGATATTTCCATTATTTCAAAAGGCATCATTCTTAGTTCAATGAGCAAAATATTTTTTTCACAGCTTGTTTAGTTTCAGGCTTATTTCATTTAATGACCTTGTGGCACATGAAGACGATTAAAGGTGTCATTCCGCTGAAAACCACATTTCCATGCTCCTTTTAGAATCTGATGGGTCACCCCGACTTACCAACACATGCTGCCTTTGAAAGTGTTTTTTCTCCTCCACTGGCTGCATACTGCATTCACAGAAAACAACAAGAGGAACAAGGGACCCAAACTTTAGCGTCACCCACGTGGGGTTAAACTAGGGTGACCAGACGTCCTCTTTTCCCCATACAAGTCCTACTTTTGGGACCTAAAAAAATGTCTGGGGCGATTTTCAAAATCGTCCCGGATTGTGTGCGACTGTCTCAAAACACAATGCATTGCCAATAAAATTCCACTCCGTTCTGTTTTAATCCATTTCAAATTAGTCACGCCCTTCTCAACTTCAGTCATTTTGCTTTAGTCTTGCTAGTGTGTTCACAAGCGAAACGAAAACAGTCAGAGCAACACATGTGCGTCCACTGCTACAACGCCTAAACGCAAGTGCTCCTTCACTTAGGATTTAACGAAAAAATCCCCCTGTTTTTGCCAAGGTCGTGATCCGTATGAGACCGAGTGTTTGACATAAAAAGCATCAGTGACTGCGTTTGCCACTGGAGGTAATCTGTAGAGGTGGCCTGTCCTGGGATAGAAAGAATGCTTTCACATCTGGGTACATTTGCAGTAATCACTCAGTCCATGGAAATAATGAGTCATAATGTCTTGCTGTGAGAGGGAATCATTACGCCTGATTCGTCCAAACATTGTACTGCAGTTACTGTATCTCCATTAGGCCTGAATGCAATGCTCTTGTTTTGCAGTGTGTCTTTAATAGAGCAATGGTACAAAAAAGGTGTCCTCTTTTTCAACTACCTAAATCTGGTCATCCTAGTTAAACCCGCCCCTGGCAGCGAATCTGAAGTAGCATTAGCATTAGCATCTACAGGAGAAGACGGTGCCACAGTAGCTGCTGCACAAACTGGAAAAAATGGCAGATCAAACTGGTTGATGTGCTCACTGTGGAAATAAAGCCTGTTTTTTTTGTCCCTGCACGTTTCCAGAACAAGCGATGGCATGAAACCTAGCTGGGTGCTACTCTGATAACGGTAAACACACATAGAGAGCGAGAGGGGAGGGGGGAGTGTTGCTTCACACATTCTGAGCCAATCAGAGACGCCTCGTCACCGCGTCATGGACATGTATGAGGAAGTACTGGAAAACACTGTCGACCTCAAGTCATTTTTCTACCGTGAAAAAACAGCTGGAAACAAAGCATTTTTTAAATAGAACCAACACACAATGTATTTAATAACAATGGAGAACACATTAATATTAATGAAATAACCATGGAATGACACATTTAATGCTTGGCTTTTGTATAAATTTGTGTTTTTAATCCTCGTAGTCCAAATTGCTCATAAAATGTTGGACTTGAAGTGCCTCTGTAGTGTTATGTGATATAGGACAGATCTGGAAGCTCTCCAAATTTAACCAACACATGGTCAGAGTCCAAATCTCCTTTGCTTGTCCTCGAACTCCTCTGATCAGCACATTCTGCCACACACACACACACACACACCAGATGAGAATGGACTAAATCTGCATCCTTCAGCTTCATAAAGGCAGGACAAAGCTTAATCCTTCACTCTCTAACACATTCTTTTGCTCCACCCCTGCCCTTGTTCATCCTCTCTCAGCACCCTCAGCGCTTTAACTGAAGTGGAAATCTGCCTTGACATGAGGTGTTAGATAACTGTGCGGAGACGTCTGGTCAGAGCGTGTCAGTCATTCCCAGCAGCACAGACCCTAACCCTGCAGTGATAGTTATCACAAGGAACAACACTTCAAACTCCATGTTTGTCTCGACAGCTGCAGAACAGTGTCCGCAGTCAATGGAAAATGTAAGTGAATAGAATCTACACATGATATGAATCAGAATCTGCCCATATTATGTTTACATCTGCATCAATAGCATTCTTCCAATTCCAAAAGTATCTTCATTTTTTTTTTAATTATTATCTGAAATAACATTTTCTGTATCTCCCTTCATGGATTTTGAAGAGAAACTTTACACAACTAAGAAAGCACTCAGAGCTCAGATCAGTTCCCCCTCATCCATAAATGACGTTAATCAAGGGTGTTAAACTTATTTTAGTTCAGGGGACACATTCAGACCAATATAATCTTAAAAGGGCCAGAGCAGTAAAATAATAACAGCTATAAGAGTAAAATTACAATATAATATTTACATCCAGAGGTGGAAAGTAATGAAGTAAAAGTACTTCATTACTGTACTTAAGTAGATTTTTTAGTATCTGTACTTTACACGAATATTTATTTTTCTGGCAACTTTTTACTTTTACTTCCTATATTGTTGTATAAATATCTGCACTTTATACTCTTTACATTCTCAGAATAGACTTGTTACTTTTTCAAACTAAACAGATGTGACAGTATGAAAAATAAGTAAATTCAGAGGGAAAATCAGTGGAGGAGAAAAATGTTGACTTTTTAGCTTATAATTATATTTAGCTCATAATTTAGACTTTTTGTCTCACGATTTTGACCTTTTATCTCATAATTTTGACTTTTTCTATTAAAATTGTACATTTTTATGTCATGTTTATAACTTTTTTACACACACTATCTACACAGTAACTCACTTTTAAAGGCTTTATTTTAGATACTTTTGAAATCTTTATGATTTTTAAATAAGTATTATTCCATTCATAGCAAAAATAAATAAATAAAAATGCAATTTTACTTTTGCACTTGAGAAGTTGTGCTTTTTAAAATTTACTTCAGCAAAGGAGTTGAATCAGTACTTCTACTTTTCCCAGAGTATTTTTTTCACACGAGTAGCTGTACTTCTACTTCAGTTCAGAATGTGAGTACTTTTACTACCTCTGTTTACATCTATAATGTTTCCCTCAAAATGTGAATAACATCAACAACTTGACATGTCTTAAGAAAAACAAGTGCAATTTTATCATTTTTCAGTTTATCAGTTTGTCATTTTCACATGTGCAGAACAACTTACCTTTCAATTACAAATACACAAAACATTTAGACTTTAAATTAAACTTTAACTTATTATTAAACTTACACTTACTTCTCTTCAGACATTTCAGGTGATTCATATTTGTTGCAGTATTTATTCAGATTTTTGTAAAAGGATGATTTGTTAATATAAAGATTTTCAGAAAAGTTGACTTTTTTACATTAAAATCTTCAGTTTTTATTATTTATAGGTAATTATGATCATATTTTACTGGTTTGACCCAATTGAAATCTAATTATTCTGTATGTAGAACCTGAATTCAAATTATTTTTACACCACCTTCCGGCCAGATTGGACCCTTTGGCTGGCCGGATTTGGCCCCTGGGCCGTATGTTTGACACCTGTGACATAAATGAAGGATAGTTTTAATTTTCACTTACAAACAAACAAACAGATAAACACCGGAAAAACATAATTTCCTTGGCAGAAGCAACTAGAAAAGGAACCTTTTGTGTATTCATCATGAGTCTGAGACATGTTTGGTACAATCCCACAAAGAGGAAACCAGTGACCATCTTATTGTTATGAATTCCATCCACATGCAGCCCATTAGGCTCCTGGTCTAGCTCTAAAGCCTGTTTGTGGCCCACTGTTGTCTGCCCGTTGCTTCCTAAACCCCGTTAAACTGGCTTGAGGTAAGAGAGGGTGACGGCAGCCATGCCTCCCCCCCGGATTGTCTGCAATACTCTGACACTAAGCCCATTATGCTTCCATTATGGAGCTTCAATTTTCCTCTGAGCGTTTCACTTTTGACACTGCATCTCCCTCTCTCTCTCCAAACCGCAGACTCACACACACAGCCCAAGGCCCAGTATTACTCATTCAATAACAACTTTTGTGCATTTTCTAAAGTTGAAAAGTTGCACACAACATTTACCTAAGTACCCTGCTGGAGTATAGCTTTAAAGTATTTTGTTTTTGCTTATCTGTTTGCGTTTCATAATTTATACTTTGAATGCTGTTCCCTAAAGAAAAAGTTTGTGTAGCTTTTACAGTTTTTTTTCATCCACTTTTGTGTATTTCTCAAATCATGAGTGAACAATGAGCTAAACTTGGTGCACTTCTCAAAACAATGGGGTGCTTAAGTCTCCGCCCCCTTCCAGGAGGCTCATGGGCCCTGAGATCGGAACATTAATGAATGGTATTCAATGGGAAATAAAATGCTAAAATGGTATCTGGTTTGTCATGTGCCCTGAATCACATGTATGTTGTACCTGATAATAAATGATAATTATTGATGTGCGTTCTGTGGATGTGCTTGTCATTTCTCTATCAGCCCAGGTTTACCAGCGTCTTTACACAACCAGGGGGGTACCACAATAACCACGGGCTTCTGCACTGGTACTATTTCTTTATCCACCAGTGGAGCCATCTGATAGATCAAACCCTTGCCAAACTCTTGCCATACCTGATTCCCTGATGAAGGCTATGATGTCGAAACGCACTGGGTTATTTATATGTTTTTATATGATTTTATAGTTTTTTGGAACCAAGCCAATTTAATAAAGGGTTTTTAATTTTCACTTATAAGAGAGTGCCTTGGAATTTTTTTCTTTTTTGTCTTGCCAAACCCAGTTGGAAGAAGAGTGAAAACATAATTTCCATTAACAAACACTTCCAAAGTTCTGTTCATCTTTTAAAGAATGAACATGCAGTCGACAAAACAGTGGAAATAGCCAAGTCTATATGAACCCTGGGATACCTAACACACGCTGACATTGTTGTGTATCTGAAAAGACTACAGTGCCGTCACTTCTGTTTTCACATCAGCCACACCACCACCAGGTAGTTCCACCCTGCGACACTGATTGGCTCCTTCGTTTTGAAGTAAAATTGATCCTCATGGTAGTCAGATGGTTGTGTGTGTGTAGTGTAACACAGCCAGATGATGTGAGTCAGGTTATATGATCTGAGAGAAACATAATGTGCAGCATGCTTGTAATACCGTTTGACCAAATATAGCAATTACAACATTAAAAAGACATGTTGCCATTTAATCTTGAAAAAGTATGTCAATGTGACCTGTTTGATTGGCTTCTGCTTTATTCTAAGATGCATCAACAGTATAAATCTGGTGCAGATATGTCAATGTGAAGAACTGAGGAGGAAGAACCCAAATGCAAAACACAGAGACCAGAAAATGAATAAAAAGGTATTTAATAAACAGTGGTAAGTAAGATTTTCCCAGGTGATATGAAGGCTATCCTCTCCGATGCTGGCTCTTCAGGGTCATACTGGGCTAGTGTGCAGGTCATTTATAGATCAACCTGTGCATCACTGACTGGCATAGCAGCTCGATAGACGACCAAGACAGTAGAGCGACTGTCCTGATGGGTCTGAAAAGGTGAGCTTAAGATGTACACAGTAAAACAAATGATCACTATCCACTTCTCTAAAATCCAATGATTTGTTTGTGTGACATTTAGTGAGCCTACAGCCAGCTACTGTGCTAGTTTAGTTTAGCTAGCGAAAAAATAAATAAAAAATCCCACAGTTACAGTCAACATTTTACATATCACCAGCTGTTTTATGGTATAACCACAAAAGTTAGACTACATACATACTGTAGCCTACATGCTGATACATAACTTAAAGATTTAGCTTTAACCAGCAAGATAAATGATGGAAATAATGCATCATGTGAATTATTTCACTCAATATTATAAATAGCCATCTAATGTGAACTATTTTGGGTCATGTATGCTGTGTTAAAATGAAAACATTTCAAAATGCCCATGGAAAAGAAACACACTCAGGAGAGAGAGAGAGAGAGAGAGAGAGAGAGAGAGAGAGAGAGAGAGGGGCAACTAAAGACGGAGCTAAAGGAAACACATTGGCTGCGAAAAAAAAACAAAAAAACAAGCAACAGGTGAGTGAGACAGAGACTTAGCAGCATTATAAGGATGCCACTGTGGGATCATTGATTAATCATTGTCATATTTTTGCCTACTAATATCATTTTCTTATAATTTCATGACATTAAGATGAGGAGCAGTCATAAACCTCCACATATGAGGAAAATGTGGGTCAGGAGGAGGGATTTAGAACAGGTACGCATAATACTTTTCATCTGATATAGGATTATAACAGGTTTAGAAACTAGCAGGCTACAGTATATCACACAAATAATGTTGACAATAAAATAATAATAGTAAAAATAATAATATTATATAATAATAATTGTGTTATTACACAGATGATGAACCCAGTGCATCAGCTGTATTTACAGAGCAAGAGTCAATATCAGATAATGTCAGGACAGGCTGTGAAAACAGAGAAAGGAGAGATGAGAAAAAGGACAAGTGGAAGGAGAGGATAACTTTAGAAAAGAGGGATGTTGAGAATCTACAGATTAAAATTTTTGCTGAGGGTGATTAAACCTACAGATCCAGTTTATGTACAGAGCAGCAATGTTAAATATGGTCAGTCGGGCCTTGAGTGAAGTTCCCTAAAAATTCAGATGGGCGCTCATTTCAAGCTCAGTGGGATAATGATGATTCCTAGCTAGAATATTCTCCACTGAATGGTGTGATGTACCAGTTGTGGATCATTGAAAAATATTTTTAATGATATTTGGGTCATTTCTCATTTGAGATAAACATTAAAATAACCTGGTAAATACACTTTATTAACTGAATGTCTGTGAAGGTGACATACAGCATCATCAGTGTCCTACAGTATGGAGGAAGCAAGAGAAGAAGTCAAGTTGGAAGCTCTGGAAACATACAAACACAAAGTCAAGTTTGGGACACATTCACTGAAGTTTTTAAAGATGAAGAGCAGCTGCCACTATTTTCTTTTCAGTGAAAACCAGGTTCAAATGTCTCTTTGAGTGTTACAGGTGGCTGACCCTGATAACATTGAATTTTAACACAGAAATAAATGCAGGAATGTGAGTAATGTCATTTAATGTTCATAAAGATCGTTGATTACTTTTTAAAAATGCAGGTCGAGAAGCTGATCAAGTCCGTCCGTTGTTGTTTATATTTATAGATATTTTTATTATATATACTTGTCATTGTTATTTCTATATTTTTTTGTGTACATCCTTTTACTGTAGTTTTTGTGGTTGTTCTTATTCACATTGTTTTTTGTTTTTTTTTTCTGTTCAAATAATTTCTTAATCAAATCAAAGAAAATAATCAACAGATTAATTGATTACAATAATAACTGATAACTGCTGCTCTAATTCTCATTGCTCAGAT
This sequence comes from Siphamia tubifer, assembly GCA_020466265.1. Lineage (NCBI taxonomy): Eukaryota > Metazoa > Chordata > Actinopteri > Kurtiformes > Apogonidae > Siphamia > Siphamia tubifer. The sequence continues at coordinate 43,383,360 of CM035786.1, read as the reverse complement.
GTGAGGCAGGATGTGTGTGTCTCTACAGAAGTCTCACTACTTTCATTTTTCTCTCACTAGCGCTCGACCCACTCACTTTCTCTCCTACTTAAACCTCTCCTTTCCTTTCTCTCTCCTGTAAAAGCAATACCATGTTGTTGCTTTGGCCAGCTTTTAATGCACACACACACACACACAAATTCCACCTCCTCCATCTCCTCCTCCTTCTCACGCTGCAGCAGCATCCCCATCCCCACACCCACTCCCACCCAGAGCTACGTGGCTGTGAACCCACAGTAAGCACAAATACCTCCCACTAATATCAGAGAGAGTCATTCACTGGTGTCCAACACTATATTTGTGTATGTGAGTGACTCCAAGGCTCTGCTCTAAAGCTTTATATGTAGTTTATGGTGATGAACAAGCATTTCTGCCATCCACTGACACTTAAGACCTGAGCTTTCAGACACCAGATGTAAGCCAGCAAACAGTAAAGAGTCCTGTTTGCAGCCTTAAATATAACTCGTGTTGCAGCTCACAATGCACATATCATAGAATTATCATTGAAATATTTGTCATGTTTCCCTGTTGGACATGACCTCTCCGCATCTGCTTCACTGTCATCTAACCGAAATTCGCAGTAAGATGATTATCGAGTGGTAAAGGGACTCATTTCACATTAAAATAGCACTGAGCTCACAACCTTGAGGGTGTCATTGAAAGGCCTCAGTGTGACTCCAGCGCCTCTTTAAGACTCACTCAGTCATCCTGTGGATCATTGTTCACTGCAGTTAAGATGGAGTCGTTTGTGAAGAAAAATGTCCTGTCTTCATGCTGCAAGATTGACTTCCAGCCCAAAACAAATACTATCTATTTTACATGTTAATTTATTCCCCTTTGCTTCAGACTTTAAAAAAAAAACAGTTTCCTTCAGGAAGTTTGTAATAAAAGCCTTGCGATCGATGATAATGGCATTTGTGCTTGTGTTTGTCATCTTCGCAAAAGCAACAGTGGTGGAGTTTCCTCAGATTTATTTGTATACTAGTGCTGTAAGTGGCGTGTAAATTATCCTAACTGTCTGTGTGGCTCTTTATCTTTGTAAGGCAGTACTATTAGAGCCTATCCATTAATGCCCATATCCCAGCCAATCAATGCTTAAATAAAAATCAGCTCAATTTGTGGCGTTTTATGCAAACGTGCAAACTCCGAACCAGGCTGACTCTTTGCTTTTTGTTTTTATAATGCAACAGGAATAGCTAAAACACAAAGGAATCGATAACACTTAAGTTTGGGTTAGGTTGGCCTGCTCTCAGACAAATGCTGCACTCCGCTGCATACAAATGAGTCTCACACAGATGTACACTGTGGTGTAATTTCATTATAATTCTATACATAGTTAGCCAACACCATAGTTACAGGGAATAAATCCACTGAAACCTGAGAGGGTTTTTAATGCATAACTGCAGTTCAGACCAAAACCCTCATTTGAGCTGAAACAAGTCTACAGTTACGACACAGCAGCACCAGGACACTGGCGTCACGTCCTCAGTGGGAACCAGGTGGTTTGATGACGACACCTTTACAATGTATAAACAGTAACTTTTTTTTCCCCTGCTTATGTTAATAACTGGATTAATTTAGATGTGGTAAGGACAATTAAGATTAAATTAAACCACATCTTATTTACATTGCATCAAATTATAACAACAATTATCTCACAACACTTGATTTTTCAGCTGGTCTAGACCAGACTCTTAGGGTGAATTCCAATTCCTCTCTTAACCCTCAGTCTTAAAATGCGCGCCCTGGTGAAGTGTAAGTGCTGTCCCAATTCTAACAATGTTTAAGTTGAGGGGCAAGTTTGATATTGAGATTTTTCGACACCACCCTTGGGAGCAAAGGTTACCCAGAACAGAGTCCTGCACGGTTCTGATTTTGACATACCGCAACCGCCCGTACCCATCATGTTCAAACTCGTATCCGACCCGTTTTCCGCCGAAAATTTTTTCTTTAAAAATCCGCACCCAAACTGACCCGCTATAAATGAACCCGATATCCGACCCGAACCCAGAAGGAAATGTCAGATAGCCAAACTTAAATACAAACATTTATTGCTACGAATATACTTAACAGTGACATAGCCAAGGCAGAGCCAAATAAAAATATTGTTAAACAGTAGCAAACAAATAATAAGCTCAAAAAATATTTTTATCCGTGAGCTCTCACACACACACACACACACACACACACACACACACACACACACACACACACACACACACACAAGCTTGAAAAAGAAGGAAGCCGACAGGAGGCAGCTATACAAGTCCAAACTAAAGAACAGTTTTTAGCCTATGAACCGCAAATTAGACCCGCGATCACCCACGTCCGACCCGAACCGAACCCGTATCCGAAACAGCACCACATTTTTCACCCGTTTCGTGAAAATCTGCAGTTCACCCACGGGTCACCCACGGGTACCCGAACCCGTGCAGGACTCTGACCCAGAATGCAGTATTTTCTTTGTTAATCATTGTATTATCTTAGTTTAGGTTCATTTTATGGATTATTTACCTCACTGCTGCATAACATGTATTTTTTATTTTATTATCTTTTGTCAATAGCAGCTGGTGCGGACAAGCTAGCTATCGTTTAAGTTAGCTAATGTTACAAAAACGGTCCTTTTTAACAGTGGTAATGTAGTAGATTTGTCAAGATAACAGCCTATATGTAACAGGATCAATTATGTTGCAGCAATGTGGGTATGTCAAGGACAATTGTTATAATTACACTAAATTCTTTATTTTTATTGGTTTGTTTTTAGTTGACGCCTAACAGAGCCTCCGTGTCAGTATGTGGAACCTCTCAGTTTTGGTGTGTTTCCAGCGTGCACTTTATGGTGCGACACTGCGAACTATATTTGGGATTTTCGCGCCCTTACCTCCTCCCTTTTGTTCTGGATGCAGCCATGTAGTTTCCTAAATTCCTGTTTCGGCTTCTAAAATATTATTTTGGGTTAATTGGCTATTTCAAAGTTTGGTAATTCATATTTATGTACAATTTAGTCTGTTTAGGGACGTGTTTTGTGGGTCCACTGATCGGAGGATACATATTTTCTGTCAGGAGCCAAAAATAAAGACTGCCTCCAACTGGTTACATACGGGTCTCATTGAAAAATGTACACTCACAACGCAGAGTCGGACACCACCGGTTACATTTATAACATGCTTGTGCCAATAATGGTATAAAATGACCGGGCTAATGTCATTTACCGTAGCTGCAGAGTTATCTAACGATAGTTATAGCTGGTCTTTACCACGCTTCACGTGGTATGTGGTGACAGCTGAATATGTTTGTGTTATTTATACAGATTATTTGTTTGATAGTTTTAACTGAAGGAATAATTTGCAGATAGTCAACAATAATTTAAAAAATGTGGACCTGATGGACCAGTGGATGATAGCTGTGTTTGTGGCTTATGATGAAACAGGCAGGGTTAACAGTACAAATATTAAAAAAAAAAAAAAAAAAAAAAAAAAGTTGTGTTTAATTTCAGGGATAACATTTAAGGGGTGTCCCATTTTAACACTTAGTTTTGAGGGTTACTGACGGAGGGTTAAGGGAGGAATTGGAATTGTCCCTTAATCTACAGTTATGTTAGACCTTGTATTTTATCACCATATTTATATGTGTTTTACACTTCCTACAAAACTAGTAAGAAACAGCACTTTTATGTTTATAGCTAATTATCATGTTTAACCCATAAAGACCCAAACAACCACAGAGACCAACATCATCTGCCAATATAACATGTTTAATAACTTCTTCTGATTCATTAAACATATCCTTACATGTAAAACATTTATGTAAAATACAGTTTATCATCTTTTCATGGTCATCAGATATGACCCATCTGGATATTCAGAGGCTCTGTAGTTACCATGGAAACACTGTCATCTTCTACAACATTGATTCACCAGTAAACACACTTGGTTTATCTTCAGTTAATTAATGATCAATTTTGTTGAAAACGTCACATTCGTTAGATTTTTTTTTAATCTGTTTTTGATATTATGACAATTTTACAACTTTAATCTGAATTTTTATGAATATCTACATGATCTATTTTTTATGATAATGGATTAGATTTGTATAGTGCTTTTCTAGGCCCAAAGTACTTTACATTATTGACACATTAGTCATTCACTCTCACATTCTCACTCTGGTGGTGGTTAACTACATTTGTATCCACACTTGCCCTGGGGCAGACTGACAGAAGCCTAGCTGTCAAACTACATCTACAACCCCTTTGTGTGAGTGGCACTGGAGGCAAGGAAGGTGAAGTGTCTTTACTAAAGGACACAATGGACTGACTAGGACAGAGAGGGATTCGAACTCCAAACCAACTGATTCACACCCACCCTAAATTTTCACGACCTTTATTAAAGCAGGAAAAAACATCCCATTGAGTTTAAGAACCTCTACAACATAAAATAAAATACAACACACAGTTAAAACATACAATAATTTACAAGATAAGTCAAACTATGAAAAACAATACAAGTCATTGAGTTAGTTTCCAGCACTTTGAGTTTGGATTTAAAAGCATTCAAGGAGATCAGATGAGTCAGTTTTCAGACTTATAGCAACATATTCCATGTTTGAGGAGCAGATTTGATAAATGCCCTTTTACACAGAGAAAGGTACAATAAGGAACACATGTTTATTGATCAAAGGTTTATAAGAATCAACACTTATTCTTCTTATTAATCTACAGATATATGCAGTCTTGTTAATAAAGGTGTTCCAGTAAATGAAATATGGAGAAAATACCTGATTTTTATTGAAGAATTACAAAATACAAAGGATAATATTGTAACAAATGGTGATAAATTACTTAAGAAACATTAAATAAAGAAAACAATCCATTTCAGAAGTACCACAAAAGTAACAGTGGGTTTTTATGGGTGAAGCATTGATATGATACAGTGCAAAAAAGAATATTCAAAAGGTGGAAAAGGCTGATCTGTCTACAGTCAATGAAAACTGAAGTTACATCTAGTTTATTCAGTTGATGTACTGGATTGTGGACTGACTATGTTGCTAACCTAACCCTAACCTGGCCACATGGTGCTTAAAACAAATAAAAAGGCAAATTAAATACTTTTATTCAGTCAAAGTCCTAGAGACATTCTGCTAAATGGTGAATTAATTAAGATAGCTAACATGGTCATGTAAAAAAATTAGCTACAGTAGTTATATACACACACACTGACACTATTGATGTTTGCATTATAGTAGAAAATGAACTAAATAACCACCTTGTGCTATTAAAAGAAATTCTCAGTATGTGAAATACATGTAGTTGTATTTGTTATAATAAAAAGCATTTAGCAAAATATGTGATGTTATATTGTGAACCTATCATAGATATACAGGCTGATTGTCATGTCTGTATGTTAATTATGGTCTTTAACCACTGATGCGTCAACGTTGACGCATTCTGAATGGATGGTTTGGTTTAAAAATTCAGAAAAATTCTAGGGTTTTTTTAGTGTTATTTTACTGATCATTTTGTTCATGGAACTGATGTACAGGTGTGGAAAAGAAACTGATTTAGTTTTGTTTGTTTTTTTTACTTCTTTTTTTTTATGTTTTTTGCATTTTTTTCGTGTTATTTGTTACTTTGTGAATATTTATTCATTTCTGTTGATGTTGTTGCTTATTTCTGTTTATTTTTTTCTACATTTTGTTTCTTTATTTTAATATTTTTCTTCAGTTGTGTTCTGTTAGTGTCTTACTTTGTTCATGTTACATATTATTTTTGTTAGTTTATTTTTGTTCATTTTACTGATCACTTTGGTCGTTTTTGTTCATTTCTTTGCTTATTTTAGATAGATAGATAGATAGATAGATTAGATAGATAGATAGATAGATAGATAGATAGATAGATAGATAGATAGATAGATAGATAGATAGATAGATAGATAGATAGATAGATAGATAGATAGATAGATAGATAGATAGATAGATAGATAGATAGATAGATAGATAGATAGATAGATAGATAGATAGATAGATAGATAGATAGATAGATAGATAGATAGATAGATAGATAGATAGATAGATAGATAGATAGATAGATAGATAGATAGATAGCTTTATTGTCTGTTCCACATAAAAAACAGAAATTCTTCTTTGTCACGGCTTCTTACAACAAACACCCTCCCCACTAAAAACGCATTGCCACAATTAATAGACATTAATAAAAATGAAATAAAATCACATAAGAAAATTAAAAACCCTAAAAACACAGTGCAGATATGTTATCTTATTTAGTTTTTGCTTAAGTCTCAGGAGTTAAAGGGTTAAGGTATATTGTTACCTGGACATCTAAAGTGCTTAGTAAAGTCACCTTAGATTTAATAGAACTGGACTAGCATTACAACAACAACATAATAATAATACTAATGTAGTATTTTTCTTGGTGTCCAGTCAAAATAATACACCACAGATGTGTTGCTTATAATAGAGAACTATATCTTCAGTTTCCTGCTCCAGCTGAACAGAGAACCTTGGCCTATATTAACATACAAATTAACTGCCTTCATATAAACTATTTCCCTCTGTGGCCGACCACAAAGCATATTTGTCCATATTTCACAAAACACTAGTTAACAGCCGGCGGATTAAGAAAAGATTTGACTGTAGCCGTGCAATCTGCCGCTGTGTGAGAGGATCAGTGAGGCCAACAGCCTGCAAGACAACTGTTTTTCTTCTATTTTTTTCCTCTTTGTTCCTTTATCTCTTTCTTCCTCATGTATCTTTCTTGTCACCCCCACTCCAACAGCGAGAGAGGAAAGCAGCATCAATCACTGTTAACTGACTGACCACTGTCTGCTGGTGGTACTAAATGGATCTCCACAATTGAATAGAGGCCTAAGTGTGTGGTAAATGCTCTCAATGGGTAAATGAATTTGCAGCTTAACTCCCTCTAAGAGCGTTTAGATAAGGCAAAATAATAAAAACACCTACAGCAGATATTTTCCCTTTGATGTATTGGAAAGAAAGTTCAGCTGAAAATGTTAAATCTTAAATTCATCACCGCTGGCTGGATTATTAAAGAGACATGCACAGAGGCTAACCCAAAGACAATTCAGCTTTATTTCCTCATATAGATTTGACTGTACACAGTTCATACCATTACACAGAAGGCATAAATGAATAAATTCAGTGCTCTCTTTTACATCTTTTTCAAAGACACATGGCAATAATAAATAGCGCTCATGAAACAAGACGGTCAACACATTTTCAAACTGTACAAAATTTACAACACTTAAGATGCAAATTTCTGAGGCAACACAGACTTAACAAAACTGACATGGTTTTGCGTTTGAATATGACTTTCTGAATCCTGTGTCTTTGTGGATTTGAAAAAAAAGAAAAAAAAAAAAAAAGAAAAAGGACTTGGCAATTTTTCATACAAAAAGGTGACGACACAGTTAAGTTCCTGGTGATATATGTGTGTGTGTGTGTGTGTGTGTGTGTGTTAAGCAAACCTTTCCCCTAGATCTTTATTAACTACTGATTTTGACACAACTACCAGGTTAATTGAAACCACTGGCTCCACTTACAGTTTGTAGATTGAAAATACTTAAGGAAGAGATTTTATTTGAAGTGAATAACTCCTTATTTTTTTTTACTTGTGTGGGCTTTAAGATACAGCTCACATGTGTCTGAAAGTGGGTCTGAACTGTAACATCCACAGAAGCTGTGGCTGATCCTGCAGTATCACACCGACTGGTGGGGGAATACAGCGGTAATCCCTCTGATATGGAAGGCAGGCGGGCCGCCTGATGCCACATCTGGGGTTAGTAAGTAGGTTGATATGAAGCAAAGCTAAAGCTCTGCTGGACTGAGTAGATTACCATGAGAAGACAGGATCAGACTGAGGAAACACAAGAACCAGAGTTTGTTTTAATAATGTCCCTGCTAATACTTGTTGGTGTTTTGAATGTCAGTAGCATATTTGTGATATTTGTAGAAGAGTCTGGTAAGTATTCTGTGCATTTAAATAACTTAAATGTATTAGGATACGCTGTATTGTAGTACAAGAACACCTCTTTGCCCTCAAAGCCTAAAGTTCTTGACTGTCCTCCAACACAAAGCTCTGATTCCTGGTGAGTCTGAAAAGAAATGATTAAATACTGACAGTTTCCGCTCTAGGCTCTGACAACAGAACGCTTTACACAGACAAGAACAAGTCAAAGCATCTATAAATATAGAGATGACAGACCTGCTGTGTAGCAAACGGTGTTTGCCCCCATTTCAATGGAGGAAATATTAGCTTTCTACAGGTGGACAGACAGACAGACGGACAGACTAACGGCCATCTACTTCCTAGTTATAACTTAGTTATGTAAGCTTCAGCAATACATTAAAAAACATTTTTTCATGGTTCAAAATTCACACTTGTGCCACTGTTCTTGTAAATTTCTACCCCAAGGAAACACTGTGTTTTTGCCTTGTGCATATGTCTCTCCTCTTTTTCTCTCATTCTCTCTGCATTCCTGTCCTTACATTGGAAAAAGAAGAGGAGAGTAAAGTGCATTGCCAATGTAAAGGCTTCGATATGGCCAAACAGCAGTTCTACTCATTATTATGAATCAGAAGCATGCAGGTGCCTCCTGGGTCTTATCGAGACTTTGATCTAGACTGTAGCCCTAATGTTGTAGCTGTAAAACAAAGATGATGTGGTTCTTTTTTCTTTTTTTTTTTTCACCTCCTGATCAGCATAATCCACCAACATATTGGAACACCCAAATCTGGTGTCAGTTTTGAAGAGTGAAAGAACAAAATGGAGTCAGTTAAAGGTGAAAACAGTACGATACACTGTTGAGTTGGAACATTCAGGTGTGTTTTGTCCAGTCATGTCACTAAGTGTGGAGACGTCCTCCACTGAATTTCTCCAGGTTTGCGATATAGGACTACACATCTTGACCCGATCCCACTTCTCGCTTAGACTGCTGAAGGACTGAGAGTCACACTTCTTGTCTTTCTTCTCCTCTTCACCCCACATCACAAACACACAAGTCTTAGAGGGTGATAGAAAGAAATCTAAAAAGCCTTGTGAGTTTGTTTGTTTTTTTTTTCTTTCGTAGCATCACAGACTCCACACGCTCAGAACTGGGAATGGTCCATCTCGTCCAGCCAGGAGGCAGGGCTGGTGGGGAAATCAGGGTATCCTGTACTGCTGCCCGTGGACAGGTCTGAGCTAGGGCCTCCTGCCATGGCCCTGAGAGCCTGTCCAACCCCCCCGGGCCCACCCTGTGCCACCAGACTGTCCATGTTGAAGCCCAAGTTGTTGAGGAGAGGAGTGTGGCCCGGTAGGGAGGTGATGGAGGAAGGCGACTGAGGCAGGCCGTAGGGACTTCCTGCTCGGATGTCGTGGTAGGGTTGTCCCGCTGCGTCCACAGAAAAGCCGCCGTTCAACATCCCATTGTTGGTTACGTCCCCAACGCTCCCATAAAGCCCGTTGGTGTGGCTGAGATCTGACAGCACCTGGTCATCTATGGAGGAGACAAGCATCACTTAGCATGAGGAGTATAAAAAGTGACGCACATCAAGAGTGTGAACATTATGTAACTGTTATATTTCAATACACTTAAGAGCTTTTATGAGTCCAATTTATTACGAGGGCGTTATTTTGTTCAGGTAAATAGAAGCTGTTCAAAGTGTAAAGGTGTGCGCTTTAGCTTCTTCGCTAACATAGCAAGTCTGTATTTGTGCAGTTACTAGAGCACGAAATATTTGCTTCCATATCAATCACTCCCATGGGTGGCTTTGAATAACAACAATACCCCAGAGCGCTTTCTCTCTAATTGACTAAAAGCTTTACATGCTTTATAGAGTTTCTGTCACCATGTTTTCATTTCTCATAAAAATTGCCTTCTTTTTTAAAAGTGGCTTTAAGACTTTTATGGCTACCCAAAACGGACTTTGTGAACATTAAATAACAAAGAGATGTCTAAACTGTCATTTGCATCCCACTAAGAGCCTGCTCTGTTTTCCAATAATCTCCATCACAGTAACAAACTCATGGGAGGAGGATGTGTCAGTGGCCACAAGCGCTGGGTGTCGGGAATGTGAAATGAGATGCCATTTTGGATTTGCCCGAGTGACGCAGTGAGGAAGAAAAACTAATGAATTTCCACAAAGACACATTAAACTGCAGCTGCACTCAGAAGTGTATCATTTAGCAGCTTGTAGGCTCGCTGGATCCAATTAGTACAACAGCATAACTGACAGACCCCTTTCAGGACTCCCTCTTCCTAACAAGAACTGTTAAGAACTTGAACCCAGCAGCTCAATATCTACCTCTGAAGCTCAGCTCGCTGTCGCTGAGACCTGCATCGTCAGCTGAGCTTTCCTTCTCCACCTTAGCTCCTCCTCGGCTGCGTTTGACACTTTTATAAAACTGAGACCAGCGATGTCGACCTGCATCCTTCTTCAAACGCTTTTCTTTTGCTCGTCGGTTCTGGAACCAAACCTGAGGAGAAGAAAATAAAGGGTTATAATAACAATGACTGGAATAATAGAAGGCTTATCATTATAAATGTTAGTTTCACGTAAATACTTAAATATTTCCATTATATTTTTAGATCTTAGACTCTTTGATCCTGCATTCTTTAAACTTAGATACAGAACTATGTGATGGGTCACAGAAGGTTGTTTTTATTGGGTCACCAACTGTCAGAGTAAAACACAAAACACAGATTCATTTTATTTTCTCACTTCTTAAAATACTGGACCTTGAAATGTAACCAAACATACAGTGGAAAAGATATGGAGATGTTATAGGAGTTTTGGATTTGTTGCTATTTATGAATGTTTATTTTCTGGGAAGACACTGGATTTATCTTTTTAGTCTAGAAAAGCCTGACAAAGTTTGGGAATTATTTACTTTAACTTCATGATAAGAGAAGCAAAAATAAAAGATAAAAAGATTGAAAGAGGATTGATCCACATTGTTGAACATCAGATGGTAATTAGTCATGTTATGTATGTATGTATGTATGTAAGTATGTATGTATGTATGTATGTATGTGTGTATGTATGTATGTATGTATGTATGTATGTATGTATGTACGTATGTATGTATGTATGTATGTATGTATGTATGTATGTATGTATGTATGTATGTATGTATGTATGTATGTATGTATGTATGTATGTATGTATGTACGTATGTATGTATGTATGTATGTATGTATGTATGTATGTATGTATGTATGTATGTGTATGTGTATATATATATATATATATATATATATATATATATATATATATGTATATATATATATATATGTGTGTGTGTGTGTGTGTGTGTGTGTGTGTGTGTGTGTGTGTGTGTCTTCATTATTGTGCAATGTCCTGAAAAATCAAATTAAAAACAGTTCTAAGACATTCACTAACAAATGCTCTCATGTGACTTTTATCTAAGTGTTGTGGTGTGCAGATGGACCTGCAGATTCTGCATCAGCACCGTTGTGTACCTGCACTACTCTCATGTCCAACCCCGTCTCAGAGGACAGTTGCTCTCTGACGTGGCGAGCTGGCTTGGGTGAGTTTTTGTAGGCACTTTTGAGGGTCTCCAGCTGCTTGGCTGTGATGGTGGTCCTCGGTCGCTTGGTCCCTGCCTCTGAATCATCTGAAAACACCATCAAGAGTGTGAATGACTGCTTCTTCTTATACATCATCATATTACCTTAACAGGCGGTGCCCTCTTGCTTCTGGTGTGGACTATATGTGTGTTAAATGAAGTGAACGGTCATGTATGAGAAGTGTATTATTGTCCTTGTGCATCTGTCCCACTGCCACAGCAGAGGACATAAATCTACTCAGCCCGAGTGCCAAAGGAACAGAGTTATTGGGGCTGGTCCATATAGGAGCATTGCTCCACTTTACATAATCAATCTGAGATGCATGGGAGTCTCAGAAGGAAGAGAGAGAGACAGAATGTACACCCAAATGACAAACACCATAGATCCATAGTCAGTGCACTGCATCTGTCACAGCCTCCACTGAGACACTACATTTATCTAATGTGGCAACGTGAAGCCACTCCAACACTGAAGACCATGACTGTGATTCAAATCAACCTGGATGTTTTTGTTCATGTGAAATAAATATATATTTACAATGCATCACATTGTAGTGGTTGATGATAGTGGATGTGGATTTTAAAGGTTGATGTTTTTATATTGATATTATTGGAACCTGGATAAAAGTTAAACATGATTTTGACAGGGTACATCTGTAACATAATGATATACAAAGGTAATAATTATCTACTTTAATCTTTTTTGGTTGTGTTTAGTTGTTACTTTCACTCTATTAGTGCATTTCTTATTTTTTGTCCATCCCCCATACTTCAGCCTTGTCACATTGATAATGAAATATGGAGGCGTAAAATACAAATAGGAAAGAAAATAGTTCACAGGAAGTTATTGTTGCAGATTAACTTTCTATCCTCCTGATCACCACATTTGTTTTATTTTCTTTTACTCATATTTTCATTTATTTTGTCTTACTAAGTGGTTGTTCAATAGCTTACTTTTAAAAATGGATATACCTTTTATTTTTGAAGCATAAAAAGGCTGATAGTTGATTATTCAGTCCAAATAAATACCTAAAAAAAATGACACCCTGTGACTTTGTTAGAAACCAGATAACTGTAACTGAAGGCCAAAGTCAAAATACAACAACTATGAATCACTAAACATGAGGAAATTAATGTTCCACACAACTTCATGTAATACTAACTTCAAATATCTGGGTAATTATAGGTTGTATTTTTATTTGTTCATCTCATATTTTCCCACAAACCCTATCGTTAACCATCAGCCACTATGTTGAACCACATTTCTGCTGATACAAACAATCCAATCTTTCTGTTATTATTCCATCATCTGTTGCTGTATCCATGCAGACAAACCTACCGTTTTGTTTGGCGGTCTCATAATCCACTTTGCACACTAGCCTCCCATCCTCCATGAGGTAAAACTCATCCCCGGTGGCCAGCTGTCGGCTGCACATAATGCAGGCAAAGCAGTGCAGGTGATACACAAAGTCCTGTGCCTTCCGCACAACCTGTGTGGGAGGGATCCCTTGTTGGCATGATGCACATTTTGTTCCGAAACGCCTGCGGTAGAAGGAGATGGAGACAGTGCAGAGCATTCAATAATTTGATGCAAAACACCAACAGGGTTTTTGAATGACATCCTTCTCCTATTTATACCCATGTTACAAGCTGATGGAGATGGTGAGAACAACCAAGATTAAAATTTCACATGCTAGACAGCTATTTCCTCAACTGCAGCCAAGAATGATGGCACGGTGTCTGTATTAATAGTAGTTCCAGCTGCTGTAGAGGGAAAAATCAGCACTGGAATGCATTTCTGTTAACGATAGACCTGTCCTCATGTTGATAGATGGAGAGGATCAATGCACTGTGTGTGCAGTCTGTGTGCCAGTGTGTGTACATGGTTGCATGTTTATGTGTATAAAGATGAAGCACTAGGATCTGAAGGAGGAGGAGGAGGAGGAGGAGGAGGTGAAGAAGAAGAAGAATAGGAAGAGGAAAAAGAGAGGGAAAAGAAGAAGAGGAGGAAGAGGAAGGAGGGGTGCTCACCATAAACACACCCTAAGGAGAACCAATAAAAGACTGACTCAGAGGAGGCTTTAAATCACATGGCCAGCCCACAGAAATAAAAAGAGCAAGGTGACGCCTCCAAATCACTGCTGGGAAGCACATGCACGAGTGTCCATGGATGAATGAGGATGAGTATGTGTGTATTTGTGAGTTTAAGGCCAACGTCCTGTCCTCTGAGGTCACATGTGTCCACAGTTTGAACATGTAAACCTTTCTGTCCCTGTTGGATCAGACTAACACCAGTAACTTCACAACTGTTGGAGCTCTGAATATTAAAATATTTCAAAGATGATTAAGAGAAAAGCCCAGATCGACTGATCATGGACAGTTGTAGATAGAAAATATACAAAAACTGTTTTTGTATTTTTGTCATTATTTTTTTAAATGTAGTTTTCTAGAGGTAATCATTATATCAAATGTACCTTTTACATTTATAGCAGTATATAGCATATAAGTAGCAAATTAATGTCTACAGGATTCAATTAACTTTAGTGGTTTTTTTTACTAGTTTTCTTTTTTTTTTTTTTTTTTTTAGGATAAAAAAAGTCACCACCAAATTTTAGATGTTTCTTCCTTTGGAATAATTTGTTTTTAACCAATGAACAGCTGATAAAAACAAACAACACATTTATTTGACATGGTCTACGAAAAATGTCAACAAAAACAAGCTGCCCTTCCTGGTTGGTCCCTAAAAATAAAAACATTTAAAAAATGTAAAAGGCAGAAAAGAGAAGGCCACACTAACTTGAAGAAGTCGTCCTTGCAGTAGACGCTTCCTGCTCGAGAGAAACATTTGTCCGCCAGTGGAGTCTGACAGTCGGCACACTTCAGGCACTTGGAGTGCCAGTGTCTGTCCAGGACCTTCAGGATGAACTTATCCAGGATGTGTTGACTACAGCCCGCACACTGAGGGATCTCTGGGATGGACAGAGGAAGACACAACAGCACACGGTGTCAACACTATAAAGACAACACATGAATAAATAAATACATGTATTATTATTATTATTATTATTATTATTAATAATAATAATAATAATAATAATAATAATAATAATAATAATAATAATAATAATAATAATAATAATAATAATAATAATAATAATAATAATAATAATAATAATAATAATAATAATAAATATGAATGAGTAACTTGAATTCACACAGTGACCTGTATAAAAAGGTTTCATAATAAAAAGTATAATTATATACGATTTTGTCTGATTATTACATTTTATTCAAATTAATTAATCCTATTTATTTACCTACAAATTGTGTAGACATAAAAAACATGGAAATAGTTAACATTTTATTTAAATCAATTCACATTTATTGTTGTACTTCTTCATAATAATTATAATTTTGATAACATTAAGTGCATGCTTTAAAACTAGTAAATAAAACGTGTTTCTTTCTCTGTCCAAGGTGCTGAACACGGATCGAGTCCGGGGAAATGTATTTTCGTTTTCAACAACCATAATACATCTATACATCCATTCATATTCATTCATTCATTCATTCATTCATGTGTGTTTTATTTCTACTCCTGATCACATGTGTGAATGTGTTTTATACAGACTGTATAATCACTGCCAGGAAACACGATGGCTGCTCAGAGTAAATAAGGGTCAAGGCGAGATTATATTTCATTAATGTGACTGAAAAACAGCAGCAGATCATAAGGAATGTTCACAAACCATCTCATCATTATCGTTAAAGCCGCGAGAAACATGATCAACACAACGAAAATTACAGTAACATGTCATTTTTTAAAATTGAAATTAAACGCTGAACTAAATGCAGTCTTCTCTGTGACTATAATTGTACAATTTTCCTTGATTAAAAACACAAGTAATTTTATTTCTCACGTTATCAAACGTTTTTTTCTCTTAAATAAGCAAACTAATGTGATTTATGTTGTAAAAATGGCTCCATCCCATCAACAATACACATCTGCAGATATTAGAACATTGCCATGAGCTAATTTTGCGCTTTATTTAATAGTAAAAAAATATCTACACATTATCCAGCTTTAATTAAAACCAATTGCATCCCCACCACACACACATACACACACACTGCAGCAGTGAGGATGTTTACTATCGAGAGAAAAAAACCTCGGCCTCAAAATCATCTTATAATAATAATAATAATAACCATCTAAAGCTCAAGATGTCTTCTGCTTAATCTCATCATAGCACAGTCTACAAAACAAAGCTCCAGGATTATGCAACACATTTTACATGACCTCATTCATAATTCTTATAAATGCGTGGGAAATATTTTCACTGTATTATTGGGGATACAACTTAAATATATTTAAATATAATGAAAAAAAATAGAAATAATACGGGAAAAATAAAACGAATAAATGTCAGCGTTTTTATTTTATTTTATTGTTTTTTTCATTTTTTTGTGAAAAGAACGTTACTTCAGTTTGCACACGCGCATCTTTTTCAGTCCAGGAATTTAATCCGTTATTTCGGAATCTGTGGTTCTATGCGCGCGCGCGCGTGTGTGTGTGTGTGTGTGTTTTTTTCCTTTCTAAATGAGAACAAGTCAGAAGTATTTTAATAATAAATGTGGACACAGACAGAGCAGAAGTGGAAGGACCGGAGAGAGGAGTGGTGCTGAAAGGAAAGCAGCAGATGTTGGCACGAGGACAGAACGGTCCGGTCCAGATCAGAGAGAGAGAGAGAGAGAGAGAGAGAGAGAGAGAGAGAGAGAGAGAGAGAGAGAGAGAGAGAGAGAGAGAGAGAGAGAGAGAGGGAGAGAGGGAGAGAGAGTCAACCTGGTGATTTAGTTTCTCCTCTTCTTCTGTTTTTTTTCTCATATCTTTAATACCAGTTGCCTCTGCTCCACTTCTCACTCCATCTCACTCTCATCACTCTTTTCGTTCATTTAGGCAAAAGTGAAACGCACTCTTTTCTGCAACATGATGCTACTGAAGTGTTTAAAAAGTGAAGTGCTTTAAGAGAGTGTGGTTTGTTTTGTTTTTGTTTGGTTTTTTTTCTTTTGGTAGAAGTGCATTCTGGCAGCCTCCGCGTGTCTGCAATTGTCAAATGATTTGTGTTAATTAAAACGAGGAGTAAACACTTTATATCCCAGACTAATAGCCTCCCTGCAGGTTTGGTTGAACTGCTCCTGAGTCAGCACAGCACGGAATGTAATATAAATAATAATAATAATAATAAGAAGAAGAATAAGAAGAATCATTTTAAAACATATTCAAATTAATTATCTGTTGCTTTTATTCCTGGAATATTCCACATTTAATTCCACGGATTCTTGGCCCTGCAGGGGGTTGAGTGGCAGGATATTTGTCCAATCTTTTAATCTGTATTCCTCGAGTTTAAAAAAAAAATAATAGAGGTCGAGTCTTAAATACTGTAGGTTTTTTGTTTTAAAAGACAACCACAAAAATCCTGTTTGCATTTTACACTGAAATACATTTAGCTTCTGTGACAATAAACTAAACTAACAAATGTACATAACTATTCACCCTAAATATTTGTGTATTTCGAGATCCTTGAAAATATATTTTGAAATCAATTAATTATATGAGTGTTTTATCCTATTTATAATAATGTCATTTTATTCCCCCTTTATTTAATCAAACCATATCCATCTGTACATTGTACAGAGTGGTCTGTAAATACTTAGGTCAGAGTTGGAGATGTATCCAACTGCATTTCTATCTTGATTGTACGATCAGATTATGAAGGACCTGGCACAGATTAACACACCAGCGTGAACAGATGTATAAAGCAGTTGTCACCTCTGATACTGAGAGATAGGAAATGAAATCATGAGAAAACAAATGATGCACAAATAATAAAAAAAAATACTGTCATGAAATAATAGGCTTAACTAGTTTTCCTGCTTAGATATAAAAGAAAGAAAGAAAGAAAGAAAGAAAGAAAGAAAGAAAGAAAGAAAGAAAGAAAGAAAGAAAGAAAGAAAGAAAGAAAGAAAGAAAGAAAGAAAGAAAGAAAGAAAGAAAGAAAGAAAGAAAGAAAGAAAGAAAGAAAGAAAGAAAGAAAGCAATAATAATAATAATTGTTCCAGGCCTTCTTCACAAACACTATAAAAGTCTAGTATGTGTTGGAGTGTCAGTCAAAGTCACTCAGTATTTGTGTGAAGGCTGATGACAACTGCGTCTGCTGTCTTTGACCATCCAGGATCTTTTACAAATTAACAGCTGCCCACGGAAGGAAAAAAAAACCCAGTGTAAATTGAATCCACACACTGTAATAAACCAAACAAAAACACAACACAGTTTGAAAGTCTAAAAACCCTAAAGTATTAAATGTGTGGAGAATGTGTGTGTCCATGGTGCAGGATGCACACACATGAAGTGGACATGCGGATGCAGCCCAATGATTAAAGGCCATAAAAATACAAGTGAGCCTCTTCCATGTCCTGCACACACTGAAATATAAGTAGCGTGACACACTGTGGCCTGTACGTGACCGTGTTCACACTGATGTACAACCACCTCATGCTCGTTAAATGAAGCCTTGTCCCTCTCTGTCCCACCGCATCTTAGATACATCACGCACGCACATGCACGCGCACCCCCCCCTCTCTCTCCACACACACACACACACACACACACACACACACACACACACACACACACACCGTTTGCACACTTATCAGGAGGCTTAGAGGAAATATCTTACGTTGCAGTGGTACTCCGAGAATCTCCGGTAAACTCTTTACAGGACTCTCTGTCGGTAGAACCGCCGCGCTTTGCATCATCGTGATCCAAACGCACACGCATACACCCGCGACACGGTGGGCGCGCTCCCCCCAGTCCCGTCCACTGGAGAAAAAAAAAAAAACGTGACAAGTCAAATGGAGCTGATGTGGAGGCTTCAGAGGCCTTTTCCTCCCCACTCTGAGCGCTCTGTCCCCCCGCCGTTAAAACCCTCGGTCCCTGTGATCTGTCTCTATTCCCCGGGATGGTGTCTCCGTGTCTGTCCGTGCTGCGCTGTGCCGTGCCGAGCTGTTTTGGATTGGCTCACACAGGGCTGCTCGGTCCATTCCGCGCAGCAGGGGTGGCGGGGCCCTGACGTCACCGCGACAGAGGCTGAGGTAGGGGCCAATAGGAGAGCAGGAAGAGGAGGCCCCCCGAGCGGAAAAGCATCCGCTAGGTGTACAAAGAGGAGAGGGGCGTCTGGACATGGTATATGAAAATGTCTCCGGAGAGGCGGGACCTGGGTCTAGTGGAGACCATAAATAGCTCACTGCAGTGGTTCCCGGAGGAGCCCCCCCCCCCCACTCCCTCCACTCGCATCACCGGGGCCAGCAGGGCTCCTGTAGTGGGGTCCCAGCCAAAGAAATGAGAAACACGTCGATTTGATTTGAGTTTTAGTAAAGATGCTACAATAGATATGAGTGTCCTTACAGTTTATATCCTTATACTGGAAAAATGAGACTAAAACTATGAGCAGGTGCAGTAGTGAGTTCACTTCATTGTCTAATAAAAAGTAAATACGGACATAAAGGATCCATATATAAATAGTTTATTTCTGTATATGGCACGCGCTTATTCTGTTGTTGTTGTTTTTTTTTTCTATTAACCTGTTCACAGTAATTATTAAAACAGAAGGTTAAAGAAACTGGAGCAAATTTGAAACTGCACCAAGTAACATGTGTCTGAGTCCAGTTCAGCTTCTGCATTCACCTGTGTGAATATGACACACACACACACACACACACACACACACACACACACACACACACACCAGTGACAGGTGGGATTAGGAGTCCGGGTGCAGTCCTCCTGACACTGCTCATTTCACTTTCGCCGTCTGAGAAGGCGCTCTCCCGGATAAGATATTCCCCCTGGAGGGTTGCTAGTTCAGCCTAGATGAACTCAATCTTCGTTTCCAATTTTCTTCAAGCGTGGGAAGAAAAGCAGAGACAGTGTCTCTAGTGCTGTGCTTTTACCCGCGCGCCCGCGTCCTCAAACTGAGACCGTTTCCATCAGCGGTGAGTCCAGGTCCAAGTCCAGGTCCAAGTCCAGGTCCAAGTCCAGGTCCAAGTCCAGGTCCAGGTGAACATCTGCACCTCACACACCAGGTACACACACCTGTCCACAAACCACCGACCACCACCACATATATATATATATATATATATATATATATATATATATATATATATATATATATATATATATATATATATATATATATATATATATATATATATATAAATTAGTAGCAATGGTAATAGTAATAGTAATAAATAGTAATAACAGTATAATGTAGAATTTAGAGTCTTATTTTTTCCATAGAAATTTGCAACAACATTCAACGCACGTAGTTGTACCCGCTACGATATATATATATATATATATATATATATATATATATATATATATATATATATATATATATATATATATATATATATATATATATATATATATATACACACACACACACACATACACACATTTGTGTGGTTAATGTTTCGAATTAAATGTAGTAAAATGAAACCCTGCATAAGTCTAATTAAAAGAGAGGCTGCAGTATGATATGAATGTTATACAGCCCACAGTGTTGTGTGTCCAGAGCAGGTATCTGTCTGTCTGTCCATCCGTCCATCATTCCATTCATATCATACACATATATTTGTCTATGCATGCATCTATTGTATTTGCAAGGGAATCATCTCGTCTTACTTTATTTTCATTATACACTTTTCCCCTCAAGATCATTCAATTTATTCAACTATTCAATTACTCTGATTGTTGCTACTGAGACCCTTTAGCTGCCCTAGGAAACAATGTAGATAAAAATGCTCTTAACCTGTCAGCAAAGGGCAACACAATTAGAATAATTGACGGATGCAAAATGCAAAAAAAAAAAAAAAGCAAAAATAGATTTGAGAGCGCACATCTGTTTCAGTCGGGGTGGGGTGGGGGGCATTAAATGCATGTGTTTATTCATCGTTAATTGATGAGGAAGGACTACATGTATGAGGTAAAAAATATAGTCCACGTCCGGGGTTTATTCACTAGAGAAAAAAAAAACACTTCTTTAAAGAAAACTGACAAATCAGTATTTTTCTACAATGACATTTCTCTGACACTGTTTGTATTTTAAAACAATGCAATTATATGCAACAGAGGAAAGTGAAGGAAAACAGGAATGATCCAATAATTCTTCAAATTGTGTATTTTTTTTTCCCCCAGCAGAGGTTATTTGTCTTCAATTGAAGGTGCAACTGTGGGAGGAAAAAAAATAGCAGTTGAGGAAGCGCTCGGGCAATAATTCTTGCAGAGGGCGACTCCTCTGCCACTGCTGTTGACCCAGACACCTCTAATTAGATCTAATATTTCAGTGGACGACTTCATTGACATGTGCGATTCACAGATCCATCTTTGTGAGCAGAATGTGGAGTCAGAAATGTAGAGAGGCGTTGATCCGCACATGTTTGTCCAGTGCACAGTGTGTTCATATGAGGCCTGCTCTGTCACCAACAAACATGTTAGAGTAAAAACCAGTCACTTTATACAGGTACACACCGTGTCTATATGTCTGCAGATACGAACCATTATTTTTGCAATTTACACAAGAGATTTATGCAAAAAAAAAAAAAAAAAAATAATAATTACAAGAACACAGCGCCTGAAATTCAGTCATTTAATCCAAATAGAAGTAAAAATAATAATAAGAAAAAATAATAAGAAAATGTACCTGTTTTTTTGTAAATGCCATCAGCTGATCCATGTGTGCAAACCTACCGCTTCACTGCAGGTCGGGCTCCACTCGCCTCTTCCTCCTCTTCCTCCTCTTCCTCCTCTTCCTCCTCTTCCTCCTCTTCCTCCTCTTCCTCCTCTTCCTCCTCTTCCTCCTCTTCCTCCTCTTCATGCTTCTGCTGAGCTTTGTTGAAATCTCAGTGAGAACCAACCTCTCCAGTCACAGTCCACACATCCAGCTCCAGGATCCACAGACAAAGCCACATTATGGGCTGTGATGGCACCGTAGTGTCCCTGAGCAGAAGAGGAGCAGAGAGAGGGAGAGAGGGACACCACAGAGGGGGAAACCTTAGCACACAGCACGGAGAAAATTAAATTGCACTTGGGGGGCAAATTCTATTAGGGAATAGTTATTGTCTCCTGACAGCTCCTGTCCATTTGTGTAATTAGTAGAAGAGATTGGTTGAACAAACCAAATCTATTCCCGTCAGAAATGATATTTTCCAATTCCCTGATTGAACCTGACCCTGTCGTGCTAAGACGAGGCGGTAATAGGCTCATTTGACTCAAATAACTATAGTGCAACAGTTCAACACACACACAATGATCCAACACCTGACCAGTGACCTGATTATTATTATTATTATTATTATTATTATTATTATTATTATTATTATTATTATTATTATTATTATTATTATTATTATTATTATTATTATTATTATTATTATTATTATTATTATTATTATTATTATTATTGTTGTTATTATTATTATTATTATTATTATTATTATTATTATTATTATTATTGTTATTATTATTATTATTATTATTATTATTATTATTATTATTATTATTATTATTATTATTATTATTATTATTATTATTATTATTATTGTTATTATTATTATTATTATTATTCATCTTTATTTGCCAGACTCAACAAGCAACAAAGAAAAGTAAAAATAGACACTAAACAAAATAAATTAAAATATACAAACATATATCTTATAAAATACAGTCATACCAGAACCACCACACTGGGGACTGATAACCAACTGGTAACTAATAACTAACTATTATTATTATCAGCATTATTATTATTAGGAGATGAGAGCGAAGACCAGGGACACATCTATTCTATTCTATTCTATTCTATTCTATTCTATTCTATTCTATTCTATTCTATTCTATTCTATTCTATTCTATTTGATTCAACTACTATTATTCTTATTCTTATTCTTATTCTTATTCTTATTCTTATTCTTATTCTTATTCTTATTCTTATTCTTATTCTTATTCTTATTCTTATTCTTATTCTTATTCTTATTCTTATTCTTATTCTTATTCTTATTCTTATTCTTATTCTTATTCTTATTCTTATTCTTATTCTTATTCTTATTCTTATTCTTATCTTATTATTATTGACTCAACCATTAGTTCACTAATACACTTATTATTATTTGATGAATTTTGGTAAATGTGGCATGAGGCAGATTTTGATCAGAAACTCATCTTTAACTTCCATCATGAACACATATGTAATAGTTGACGTTGACAAACACCACCGTTTTTTCTCTTCAGATTAATTGTGGGTAAAAACTTCTGCTGCATTTCTCTTATGAATGTGTAAAAATAAGAGATTGTCCAAATACAAGAATAAGAATGAAATGTATTTGTCTAAATGATGCGGTTCGTCCAGTGATCTGTCATTGTTCAGGGGTGTCACTCATCTGCTCCAGGATGATGCTTTATCCTGAAAAAACGTGACAGTGATGCTTTAAAACAGGACTGTCAAAGTCATGTTAGTTCAAGGACCAAATTCTGTCCCATATCATCTCAACTGGGACAGACCAGTAAAATAATAACAATGAAAAAAGTTAAATTACATTATTAGAATGTTTCCATCTACATATTTTCCTTAAAAAGTTTAATAAAATGAAAAATTTATCATTCACTTTTTATTTTAATTAATTTTTTTGTAAAAGCACAATCTGCTGATGTAAACATTTTAAAGTAATTTTCCTTTTTTAGACAAAACAAAGACAAAATAAGCACTTGTCAATATTTTTAGTTCATGATAATATTAATTATGATGGTCTGACCTTGAGTTTTAAGTGGATTTTATGTGTCTGTATGTGGAACCTAAATTAAAATGATTTTGACATTGTTGATTGTTCATATGTTCAGTGTCATTTTTGCATTTTACAAATTCATGCCACAGGCTGGACTTCACCCTTTCTTTGGTTGGACAGAGTTGACCCCTGGGACACATGTTTGACACCTGTGTCTTAAAACGTGACAGTTGTGTTAAGTACAGTTTAGGGTTTTCCTGAATACAGTGAATGATAAATGTGACCTGTGTGAAAATGTGTCATCATAGAAAATCATACCATACCATACCATACCATACCATACCATACCATACCATACCATACCATACCATACCATACCATACCATACCATACCATACCATACCATACCATACCATACCATACCATACCATACCATACCATACCATACCATACCATACCATACCATACCATACCACACCATACCACACCATACCATACCATACCACACCACGCCACGCCACGCCACGCCACGCCATGCCACGCCACGCCACGCCACGCCACGCCACGCCACGCCACGCCACGCCACGCCACGCCACGCCACGCCACACCACACCATACCATACCATACCATACCATACCATACCATACCATACCATACCATACCATACCATACCATACCATACCATACCATACCATACCATACCATGCCATGCCATACCATACCATGCCATACCATACCATACCATACCATACCACGCCACGCCACGCCACGCCACACCACACCACACCACACCACACCATACCATACCATACCATACCATACCATACCATACCATACCATACCATACCATACCATACCATACCATACCACACCACACCATACCATACCATGCCATTTTTTCTT
The DNA here is from genome assembly GCA_020466265.1 of Siphamia tubifer. Lineage (NCBI taxonomy): Eukaryota > Metazoa > Chordata > Actinopteri > Kurtiformes > Apogonidae > Siphamia > Siphamia tubifer. Next base: position 43,358,971 of record CM035786.1, on the reverse strand, counting down.
AAAATTATAATTTTTTTAATCTCTTATTTATAACTTTTTTTTAAATCTCATGGTGACTTTTTATCTCAATTGTGACTTTTTATTTTTATTTTTCCTACATTTCTAGTCCATATCCATAAAACTGAGTAACTGTGACCATTTTTTTGAATGGCAAAAAAAACCCTACTTTTGTACTTTATTCCAATTGAGAAATTGTACTTTTTTTTACTTTTACTTACGTAGAGGAGTTGAATCAGTACTTCTACTAATACCTGAATATTTTTTCACATAAGTAGCTGTACTTCTACTTAAGTACAAAATGTGAGTACTTTGACCACCTCTGATTTATAAACACTACAAGACAACAGAAAGGCATAAAACACAAAACTGAGAAAGGAGAAAAAGGCAAATAAATAAATCAAAAAATGCAATAAAAAGCATTAAAACTACACAGATTAAAAGTCACTCATTCTTACCCAAACAACAAACATAACTGACAACACACAGACACAACAGGAGACATTTTATTCTTCATTTTTGTCTACATTTTTTCCACTGTTACTTTCTAATGACGACATTAAAACACCTTAAAATAGAATAAAATGAAGTAAAAACAATAATAGATCGAGCCCCTGTCATAACCTTAGGATATCCACTGATCACTGCACTGACAGGAACAGCGTCAGCCCAGTGAATTAAAACAACAGGACTGACAAACAGTGGATCTTGTCCAAATTCATTAGAGCGAGCACTTCTTGTAAACTCTGAAGAAAGACTAGAACAGCAGAGAAGAAGAACAGAATAACTGAGGTAAAGGTCAGGTTTCTGCTGAAATTAAAATAGTGCAGTCCAGCACATAATCAAGACCTAAATGTAGTTGATAGTGGAAGTTTATTGATTCCCTGGGACTGCCCTTCCCGTCTGTCCACACTTAACCCTCCCTCACAGATGAACTGAAAAGAACAGCAGGACCAGGTGTCCTACTTTGTGTGGGACGTCACAACATTTTCATCCCTTGTCCCCACATCCCACATATTAACACAGTGTCCTACATTTGTTTTCGACTGCATCAGCTCTGATTAAAAATTCTAACCTCACGTCCATAAAATGATTAAAGCTCTACAGTATGTCACTATCAGTCTATTAGTTCATGGAATATCCACAGTAAGTGCATATTAGTAATAGTGTTGTATTTGAACAAACTAAGATTGAAACTATACATAAAATAAATCAACTTAGTGACACCACTGCATAGAATATTTGATCTATTTTGCTTGGATGAGGCATCTACGTCGTGATTTATCTGATAAATGTTACAGAAACACTTTTCATGATATTTAGTTAACATTTATTCACTCAAGTCTGTTCTTACTTTGCACTGATTTTTAAAAAAAAATGTATTTCTATGCCAATCTTTAGATCTTACACAAGAGTAAGGTTCAAGGTTCTTTATTTTATTATTTGTTTTCTCAAGTACAGAAGAAATACAATATTATACCCCTAGTTTAAAAACAGTGTGCAATTATAACCGCATAGATTAAGAAGGAAAAAAAAACCAATAGTGTCCTAAAAGAGATAAGAATATATAAAATAAGAACAGTAGCAGCTATAATAAAATAAGATAAAATAGATAGTTTAAGTAAATGAGATAAAACATGGTGTTTTGGTGATATGCCCTGTTTTTATGTGCAAATGGAAAATGTGCATCAAATCAGCTGGATGGAAACATTTAACATCACTTTGCATTTAATGTTTTTTTTACTTACAGTAGGATTTGATAAAGTTGATTCAAATACAACACAGGTCATGTGTTAAGTCTTCAATGGAAGACTGAAAAATTACTATTATTACGACTCAAAATGATAATGGATTACATTTATATTGCACTTTTCAAACACCCAAATGCTTTACATCACAGGTGTCAAACATAAGGCCCTGGGGCCAAATGCGGTCCACCAAAGGGTCCAATCTGGCCCCTGGGATAAATATGTGAAATTCAAAAATGACACTGAAGATAATTAATAATCAAAGAAGTTAAAATTATTTGAAGTCAATCCAATCTAAAGTGGATGAAACTAGTAAATTACTATCATAATAATCTAGAAATAATAATGGAAACAAACCTTAAATAAAATTTTCTTTCTGTTTTAGTGTAAAATAAAGTACAAAAAAAAGACGAGCCTTTTACAAAAACATCTGAACAACCTGAAATATTTGTGGAATTTTACCATTAAACTAGGATTCAACCTGGTGAGGTGAGGAAATATACACAACTAAATATTGTGATGCACATGTATAAATGATCAACTAAAGCATAATATCATTATTATTGCACTGATTTTTCTTAAGAATTTACAGGTTGTTCATATTTATTTATGTTATGTTCACGTACAGTTTGTAGATATAAACTTATTTTTTTCATTTTATCATTTTTTTCTGTTCATTTTCTTTTTTTTAATACAATGTGTTTGTTTGAATTTTTTCTAAATATTAATTACAAACATTACAAACAAACAAACAAAAAATTCTTAATTACAAACATTACAAACAAAGCATATCAATTACAAACAAACAGGTAAAACAGGGAAAAATAGGATTACAATACAACTGAAATGAAATAATTCACAAAGACAAAACAAAGACAGAGCGTACAAACTAAAGCAATGCCTTATCTTCACTAGTGCATAGCCACCATTAGTACAATTTACATTTAAAAAACAAAGAGGTGAGTAGCCCATCACATTGCTTCAAAAATATAAACATATTTATTGGAGAATGTAACTTTTGCATTCAAAAACACACAGGCATTTTGGGCGTTGACATTATTTTATACATTTTTATCCTATTATTTATATTATTTCACTGGTGCGGCCCATTTTATACCATATTAGGCTGAATATGGCCCCTGAATTAAAATAAGTTTGACACACCTGTGTAACATTATTATTATTATTAGTAGTAGCAGTAGTAGTAGTAGTAGTATTTTTATTTTATTTTATTTTATTTTATTTTTTCTCAAGATAGACATTATATTAAACTAACCAACAACATGTCTGACATTATCCCACACAAAAACAATCATTGGATCATATTTTTCTTGTGATCTGATCATTCGATTAGCTCACAGACATGTAGGGTCCACCCTGCACACTTGCCCCTCCACAAGTAAACATAAGGAAAGACTTGGATTATTCAGGATCAATGTATATGTTCATGGACGTGGTGTTTGATTGAACTGTGCAATAAATTGTCCTGTTCACCTTGGCACTGGCTACTGTCCACCAGCACCAGAACCAGCACCAGCACCAGAACCAGCACCAGCACCAGCACCAGAACCAGCACCAGCACCAGCACCAGCACCAGGCTGTGATGATGTTTTTGGTGGGTGATGTTGAAGAGCAGATGAGTGTCCACATTAAAGGGGGAGGGGCCACCGCAGTAAAATGAGATGGTTCTGACCCTACTTGACTCCTGCCTTTAAAAGGCTGAATGTTCAAATTGAAATGGGGAACTGGCTTTAGTTTGGATGTGATATATACCAATACCATATATTAACCTCTTTTTCATAATTTATTCACCCAGCTCCCCCCCTCCTCCTCCCCTCTTCTGTCCACAGCAGGAAGCTTTATAGTATTATTAAAGTCAGAAAGAGAGATGACAGAAAAATGCATCAAGCCCCTCCTGCATTTTAATATCAATACCGGAGGGGTAATAAACACCCAGGCAGAGAGCACACAGGAGAGGAGCGACTATAAAACCCTACATTGTCTAATTTATGGAAGACAACAACAGGGCAGCAAGGTGAGGTTTTTACCCTTCACTCTGTGCTTTCATAACACGACAATATGTGAGTGGGCTGTGTTTGGTTTGACTAATGCAACTGAACACCAAAAAGTTTGGAAGAAAGTTAGTGTGTCTTTGAGTCAATGATAGAATAGAATAGAATAGAATAGAATAGAATAGAATAGAATAGAATAGAATAGAATAGAATAGAATAGAATAGAACGGAATAGAACAGAATAGAATAGAACAGAATAGAATAGAATAGAATAGAATAGAATAGAATAGAATAGAATAGAATAGAATAGAATAGAATAGAATAGACCAATCAAGCCAGATCTGAAATTCAACCATTTTAAAGTACCGTCTGTCTATCACCTCCTGAAGAACTTCACTAGAATAAAGGGTTTTCTGTCCAAACCAGACACAGAAAAACTCATTCATTCATTTTCAGTAAATTAGATTATTGTAATGGTCGTAATACAGCTGATCCAAAACACTGCTGCCAGAGTCGTGACCAGAACCAGGAAACTGGACCACATCACACCGGTCCTCACATCCTTCCATTGTCTTCATGTGGGTCAAAGGTTATAATTCTAAATCTTACTCCTGGTCTATAAAGAACTAAACGACCTTGGACCCAAATACATACTGGTCCTGTTGGTTCTATATGAAGCATTCAGAGCCCTGAGGTCATAGGTCATCAGTGACAGGTTTACTGTGTGTTCCCAAAATCAGAACCAAACAAAGTGAAGCATCATTCAGTTGTTCTGCTCCTCACCTGTGGAATAAACTACCTGAACACCTGAGGTCTGAGAACAACTGTCAGTTCATTTAGATCAGGTCTGAAAACATTACTGTTCACTGGAGCTTTTACTGAGATTCTCATTTTTAAAAAAATATATTTTTATGTCTCTATTTTAATTGTCTTTTAATGCATCTTAATCATTTAAATTTTCTTATATGTTTTATGTAAAGCACCTTTAATTGTCCTGTACATGATATATACTATACAAATACATTTGCCTTTAACTAGAATAGGTTATTCATTAGCCTTCATGCTTCATAGTCAGGGGAGGCGGGGCTAATAGGGCGGTACTACAACCAATCAACATAATCTTTAGGATGACGTAGTTAGACACTGGAAAGCTCATGAAGGAGTCTAGAGAAAGTTACGAATGACTAAACAAAATGGTGGATTATGGATTATGGAAGTTAACGACTGTTAACGAATGTTTTGTCACATTCTTCACTCATCTCTGATAAAAGTAAATCACCACCCAGTCAGCAGCCATCTGTCGTAGTTGTTGTTTTTCTTCGTCTATGGTTGTTTTGGTTGTTGTCACTTTGTTATACCCGCCCTCTGACTCTATACTTCACTGTGATTCGTCAGCCAGTTTCAGGAAAATCTAGCCAAAAGTTACATTGAGCAGAACTAGTAAAGTAGCTCGACTCTAAGTGGCAAAAAATTATTTTGCCTGAACAATCACAACGCTTGTGTAGCGAGATTGTAGGGCGGGGCTTAGCACAATGATGACAGGGTTGAAGACGTATGGACTTATATACATACATACGTACATACACATATTTATATATATATATATATATATATATATATATATATATATATATATATATACAGTCTGTGGTCGGATAAGCAGGAGGTAGACGGACCTGATTGGATATTTTTCCTCCACTGTTAGCGGTGTGTTAGCGTTCATTAGCCTAGCCTATAGGATGTTAAAACAATGACATAGACACTAGCTTAGACTTGTTATCGTTGCTCTGTATACGTCACATTGTTCATCGCTCTGATTGGTCACAGCGCTGGCCTATTACATGCAGAGCAGTTTGAAAGACAGCTGTTAATCCCACCCTTACGCCTAAACTCAGTCTATTGATCACCTCCAGACTATGAATTCATATCATCGTGGGTTTTGCCAGCATTGACAATAACTAATTATTTTAACTACAATAACCTTGTAGCAAATCAGAGTTGCTGTGGCTAGGCTAGTTATTTATCCCACTGTGGGAAAATTTCACAGTTTCTGCAACAAAAAAATAAAGTGCAGATATAGAGAGAAGAACATATTTACAATATTTACATTTTATTACACTCTGGTGATAAGTAAATATTTAGGCTTACTGAGCACCATTGTACAGTCTGTGGAAATTCAAATTCAAATGTAAAGCATTTATTGTCATGTTGACCACTTCCTCTAACAAACTATTACAGCTCCACTGTCACACAGATACATTCAGGAAATCCTTCCTTTCACAAGCCATCGCATTGATTAATAAATCATAATCACATTTATTTCTGTTTTTATTTTGCACTTTCTGTAAAAAATAAATAAAACTGTAATTACATTCTTTACTAGTTTACTTGCACTATTCAGTTATTTATATCTACAATTTAATATGACATTGAACCTTACCTACTTTGTTTTGCACCTCACTGTCTATTCTATTCTATTCTATTCTATTCTATTCTATTCTATTCTATTCTATTCAAAGAAACTGGTTTCTCTGTACAATGAACATCTTACTTTGCAAGTGTTGAAGTAAAAAAAAAAAAAAGAGCATGAAAATCAAATAAATATAAATACAAACTACTATTACTAATAAAATATATATTTACATTATGTGTAAGGTCTGGGTATTGTGTAAAATGTAAATGTACAGATGAGTTGCAGGTTGATACAGATGAGTAGACATGTAAATCAGTCAGAGGTTGGTAATAAGTTATATGAGCCTGATGGTGGAGTGTAGATGTGCTGCCCGTCTCACTCCTGTACTGTAGCACTCTTTACACAGAGGATGGAACAGTGTTGGACTGAAGGAGGCGTCACTGAAGGCAGCACAGACATGTCCTTAAACATCTGCAGGTTGTGTTGGGATAATGTTTGTTGTGGTAGTAGTTATGGGTGGTCATGGCTCAGTTGGTAGAACAGGTCGTCCAATAACTGAAGGGTTGGTGGTTTGAATCCCACCCTGTCCTGCTCATGTGCTGTTCAATGTTCTGCACTACTATAGTTCTGGTTCATGGTGTCAAAGTGCTTTACATTAGCCTCACATTCACCCATTCACACACACACTCACACACACACACACACACACACACACACACACACACCAAGGTCCTGTCGGTCCTACTGGGAGGGTTCAGGGTTCAGTGTCTTGCCCAAGGGCACTTCGACATGTGGACAGCCATTATTATTATTATTATTATTATTATTATTATTATTATTATTATTATTATTATTATTATTATTATTATTATTATTATTATTATTATTATTATTATTATTAATTTTAGTATTAAAAGTTTGGTGGGGATCAGTGGAGGAACACACACACACACACACACACACACACTCACACACACACACACACACACACACCAAGGTCCTGTCGGTCCTACTGGGAGACTAAGTCAGGGTTCAGTGTCTTGCCCAAGGGCACTTCGACATGTGGACAGCCATTATTATTATTATTATTATTATTATTATTATTATTATTATCATCATCATCATCATCATCATCATCATCATCATTATTATTATTATTATTATTATTATTATTATTATTATTATTATTATTATTATTATTATTAATTTTAGTATTAAAAGTTTGGTGGGGATCAGTGGAGGAACACACACACACACACACACACACACACACACACACACACACACACACATTTATTTCAGGGTACTGGTCTCTGCTCTCCAAGTACTTTTCTAGTTTCTCTTAAGATCATATTCTTCCATTTCTAACCCATGATATAAAAACACTTTGACACCTTTGCTAATATCTTCAGTTTAATTTTTATACCTCATTCATCTCATTATCGAGGTTGGACCCTTTGACATTCTGTTTGGGTCCGTGGGCCACATGTTTGGCACCCCTGGTCCTCAGATTATGTTGTTCTTCAGAACCGACCCTCAGCTAAACCCACTGAGCGTTCACACTGGACATGTATTTCTACTTCAGACAGAATCGAATCCAGACAGATGTGAATTTGTGTTGGTTTAGACTTTAAGATCGTGTCCTCTGCATTAACCTCTCATGTGGAGTTTTTTAACAGATAGCACACTCACTGCCAACTTCATCATTAACCCTCATTAGTGTGAAGCAGCAGAGGTGTCACAGCTGCCCCAGGCTCAAGGCTCCTTCTAAAGGGCTTTCAGCATAAAGCATCACTGAGTCCAATCCTATAACAAACACAGGTAAACATTTAAACAGATTAACAGATCAGTTACACAAAGAGTGTTGGTTCAAAAAAATAGAAGAACATTCAAGATGATGATTTTACAACTTAACCAAATCAAATCATTAACATTTCTTGGACTATTTATTGTTTCTACTGGGAAACTAAGTCAGGGTTCAGTGTCTTTGTCCAAGGACATTTGGACATGTGGACAGACAGAGGTGGGACATGAACCTCTGACCCTTCAGTCATTGGACGACCCGCTCTACCAACTGAACCCTGAATAAAATGACTGTGTTTTGTGATTGGAATTTTTTTGGTGTGATAAATATTGGTGGTTATTTGGAGTGTATATTTCATCATCTACTACATCAGTTAAGTTTTTTTTTTTTCAATCATCCTTAGATAGATCCAATAGAAATAACAGAACAATATCATTCTGAGCATTTAATGACTTAATTCCACTCAGTTGAACCTCATCTATGTTTTTAACTTATGTTCACTTATATCCACAATAGTTCCCTTTAATAAAAAATATTAGTTAGAAGTACTTACATGTTACAGCAATTTAATACGTTTGAGTTAGTAGTACTATTTCTGAAACTTTGAGTATTCACAATTTAATATATTTAATTATTCTGAACGTTTGGGTTTACATTGTAAAAAGGTGAAAGGTTCATTAAATCAGTGACCTGACTTAATTAGAAAAGTAAAGAATTTACTTGTAGTGGAGTATTTTTAAGATATAGCTTAGTACCTTTACAGAAGAAAGGATTTAATTAATTTTATTTAATTTTTTTTAATCTTTACTGCTGTTCTGTTTGTCTTTTCAAACAGTGACATGACGCCTGTTCTTTAACATGTGTTGTAAAAGAGTGTTTTAACTAAATCTGTCTTGTTCTTGTAAACTGTCACATCAGTTCAAAGTATTTCAGAGTCAGATGAGGTTAATTACAACCTGTTGTACAAAGTAAACTGTGTGTACTTGGACATATTTGGATAATTACTGTTAAAGAATGGCTCGCTACAAATTTTCCAATTGGAAAAATAGATGTATCAGAATCTAGAGGGATACATTTGATCATATTTGGGAGAAATGGATAAAGTTTGTATCCTCCAGCCACCCACACTTCTGAAAATATCTTATTTTTCCACAATTTCCCTGTCTTTTTTCTTTTCATAATCATGGGTAAGTTTAAAATAATGAAGAGGAATGAAAAAATAAAAATAAAAAAATAAAAAAGGGGAGAAAAGTGAAATACTTAAATTACAATATAAAAATTATATTATTATATTATTTTATATATGATATATAACTTAATATAAATTATTAAATGATCTATGCTTTTTTCATTTATTCTTTTTATATGAGAAACACCAAACCTGTGAGCACCCCGTTCAAATGTTCACTTTCTTTTTAACACTTTTTTTTAAATTAGTATTTTAAAAAAGAAACTAATAATCAGAAATGATCAAAGTACTCACATTCTGTACTTAAGTAGACGTACAGCTACTGGTGTGAAAAAAGTACTGATTCAGCTCCTTTACTGAAGTAAAAGTAAAAAAGTACAACTTCTCAATTGTAATAAAGTAAAAAGTAAAACTGCATTTTTGCCATGGATGAAATAATACTTATTTAACCAGGAAAAATCATAAAGTATCAAAAAAATAAAGCCTTTAAAAGTGAGCTACTGTGTTGATAATATGTTTGATCAGGTCACACTACTCAATGGGCAGGAAATGTAGGAAAAAATTGGCAAAAAAAGTCACATTGGAGATTAAAGAAAAAAAGTAATTGTGTGATTTAAAAAAATAAATACATTTGAGATCAAGGAATACATAATTATGAGAGAAAATGGCACAATCATGATCAAATGTCAAAATTCTGAGGTAAAAAGTTATAATTATGATACAGAAAGTCCCAGTTTCTCTCCTCCACAGATTTTCCCTCTGAAGTGACTTATTTTTTTATACATTCACGTCCATTTATTTAAAAAAAAAATGAACAAGTCTATTCTGAGAATTTAAGGAATATAAAGTACAGATATTTATACAAAAATGTAGGCAGTAAAAGTAAAAAGTTACCAGAAAAATAAATACTCGAGTCAAGTACGGTAATGAAGTACTTTTACTTAGTTACTTCCCACCTGTGCTAATAATATATAAAGGTTTGTTAATAAATAACATATGTATGAATGATGATGTTAAAAATATCTTGTCATCTTTTCCTATAAAAACAAAATGATTCATTCTGTTGCTGCTGAAAACCTGGTTTATGTGAAGACACTGAGTGGAGCTTTGATTTAAATCCAAGTGGATCTATTTTACATGTAGGTGTAAAAAGGCAGGAGTCGAGGGACGTTCCAGCAAAACACAACGTTCAAGATCAAGCATCAGTCGTCCTTCAGATGGGCTTGTTGTAATCCAGACTACATCAAACCCTCATCTATCCTCCTCACCCACCTGTCTCCCCCATCCCCTACAGTACTGTCCCTAAGGGTCTCTGTGAACCCCACCCCCCACCTCCACTTCCAAGTGTGTGTGAAGAGAAGAAGACCCACAAAAGCCGATTACGTTTTAATAAAGTTTATTATCTGCAGGGAGCTAATCCTCAAGGGTAATCTCTCCGCTCTAGTCCTAAAGGAAAGCTGGATTACTCACTTGATATAATCCCAATGAAATTGTTAGGATTTATCTTGTGCTGCACAGCAGATGGCAACAGGCTTTTTTTTTTTTTTTTCTTCAACCTTGGATATTTCGACCCCCCCCCATTTCTACTACAGCCAACTCCCTGTTCCCCTCATTAATGTCTGTGTAGTCTTGGTCATAACAACAACAAAGATAAACTTGTTATTCCCAAACCTAAATCCAATAACGCACTCTCATAAACATATTTGGACCTAAATAAACCACACAGCTGGTGGAGTTAAATGACAGGTCGGAGTATTGAGTCTTTATCAAAAATAATTTTTATTGAACTCAGAAGTGAAGAAAAACAAAACAAAACAAAAAAAAACAGAATCAGTGTTTTTCTTTAGATACACAGTCAGTAGCCAAAAAAAAAAAAATACAATCCTGTTTATTCTACAACTTGTTCCAGTGTGAACATATGCGTCGCTCAGAATACAACACTTCTTCAAACTGTGGTTTGAGCAGGTGCATCTGTGGACTCAGCAGTGTGATGTAATATTCACAGAAGTGATGTAACTGTCAGTGTAACATTATCTAAGCCTCACCAGTGGGACTGGCTACGATGCTGCAAGAATTCTCCTACGACTCATGAATGGACCTGATGATATGGGACAAAACCAAATGAATGATGGGACATGATTCCAAACATTAAGACACTGACTGGAAAGAAAACAAGACGACACTGTAAGTCTTCTGACATAACATAACTCACTGGTGTTTTAGTTCACATTCAGCTGTTTGTCAGGAAATCATTCAAATATTTCTGATTATATTATTTTTTATCTATATATATATATATATATATATATATATATATATATATATATATTAGATATTAATGTGATGGTGCCAGTAAGACGTATCACAGACATAATTTATCTTTAAGAGTCTTCTCTTCTCAGGAGCAGCTGTTAAACCTGATACAGTAACAGTTAAACTATTTCACTTGTTCAAATAATTACTTAGATTTTTGGAGTTTAGTTTAATTAATTAACTACTATCTTTCTTCACATTTCTACACTTTAACAGTTTCTAGGTTAACATTGCACATTTCTGACAGTATAATTTTTTTCCCCCAAGGCTTTTTCCATTATTATATTGTCCTTTAAAAGACATTTAGTCAGACATGTAAGAAAAGATTCAGAAACACAATTTTTAGTCCTATTTTTACTCCACAGAGTGATTTATATTTTCCTATTATTATTATTATTATTATTTTTATTTTTACCAAAATCATATATAAAGACATAACTTTAGTTAAACAGAAAAAATATACATTAGTTGTATTAATTTAATCCATTTTTTTTTTTTATCAAATCCAATAATTTCATACTGGGTTTAATTTCTGCTCTAAGTGGTCAAACAGAAAAGCTCAAGTTATCACCCTCCAACTGCTCACAAAAACAAAGTCATGGAAATATATATATCTCTATACTCACATTTTCCACAACTGAGGTGAAAAGCTGTGGTGGTCGGATTACGTATAAGTTTACGCAACTGCACTGATTTTTCAAAACACGATTTTCCAATCAATCTGCTCATTTTCCCTTCACCTCCTCTCCTGCTCCCAAACTTACCACAACCACAACATAACATAAAGTATCATTGGACCAGGCCTCTGCCTTCTGTGGCTGTGGTGAAGTGGACTAATTAGAGTGGAACTAATCTGGACACACCCCCTCACACTAACCCCAATCTGTGCCATATGAACCTAAGGGATGTTAGTTATTCAGGTAAGTCACACTGTCAATACTCTTTGGTTCAAGGCAGGGCTGTTTTCGCTCGCCGTAGCCTCAGGCGGTTTTTAAAGAACAGGTACATAGCCAGAAGACACATAAAGGACAGGAAGTAAAGAATGACACACAGACTGATGTCCACTTTGGAGAATCCGATGCTTAACGCCGTCATCCAGCGTCTCCTGTGGCTCGTTTCTACCTGTGCACCATAGTGCTCTCCTGTCAGTTCTCGCTTCTGCCGTCGTTTCCCCTGCTGCTGCAGCTCCATGTTAAAGCCTGTCTCCAGCGGCTGCGGGACGATCATGTCGAGGCCTCCGTCCAGCTCCATGCCGAGGCCAAACACTGCCGCTGGTTCCTGTTCCTCCTTCCTCTGCAGAGTGCGTTGTTTGACTCGGCTGGACGCAGCGAGGCGTAGCGCCTTGGCTTTGTAGTGCTGGTTGACGAAGGAGTCCAAATCCACAATGTCTTCCTGCTGCTCTCGCATCCTTATTCCCACAATGCTCAGCTTCCTACGTGCCTCCCGCCTACTCCCTAAGTCTGCTTTGGACCAGGGAGACTCAGATGTCTTACCCACCATCTCTTCTGCTGCGTCTCCATCCACATCACGTGCCTCTTCATCTACCACTGCTTCATCCTGAGGTCCTTCCTCCTCTTCCTCTTCTTCATCCTCCTCCTCCTCTGCACCTTCTTGCGCAGCAGGTTGTGTTGACAGAGGGTTTGTCATGGAGCCTGTGGCCTCTTCAGCTTGTCTTCCAACTCGTTTTCTTGCTTCTGACGCGTGTTTTTCCCTCTGTTTTTCCAGGATCACACTTTCATTTTCAAGGTAGTCTGAAAAAAACAAAGAACATCGAGTGAATCTCCTCTGACAAGTTGAAACTTATTATATTTAAAGTATGTAAATAGGAAATAGATGCATTTATTGATCAACTGGACATATAATCAGACAGCATGATTGTCAGATTTACATAAAATTCAGTGCTTCATATCAGTACTTTGTATAAAACATGCAGATGTGAGGGCCCCAACTGAAAAACTGTGCAACGGCTATAACTTGGAATATAATTGTCATGCATCTTTCTTACTGTCTTTGCATCTGTAAAAAAATCGATACATAAATATGGAATTATCAGTAGCGGCCCCATGCCTTTATTATTTAGAAATGTGATCAATAGTTTGTGACCAGTAATTTAATATTCAGTGAAAGATTGATCCCGCCTCTCTAAAGTGTTTTTCCAATGCCTCCCTCATCTCCACTGCTCTGAGTGAAAACTTCTGACTAAGTCTCAGCTTTATCTGAGGTAAGAAAAGCTGCAGTGATTATATAAGTGAAGACAGAACAGGGAGGAAAATGGGCCCTTTTCATAATTGCTTTTGTGGAAAATGTTTGTGAAAGAGCCAATTGTTTTTTAGTCTCATGAAGCATCAGGAATAAGACACTGACTGACTGCCACAAGTAAAGAAACAAATATTAATATAGTCTAAAAAATTAAAACATTAAAGATTTTTTAGTTTGTTGATTTATTTATTTTTTGGCTGACAATTGGAATGAAAAAAATGAAATGAATCTATTAACTGCACTGTGCATCATTATTTAAAAAAAAAAAAAATGCCATCAGTGTAGAACCTGTACTGTGAGTGAAGAAGACACAAAGAACAAGAAGTTATTAGAGGTGATCTGTTAAGTGAAAAAGAGATTACACATGTCTACAGTAGCAGTGTCTGGCTGATAAACTGAGCTGTGAGTAATGGTTCATCTACAGTATGAATGCTACAGTGTTGACAGAGTAATAACACAGACGGAGTGGAATACACTGTGTTGCATTTCAGTTGGATTGACAGGAGAACACTGTGCAGAACAACCTGAGGATGTGTAATAAACTAAAATAGTTTTTTCTTTACAGGAAATTTACAAAAATGTTTGTATATGCTGCCATTAATGGAAAGAATATGCAAATTGGTGCATCTATGTTGTGAGGTTTTAACACATCTACACCATGTACCTGTGAGGATTGTGTTTTTGGAGTAGTAAGACGTAAGGAAAGGAAGAACCTCCTCCTGATTCCATATGTGGTCTCCATTCCACTTCACTTTATGGCAGGACAAACACATTTCTGGTGAAGGCCACTCAATCTTGGGAAAGTTGGGGTCTTCGCTCAGTGCACCTGGAGGGACACACACACACACACACACACACACACACACACACAGCGTTAGGACTGTTCAGCAGAGCCATGGTTATTTCAGATGGAAAGGCTAAAGGCCACCGTGGGTATGAGTTTATATACATCATAATTCTGTATTTAGAAATGAAAAACTATTACCAACTATTAACCAGGTACTGAAAATTCTTGTAATTATCATCTCATACCTAAACAGCAAAGGTAGTCAAATATACTTTTTAGACTTTTGTACCTTATGCTCCAAACTATTTGTTCTCATTCATCTACAGCAGATACACAAGGTAATGAGGAAAATGCTCCGTGGCTCCTGATTCATTGCCACATACCAAACAGCTCTTCCAGTCAGCCCCTTTATCTATTGTTGCGTCTTCTATCCTCCTTGTTGTTACTTGAGGAGCTAAGTGCTTTGAGGACTGGATGCAATCTGTGTTGAACCCATTTGATCTTGTCACAGGCCTCGTAAAAACTAAGTGCCTATATGCATATGTGTATGTATGTGTTTAAGGGTGTATATGTAAATCATATGTCTGTGTGTGGTGGATGAGGTATGTCAGTGTTTCTGTGTGCATGTTATCTAGGGATTGATATTTTTGTGTGTTTATATGTGTGTGTGTGTGTGTGTATGACAGGGTCTAACAATGATCAATGGGCTTCTGGGATGTCCCAGTGGGAGGGCTGGTGAGATAATAGATGTGGCCAAAGTGGACAGCTTACCCACATACACACATGTAGGCACATAATCCGTGTTTTCAGGCAGCAGACCTTGATGCTCTGGACCACCTGTCCTGTCCCTTCACACCCCTTTGAAAGCAAGTCCAATCTCCAAATTGAACGTGGGAGCAACAGAAACCTCAGAGGGGAGTCACCCTTCTAATGAATTAAAACTTTCTCCCTTAACATGTTTTCTTTTATGTTGCCGCCACTGCTAACATCCATCGTCACTTACCATACACACATGTACGCAACAATGGAACAGACCGTCAGAGAAATATGCACGCACACACACACACAGGCACACACACACACACACACATGCACACACACACACACACACACACATAGAGCAGTATCAAGTAATAAATTGCTTGTTGTCACCAAGAGGCCATTGTGTGTGTTTTTGTGTTTGTGTGTTCGTTTAAAAAAAAAAAAGGAGCAGAGCAGCAGCAGGTCTGTCACTTTACAGCATTGTCAATTTACATCCTCCACCACCTCCATCCCCTCTCCCTCCTTCTCTCCACCACTCAAGATTAATCTCTGTCATATGCATGTGTGTACGTACTCTGCATACAGTATTTTACATAAAGGATACATCAATTTTACTGGGTCCCGGATGGGTGGGTGGGGGCTTTTACACATTTCAGCAGGTGAGAGCACGTGCCCACGCAGCTCTTTCCTTATTCTAATCAGCTTGCCACGTTTGCAGCCAGGGTGACTTTAGCCATACCAGCTATATTGAGATTGCCACAATGGCCTGTCACGGAGATGTCATCACTGCCGGGCATACATATTCATTGGGTATAAATATGTATTGTTCAGCACGTCAAACTAGCTTCCTCAGCACTAATTCTGTAAGTGAGGCTCACTTACACTGCACACCACACTGAGCTATCGCAGCCGCTATGGAGTACGGCTGATGTCAGGACATTTTACATCCACATGGCTTTTCTCCTCCTAAAGATTTCAGTATATTTTACTAAAGGAGTGTTTAGATGTAGTCTGTGCACATGAATTAACCAGTCTAGGTTGTGAGTCCACTCTACCTGCTTCATCAGTAAATGTGCTTTTTCCCCAAATCAAAGTTCAAATTAACACAAAATATACAGAAAACTAACACCACTCTCAGCCCAGTGATTCTGAATTCAAAATAGCACCAGGTACTGGACCTTCAAAATGCAGCCTTTTGTGATAATATAACTGCACAGTATTAATATTGTGTAGCTCTTTACAAGATAAAAAAAAAAAAGAACTGGTAGCTCACCTGCTAAAGCATGTACAACCTATTAGGCTGAGTTCTGGAAACACCAGCCCAGCTCTTACACTTGCTTAAAAAACAACTAAGTCCCACTTTGGGGATAAGGGATAGGAATCACTGAATACTCACAATATCATAATAATATATTACATTATATTATAATAGTAATTATATATAATTAACCCTTATGTCTACCTAAAAAAAAACAAAAAACCTCTGGACACCCTCATGTTCACAACAAACTCCTATAAAATCATCATTATATCAACATTTAACTGTTAATCTCTCAAACCCGCCCCCCCAGGATTTTAACCCCTTAAATGCCCCCCCCCTCCAAAAAAATAATAGTAGGGGGATAAAACGTCGGTGATTATTAGAGGCTTGGATAAGTCACAAATTAGCAAGAAAATGTATTTGATGTCATTAGTATTTTTTCTGTAGTATCAGACACACTTTGGTTTTATGGACACACAATGTCCCACTGACTTCAATTATAAACTTTTTAAAATTTCACTGCTGTTATACTTTAAAAACATACAAACTATAATTTTAACATTTTATTTAGATGAAAACTAGTCATATTTGGCTATTTTATTGTTTTTTACCACTTTACACCATTTTCCCATTGAAGGGAAATGGGGTGGGGGGACAAATGTGATTTGTTTGTGTGTGTGCATGTGTAAAATAGTTTTTAAAATCAACATCTGATTAATTAGTGTAAACATTTATTGTATAAACTGGAACATGTTTGAAAAGTTCAAACAACAAAACAGAACAAATGAAAAACAACCAACCCTCTAGAAACACACACACACACACACACACACACACACACACACACACACACGTGTGTGTGTGTGCTATACATATGTGTTTGTTACATTATACACCAAATATATGTGAATTTGGGTGTTTATTTGTTTGAACCACCTCACATCCATCAGCTGCTGTGGTGGTGGTGGTGCAGTTCCAAACTACTGGTACTGTTGCACACACCACAGGGGTTCAGTCTGACCTTTGGGGTCACCATAGACTACAGAACAACCTCCATCTGTGTGTGTTCTGCTGGTTCTTGAAGGATTTTTGTCCACGAAAGTGCCCAGAGGATACAAAATACATCATGGGAAAACAAAACATATCTAAAAGTAAAAGATGCTGGATTAAAAAAAATACAACTAAAAAAAAACACATTTCAACCCAGTTTGATGCAAAAAGCTGAAACACAACCAAAATGATCAACAAAAGCAAAAAAACCCCCCCCGAAACACAGCCAAAATTTGTTGAGGACAACATAAGGGTTATAGTATAATATGCTAATTGTCAATGTTTGTCAATAGATGAGCTTTTAAGATACACAATTTTCATAATTATAATTCAGTTTGTATATAATATTGTAAGATATCAGTGTACCTGGACAAGAAGAAAGTCATAAAAGGGAAAAGTACAAAATGTGTGTTTTTATCTTTTATTTGACTTTGCACACTCTTCTATAGCTCTGTAGTACAAAGAATGCACCAGTGGACTTGACTATTGTCCCATGAGTAGTTTTTATCTGTAATGTCACTAGACAAGCTAATGTTTGTTTGTAGTGATTCTTTAGAGTCTGTCAGCAGTAAAAGTGTTCTGTTATTCTAACGTGGAGGAGCTTGTGTAACATGTTATCAGTGCTAGTGGGTTGTGATGTCTGGTATGGCTTTGACTTCTACATGAAAATTTTATCCATTATCTCAATCAGACTAAATATATTTACATATGATTTCTGATCCATGTGTCTCATCATTAAGAAAGTATTAATTCCCTCACATTCTGCTGAATGATGAAATAATGTCTTCTTTTTTTAAAAAAAATCAGACACACATTGCTACACTTCCACTTATGCTACGAGGCTTGATTAAAGTGCTGATACAGTGCATCGATAATGTATGTACACATGAGAGTAACAAAGTATATTCCTCTACAAAATTCACTGTATTATGTAAACACACACAAAATATAATGCATTATAACATGATTCCTTTAGTCCATCCTCATTCTTTTGTTATTCAAAACTGCACCATTACAACCACAATAGCAAGGATAATAAAATTAATACTTCAATTGTTTTTATCCTATATGAAAAAATGTACAACCTGTGAGTATTTTTGCTGCATAAGTGTAAAGGCAGTCAGGTTTGCTGCAGCTGTCTCATTTTGTCTGTAGATATTTGAATGAGCTTCCGCCTGTTGACATGCAGCAACAGGATTGAGCTGCCACGGGTCTTAATTCTGCTGGTGCAAGAAGAAGGCTGAGGGCCCTGGGGCCTCTTTGTTGCCAGCTAAATTAATTGTTGGGTCGCTTTACAAATAGCTGCTCTTTCATGCATGGCTGCTCCTGAAAGGAGGGGTTGGGGGGGGGGGGCTGCTAAAGAGCTTCACTTCAGGCCAAGGGGAGAGGAGGGGTTGGCTGGATGGAACGTGCTGTCCTTTGGGAGACGCTGCCACTCATTGCTACAAACAGCCAAACCCTCAGCTCCACCCTCTCTCTGATTCACCCCATTTATCCCCTGAGGACCACCGCCTGCCACACGCCACAACTTGTGTGTTTGGGAGGGCGCTTGACTGCTAGTAGAAGAGGGGAGGGGTGAATGTATGGGTGGCTTGGTGCTTGTTTCATGGTTTTTGCCACCTGCTGTCACACAATACCCTGGGAATTGTGTGCGGACTTGTGTATGTATGGGAAAAAAGGGGCTGGTTCCTGAGGGACCCATTGGGGAGAGGATGCTACGCTATTACTTGTTAAGCAGAGGATATGAGTCCCAGGGGATAAGGGGTGGAAAAAGAGAAAAGAGGGACATAAGAATTGAGGAACAGGGAGAGGAAAGATGGATGAGTAGGGGCTGAATATTGTTTAGGTGTGTCGTGAGACGGGGGTCTTTCTGCTGTTCAGGACACATGCTGTCTCTGGGACAGAACACGGGGTGGTAACACAAACAAAAGACAGTGATTTAACAAAGTGGGCTGTTAATGACAGTCCTACGCCTAATAAAATCAAATGAACACAGAACAGAGGATGTATGATGGATGTGTTGATATAGCAGGTAATGAAGAGTGAAAACTTACAAAGAAATAAAGTGGAAGGTAAAAGTTGGGAATTACAAATGCTGAAAATATTCTCCCTATGAACCTATAAATACTGCTATGTCCACCTAGTATCTACTAAAACTATCTACTGAATTATAGATGAGGCTTGTAGGCAAATATTGAAAAATTACATATCAATACAACAGGGTACGGTTAAGGGGACCTTAACATCAGGTCAAAAAAATAAAATTGGTATATTATTATCAAACCATATATTTTTGAAAAGCATATGACGTTTATTTTCATGATTTGAAGAATTTTTCCATCAAATGTGTTACATTTTTTCTAAGCCTAAATATCAGACTGATGCGAGCTGTGGACTCTCCTGATTTTCACAAACTTTTTATTTAGTCATAACTCAGCAACTGCTAGCCAAATTTTTGTCATGTATAGATTTATGAAAAGTGTTTTCTATATACAAAACATATATGTTTTTTTAAACTAATGAATTATAATTGTAAAAAAAAAAAAAAAAAAGGTTTTATAGCTATCAAAATGAGGATATTGTAGAAAAAATGGTTGTCACTGTTACTACAAAAAAGTGTTGCTGGTTTTTTCTTCTCATAAAAACGATAGTAATATTTCAAATAAAATCTTTAAACTTCCAGAAAGCATGCTTAGTGGGTCCCATTAAAAATATGGAGTAATCAGATTATGATAAGTTTTATTACATCACAGTGAAATGTTCCTTCATATTTTTTCACTCCATGAGATGATCACTACCAAGTGTCATTGGTTTAGTCACGGTTTAACAACTAAATTGTTTTTATCATGTCCGATTAACACTGTTTATAAAATTAACAAAATATAAACAAGTATTCAGAGAATGCCTAATCTCGCCCCCATTTTATGCCAATCTCAAGTTTCTATGACAACATGTTCTTGAATTAGAGCCAATAATGTGCTTTTGACCTTTCTGCTAAATGTGACCTTGACCTTTGACATTTTGCAATATTGATAATTTTGTTATATGCATATATGCATCAGTGCGTGTAATATTATGATAATATATCCAGTATTGATTAAGTTATAGCGTGATATGTCTATGCTTGACACACACAGTGTTGTTAATTTTGCGACATGTCACCTTTGACCTCTAGACATCTCAAAACTATTGGTCGTAGGTGGTAACTCCAATTATGAGAATTGTAGAAATATTCATTCCACATCGTTTGGTACCAATCTGAAAGTTCTGTGACCCTCCGTTCTTGAGTTAAAACTGATAATGTGAATTTGAACTTTCTCCTAAATATGACCTTGACCTTTAACCTTTACTCAAATGGATCATTGCATCTGATGCACATTAGCTATATGTATATGCCCATATAATTTCATGGTGATATCTGAAGCATTCATTGATAGGATGATATGGCTCTGGACACACACACACACACACACACACACACACACACACACACACACACACACACACACACACACACACACACACACACACACACAGTGATTACAATAATCTCTCCCAACCACGGTTGGGCAAGGTTTATCATAATTTTCTCAAATTAATGACAGTGAAAAAGCTCTATACGCTCTGATATATTGATAACCTTTGATCAATTGACAGGTTTTGACCAGGATTGTTCTCACCTATTTACCTTTCATCCAGGGTTGTTCTCATTAATTTGATACAAAGAAATGTGTTGCCTTTATCTCATTAGGTGTTAAAAAATAGATTCAAGTGAGCAAATCTACAACTAAAAGAGCCTCATCTGATGTATGTAAGTAACTCACACCTAACTTCAAGTACAGGCAAATCAAATTCACACCTGTTTGATGTTGAATGTGAGAACATGATTGTACAGTATATAAAGAGCCACTACTCCAAGATGCATTATTGAGTCTCAAAGCTTCAGTCTGTAACTATCACCACACAGTTAAATCAGAGGTCTTCCACCCTGGTCCTCAGGGGCCACTGTCCTGCATCTTTTAGATGTCACCCTGCTCCAACACACCTGATTCAAAGCAGCGGATAGTTACCAGGCTTCAGAGCTTGATGATGAGCTGTATACATTTGTATAGCAAATAAATATATATATAAGAATATGATATTCTTGTTGTCACTCCATTACCATTTCACCCTTGTCACTGTTTGCATGACTTTTTTTCCTGTTGCCTAGTAACTGAACTTCCCTCTGTGGTATTTGGTTAAAATATGTTGCTTGAAAATTTTAAGCCTTAACTTTTGACGGAACTGCACTTTCTACTTTCATGCAAAATATGTTGAAATTTTGGTTATTTTCATCACTCTGTTATCAAGGCTTTAAATATATTTTTTCATTAGAAAAATAAATTAATGTTGTTGTTTTTTTTACCCCATCAGAGTATAGGCAAATACGTTTCAAATGATGCATCACTGATATGTTAGTCATAATTACTTTGGAAGTTACGGACTAAAAATTAGTGAAACTGTCACTCTGTTACCCCTTGACTGTGCCCTACAGCAAAATACAGGAATTATCAGTAGATTAATTGAATTTTAGAATTATTTTATCATTTCATATATTTTAGAATGAGACATGTGAATAACAATACTGCAAAAAAAAAAAAAAAAAAAAAAAAATTAAAAAAGAAATTCTGAGTTTTAATATTGTGTACTGTATTCTGTTCCATTGTACTTGAGAAAACTGAGTGCAATTACATGTCTTCTATAATTTTGGATGGAAATGTTGTCATTTAATGCACTGCTTGGACCAAAGACACTACAAACAACGCAAATCATTGATCATTGATCATTGTCCTTTCTGTGTAATAATTTCATACAAATGACTGTAAATTGGTACTTGCCCACTCTAAGGTTCTATTGAGTCAATTTCCTTCTGAGTATTGGACAAATCACTCGAACACTGACTTATTTTATATATACAGTGCTGTGAACTTCATGCTGTTATAGGTTTTGTAAAATCTGTTCTATAAAGAATATAAATTTACTTAGAGAACTGTAATATGAAATATTTTGAATTATGACTTCTGAATCAGGATACACATTGCATCACCAATACACAGCCCTAAATGTTGTGTTACTTTCCTTACTCGTATGATAGGACATAAAACCTCAGAGTCTCAGAAGACCTAAGTCCTACAGCACAATGGAAAGTCCACAAGGAAAAGGTGCATAAGTAATTTGTGAAAATAGCTGACGATGAGACTGCAATGAGGTGACAGTGGAGAGAGGAAATGAAAAAAGTTATGTGAAGGATGGAAAATGGTAGAGGGGGGTGAGGAGAAAACTGAGAAAGAAACAGATTATACTAGAAGGACTGAGACGGCGTGACAGCTGGTGTCTGATCTGAGGATCCATCCTTTGTCTTCCCCTCACCCCCTTAGTCTTATTACGAAGAAGTGACCATGAGGCCAAAAGAAATCTTCTGTAAAAATGTAGCTAGGTAGTACTGGGAATCCCATCAACCAAATGAGAAGATGAAGATACAGGAAAGCATGACAGGAGAACATCATGTGTAGAAAACAATGGAAAACAGGTGACATAAACTAAAGTATGAGGTATCTTCTTCTCAGTTCCTAATGTAAGGTTTTTGCTGCATTATGACAACCTTCATTTTTCAGAGCATTGAAAACATGTTTTCATAGACATGCTTAACAGTCTTTCAGTCCATATGAGACAAACTCACAGAATTATCGCCCTTCCTTTTTGTGTAATACAGTTTCAGGTTGTATTTCTGGATAAATTAGTGGAATATGTTACATGACATCAGTTTTATGGTTATATGTGCTCTTTCTTTTTTGTGCTTTTGCCTCCATAAAGCCTTGATGTGTGATATGTGCCTTTTGCTCAAAGCTAGAATATACAAACATTTACTTGAAAAAAGTGACCTCTTACCTGCCAGTCTGTTATTTACACGGTTGTGGGCAGTCCAAAGCCACAGTACTGCCAATTTTGTGGTGGTTACTTCTACCATGTTCTCCTCTACCATGGTCTTGAAATGCTCAGCGCATTGTCTGCAGCCAAAGAATATATCTATGTAGTCCCTCATCGCAAGTAGAACCTCCAGAGGATCTGAAGGAGAAAGCCAAAACACAAGAACATTTAACAGAAAGTCAGTATATGAAACAACAAAGTACACTGATACGATAGCAATGCTCTAAGAGAATGAAAAAGATGGAACTATGAGAGCCCCCCCCTCAAAAAAATAAATATAAATATATATATATATATATATATATATATATATATATATATATATATATATATATATATATATATATATATATATATATATATATGATTTCAAACATTTTTACTATTTCAGCAGGCTATATGTGTTGAAAATTAATTTTTTCACCAGTTTGTTATTAATAACATAGAACATATTAATAACATAGAACTTAGGTCAGGACTATGAAAAAAAAAAACAAAAACAAATCAAGGATCCTGACATTGCCCGACATGGTGCAGCCGGGGCCCCAACCTGAAGCCTGGCCAGAAGTTAGGGCTTGTAAGCCTGATGGCTAGGCCTTCGCCCAGGGGCTGGACCGGGTTCAGCCTGAAAGGATGATCTGGGCCCATCCTGCCGAGGGAACCATAGGGGCTGGGTGCAGTGTGGATTGGGTGGCAGTCGATGGCAGGGGCCTCAACTATCCAAACCCCGGAAACAGAGTCTAGCTCTTGTGACATGGAATGTCCTCGCTGGGGGGGATGGAGCTTGTGAGGTACCGTCCAGATAAAGTACTTTAATTGTCATTATACACTGTACAACGAAATTTGTCGTGTGCATTTAACCCATCCTTGATGCCATTGGGGGAACCTGTAAAGAGCAGTGGGCAGCCAGGCACGGTGCCTGAGGACCAACCTCCTGCTGTAGAGCCAGGGTACTGATCATAATCACCTGGCTGGAGGATTTTACCCTAACAAACATGTTTTTGTGTGATGGGGGAAAACGGAGCACCCAGAGGAAACCCATCCAGACACAGGGAGAGAAACATCTAAACTCCACACAGAAAGGCCCACACGCTCTGGCAATCGAACCACTGTGCCAATATAGTTGGGTTCACCTTCACATGCAGCTCTCTGGAACCCAACACTTGGAGAGGGGCTACACCCTCCACTTTGCTGGCATTCCCCACATTGACAGGTAGCAAGCTGGTGTGGGCATAGCCTCTCAGATCCGCCACCATGTGGTGTAGTTTACCCCAGTGAATGAGATTGTCATGTATCTGCGCCTTTGGGACAGGGATAGGTACGTCACCATAGGCCAAAAGAACAGTGTTGAGTACCCAATTTTCTTGGAGTCCTTGGGAGGGATGCTGGGTGGAGTTCAGACTGGGGACTCCATTGTTCTCTTGGGTGATGTCAACACTCATGTGGGCAATGACAGTGAGACCTGGAGGGGGTGATGGGGACAACGGCCTCTCTAATCGGAACACCAGTGATGTTCTGTTAATGGACTTCTGTAGTAATCACAGCTTGTCCATAATGAACCCCATGTTTGAGCACAGGGATGTCCAAAAGTAAATGTTAAATGGACTGTACTTGGTGTCCTGGTCTTCTTGGTGTCCTGTCTCAGGTGTCCTGGTGCACATGTCCGGACACCTGAGGCTGAAGGTCAATGATCAACTTTGTTGTTGTGTCATCAGACCTTCTGCCACAAATCTTGGACACTCAGGTGAAGAGAGGGGTAGAGCTGTCAACTGATCACCACTTGGTGGTGTTTAAGTATTAAGGAGTTTAAGTATCTCAGGGTCTTGTTCACGAGTAGGGGAAGGAGGGAGTAGATGATTGAGTGGCAATTCGGTGCAGTGGCTGTGGTGATGTATTGGTGTGTTGTGGTAAATAAGGAACTGAGCAGACAGGCAAAGCTCTCAATTCACTGGTAAATCTATGTTCCTACTCTCACGTATGGCCATGAGCTTTGGGTCATGACTGAAAGGACAAGATCTTGAATACAAATAGCCAAAAGGAATTTCCTCTGTAGGGTGGCTGGGAACACCCTTAGAGATAGGGTGAGGCACCCAGTCACCAGGAAGGAGCTTGGAGTATAGCCATTGGTCCTCCACATCAAGAGGGGACAGCTGTGGTAGCTTGGGAATTTGATTTGGATGTCTCCTGGATGGTTCCCTGGGGAGGTGTTCTGGGCATGTCCCACTGGGAGGAGACCTTTGGGAAGACCTAGGACAGACTGGAGAGACTGTATCTCTCAGCTGGCCTGGGAACACCTCGAGGTCCCCCTGGAAGAGTTGAAGGAGCTGTCTGGGGACAGGGATATTTGGGTATCCCTGCTTAGACGGTTGCCTCTGCAACCTGGTTCAGATAAGTGGAGAAGAAATGGATGAATGGATAGAGCTCAAACTACTTTCTTTATATGCAAATATATAATTAATTATTCAATTATGAAACAGCAGTGACTCATTAGTAGGGGCAACTCCAGTCCCAGGGATGTTTACCATATATACATAATCAGGGAACCAGTTGATATATCTAAAAACAACCGATATATTTCTTGGGAAATATTTTTAATGGTACTATTAAGGTCTACTTGATGTCTTGATGATGGATTTAAAGTGGTGTTCTAATATTAATAAAGTTGCTCTGTATGGTGAATACTTTAACATGTTAATGAGTCCATTTCAGAGCTGTTTTTCAGTTGGTGTGGTCGTCATTAGAATATTTTACTCTACACAGTAAATTTTGCAGTGTTAAATCAACACTTAGAGAGTTTATTTAACTTCTTCATGATTCTTCAATGAAGAATCATTGTCATTAATTCGCACATAAAATATAACCACCTACTGTGGTTAATGTACATTTCAATGTAAAAGGGTGCTAATGGCTGTGCAGACCCACAGCCTCGTGCATTCCCACGATTATGTAGGCCAGGAGTCACAAAGAGCTGGGTTAACCCCATATTGAGTTGAATAATCTACATGAATAGGATAACTCAATCTGAAGATTAAATACAGTTAACACTCTGTGTGAATGGTGGCCAGGCTGTTGTCTCAGGGCCTCAACAGTCCACAAACATATTTGTTTTGTGTTTGTCCTGGTCTTACCAGCACCTAGAGATGAACTGGTGGAAGTCTGAATATGTGTTAGCTATATATGAAACAAGGATAGGATCTGTTGGGTTCACACCTTTTAACGGTATATTGATTGTCTATAAATGAATTCTATTTTATGTTCAGATCAATGCTGTACAGTGTGTGTGTGTGTGTGTGTGTGTGTGTGTGCGTGTGTCTGCGTGAGTGGGTGGGTGTGTGTATCCTGCAGTGGTCTGTGGCATCCAGATGGAAACTCTTTTGGCCGTCCCATTTGCAAGTCACATGATGGTCTGTAAACCTTGGGATTAACCTCTGTGTGTGTGTGTGTGTGTGTGGAAGAGAGAGATTAACAACACTGCCAGGAGCGGAACCTCCGGTCATCTGCCTGTTTTATTAACCACTAACATTCCACTAATCTAAGATAATCCCTTTTCACAATGTCAAAATTAGGCAATTTTGGTAAATTGGACAAAAATCTAAAAGGAAAATGTAAAAACATATGGGCAACACCTGGTCAACTTTACGTTGATTTTCACAGACGTCTGTCACTCTTGCTCTTTGTCTGATGTTGAACTGGGTCAGCAGAGCAAACATTCCACAACTAATTTGTTTACAAAGACACACACAAGTCCTCATCTTCATCGTCATTTTGAGCCTTTTGTGAGCCCTCAGTCTTTTTTGAGTCCCCTTCATTCATAGCATCACACATTGTCAGTGTGTGTGTACCTGAGGAGTTCATGGCCTGGACTGTAAGAACATGGAAGAGAGTCCACACTCCACATGGATACCGTCTGAAGTGAGGCTGTGAACCCTGACAGCCGACCCAGGTCAATCCTTCAGGCAAGGCAGTGTCTGGCAACTTAGAGAAGACAACAAATACACACACATGCCGTCAAATAATAAACAAAGATTCTCCAAAGAAATTGCTTCTCTAATAATTTCCAACTTCTTCAACCTAATGAAAGTCCCTCTGGGCAGTTTTTTTTTTTTCTTCAATCAATGTGAAGCCAATCTCACCCAGGTTAATGGCATAGACCCCCCACTAATGAACAGAAGCAGTCCAGATCTCTAACCATGAGCCATAGCTGAATCCAGCAACATATTTTCTCTGACATAAAGTCGTTTCTCTCTCTGCTCTGCCTTGCCATCACTGGTGATTGACAGGGTTACTCACATGTCAATAGTAAAGATTTGGAGTGTGTGCACGCGTGCATGTTAGAGTCCATTTCCTCTTAGGCGAAGTCTATTCATACCTTCCCATTGATTCATTGATCCATTGATTTGCTTGCTAAAAGCTAATGATGTAAGTAAGTGACTCTTTCAATTTGTGAGGAGCAATATACTGGAGGCATGCAGGCTTCATTCCAAAGACAACAGCACATAGATTTTCAGCTGTATATGCTGGCACTGAGACAAGGGCAGAGTACATATTGAAATATCTGGGTATTTATCTTTACAAAGAAACTTCTTGTGTTTTTGTGTCATTTGTTTTTGTTGTAAATTTTCTCTAGTTTTAGTATTTTGTTGCTCCCACAGGCATCTGTTTGGTTTCCCTGAGGTGGCTTTGAACTAATGAAGTGGCCAAACTGAATGACCTTGTAGAAAGTGATGGTTACTTACTACAATGGCCTCATATCAGTGTGATGATATTTTTGTGATGATACTGCCACCTACTTTCACTGCAACTGCTTCAATCACACCTTCCTTCTTATCTTTATTTCTTCTGATTCATGGTTTAAAAAACATCTGTTCTCCTTGTCAAATTCAATTCATGGACATTCTAGTGTTCATAATGTGGAATGTAATGTGATCAGAAACCAGTGACTCCCAATAATGGACAACAGAACAAAACAGTTCCTCTGATGGTTTGGCTGTTTGGATGCTAAGACATGGATTTTGTAGATATGTTTTGACTCACCTGCTCTGAATTGTCCAGTATTTCCCTGAATGCTGCATAGGACACAGCATCACCAGTCTGCTTCTCAAGCCAAGAGTTGGCATACTGCAACATGTTCATCACCATGGGACGGCCCGGGAAGTACTGTACACAAAAACAGGACAAGTGTTACTTCAAGACACCCAACAACTCTTAAGTTTTTGGGTTTTTTTGGTAATTTTAATACCCCTTCTTAATATATAAAACCACTCAACACAAAATCACAACTGATGAAATGTTTTCACAACACATATAGAAACAAACAAAATATAGCATTCAAAATTTTTGTTGAGGAAGGATGATCTAAAGATAAGGATTTCACAATTTAGGCTTTATTTTTTTTACTTTCACAAAATAAAAATGCAATTAATTGAACTGGTTTATTTGCTTGGTTCCAAGAAACTTAGACCTATAAAAAGGAGGGGGGAAAAAAAAGACAAGATACAGAAATGTTTATTTTTTGTAGTCTGATTACACACTAATGAGTGGTCATAAATATAATACTGTATTTTACAATTAGATGTTCCAAAACACAGTTTTTGGCACTGGGTGAAATAAAGAGGTCATTGCTTAGTTACAAGCAGGGCTGCAGAAACAAATCACTACTTTAATTCTAAATAAATCAAATCATTATTTACTTGATTCAGTGATGATAATGCTTATTCATAGTTGTATAACATCTTAAGTGCAAAATGATGATGTACACCATTTCTTAAATCTACTTATTTTACATTAATATGAATATTATAGCCACCTAAATTAGCAAGCATATTATTATCTTTCATTATCTATTTTCAATCTCTAAAATCATTGCGACCTTTCCCAAGTCCTAAAATCGATGTCAATATAATTTAGATAACAGTAGAATTAACATTAGTTACCAGTAGAGCTATCTAAATTGTAGGTACATTTAATTGTTCAGATACTAAACTGTAGCATATTTTAATGTTCACATCAAAATTACCAATACATCCTTGGTTGACGATAAGTTTGTGGTTTGAATGTGTTTTTCTTTTTCTGTACAATTAACAAATTTCCTTCAGTGTGTCAACAGCCAAGCTTAAGGCTCTTCGTTCATTAAGATCCATTTCCTAAGCCACTAACCACCACTTAGTCATTGTCTACTCAGACTCCCTGGTGTTGTCTATTTACATCTTCCTAAACCACTGCTGCCATGACAGCAACCATCACTGTGTGGAAACATGACACTGTGAGTAGCAGAGATAAGTCCATAGACAGAAAGAGGAAATCCAGCTGATGTCTGTCTGACACCAGTGATGACAGAGCGAAGACAGATGCACACAAACATGTCTTTACACATACACTGACAATAGAAACAGCTGATCATCGGAGTGCCCTGACTATGGAAGACAGTAGAGTGCTTAAATACATGTGGGTTAAATGCACCTTCTATTCTTAGAGTAAGCCTGTTTGTTGAATAATTCACAATAATTGTCTTGTTCCACAGAAAGACACCAAAGGGATCAAGATTTTTTTTCCAAGAGATGACAAATATTTTCATAGTTACTGAAGCAGTGTTTTTGTCCCAGTGAAAATTATGGTATGCATGTGTGATGTGTACTTAGGTAGAATTACTGAATACTACATACACTGGATACACACAACATAAGGGGAGAACAGGACACCATTTTTGATTTGCATCACTGAGCCTTTTTAATTTGGCTACTGCCATCTGTTCCACTAAATACACCTGTATACAGCTAGAATCTAACACACATAGTCCCTTTAGTCTGGGTTCAGCCTTCCATTCACTGTCCTCTAACAGGATCTGTGTGTTACACCCTGACCCGTTAACCACAGCCCCAATGATTGTCCAAGGTTAACAAAGTCCTGCTGCATTTCTGTGTACTGTTTTACAGAAGATTCATACAGCAACTCACAATACACAAGCTACATAAAAGTAAAAAGTCTGTCTGTTAAGAGCACCTGATTGGTTTAAGTGATGAACAACATGTGATCTGATTTTAGTCTTTATTTTTTTCAGGATATTGCACATTAATGAACATGCATATACACACACACACACACACACACACACACACACACACACACACACACACACACACACACACACACATATATATATATATATATATATATATATATATATACATATATATAAATGTGGCAGATTATAGCACAATGGCTAATTTCCATCTGGTGTCCATTTTACTTACTGAAGCAATAAGCAGTAAATAAATAGCTGCCAAACAAGAGATTCTAAATAATCAGAAAAATGAGAAGTACCAATTACTTTTCAGATGATTAATACAAATTACATTATCAATTAACAATTACAAATTAATACAAATATCAATACTGAAATGTACCTCTCCTTCCTTCAACAAAACATACAAAGACTGTGACGAGTGAAACCTGCTGTTGAGAAAACAATATAAAAGGTTTAGCTTTCGATCTGGGCTCTAAACAGTCAGAAAAGCTCATTAAGCATATGTATGAATTTAACCAAAGAGAAACGCAGGTGTTTTCCACTAATGGGCTTAGGTCAGCATCACCAAAGCAACACTATTCAAAGGCCTTCTGGACCCCTACTTACTGAGATGGGACTGTTCTGCTGCGAGCCATGTTCAACTTCTAGACCACACAAACAATCAAAACATTAATGCGGTCATCCTCACCTTAACAGCTGTGAAGTTTAAGGGCTCACATCAAGGTATATGAGCCAGCATGAGAAAAAGTCACATTCTCTACCAACAATGGCAATACTTTAGATTTCAACGTGAAAATATCACAGAAGAAGAAAGTGTTCTGCTAAAATTAACATTATATCTTTTATTCATATTTAGGATGAGATTAATTAATTGTCAGCAGAAATTGACAGAAAAATGTTCTTGTAAAGAAACAGAAATGAACAGTGGTATCTACATAAAATAGAAAACTGTTGATGACACCTGGAAAACACATTATTATTCTTTTTAAAAGTGGATGAAGGTTATTTTTCAAAATATTTTTTTAATTTACATCAATTGCAACAATAGGAACTATTTTCAAAATTAAAAATTATTCGAAAATGAATAATTTCAGGTTGAAAAAAATCAATATCTGAATTGTATGTATCAGATGAAACAGTGACTAAAACTGTGTAGACACTGGCAGTAAAGAACTGAATGAAAACCACTGATCATACTTTAAATGTATTTCCTCTCTGCTTGAATAGAAAACATTTTTTTTCATCACATCTGCTTCTTCACCTTCTCTCACTGTTCTTTCCATCTTGATTTAACACAAACCCTTCACCTCGTCTAACCCTGTACCCGTCATGTCCCCATTAGACCATGACAATCCCCTTCACCCCAGCAATATGTCTCCCCTGATCCGATTAGTATCAGCAGCACTTGAGAAACTGCAAACTCCTTTAGCACGGGTCTCTCGAGAGAAGCATCTGTTGGCTGCGACGCGGGAGACCAGACCAGGGCCTCCAGGAAAACACAAGGGTGAAGCCACTTGATAATCCGAGCCCAGTCCACCCCAGAGAGGGGGTTTAGGAAGAGTACACAGACACGTGCCACAATGTGGAAGCCAAACAAACGGCACTCTTGCTTTAACAGACATTGCTGATCTGAAACTACCAAGTAGAAAACACCCCCACTGATTAATAATCGAAAATGCTTATTAAGACACAGCTGTGATTTCAACATTTACAGCCTGATATTAAATCAGCGGGGTATATGTACATTTTGTCCTGACTCTTGCAGTGATAAAGGGGAAGCTTGTGTTCCTTTAGACCAAACCTCCCTCTCTTAATTCTTTGTTTTATTCCCCTGAACCTCTGGAATCTCAGAGCTGATGGGCTTCTTTTAAGAAAAGCAGGATAGAGGTGTAATCCTTAAAAACCTTGCTGTTCCCAAGATCCACTTTTTAAAATCCTCATATACATGTAGAGGCTTCATAAATCTGACTTTAGACTGATGATGGCTGACATTAAGTCTAGTAATA
This sequence comes from Siphamia tubifer, assembly GCA_020466265.1. Classification (NCBI taxonomy): domain Eukaryota; kingdom Metazoa; phylum Chordata; class Actinopteri; order Kurtiformes; family Apogonidae; genus Siphamia; species Siphamia tubifer. The sequence continues at coordinate 43,326,379 of CM035786.1, read as the reverse complement.
TTATGTTACATGTTAAAAAAAATTTAAAAAGATAGATAGATAGAAAGAAATTAAGAAAAAAAAAACATGTTTGGATGGTGACAGAGAGAAGATAAACAATAAACAGGTCAGAGTTTCTTTTTAGGTCATCTAATCTAGAATGGGGATGAATAAATATTTACACAAATGTATTCAGAACATGCAGACAAAAACAAAAGGATATTCTATACAATTACAATCACAATCTGAATGACACTAGTTAGAGCTGCCTGATTAATTGAATTGCACCATCACTCACTACTACAAAAGACTAAAAGTTGAAGGTCCAGTGTGTGAAGACGTTGTGGAATCAATCATACTGAGCAGTGAGATGTGTAAAACATGTTCAATAAAAGCTACTACAGTTCTGCATATGTTTAATGTTTTTATTTAAGTTTGGTTTTTAAGCTTGACTCAATAAGCATGTCAGAGTGATCGATAATCTGTTCAGTCTCACTGACAACCGAGGAAATAGACAAATCCACAACAATTAAAATGTTTTAACCAAATCCTGCAGCCCAAGTCCAATACACTTTGCCTAATTACAGTATTTAAGATGCAAATTATTAATGAATGTGTCACCAGCTTGAAACGATGACACCTCTTCTGGGTCAGAACACAGTCACACTAATTCAATCACATGACTCATCAGTGAAATCAGAGGAGAGGATTTGCATACTGTGTAGAGCTGCATAATATATTGTTTGAGCATCAACATCACAATGTACGTGTGCGCAATAGTCACATGACGGTTCCTGCAATGTCAGAGACAGATGAGCTCAACATCTCCTTATTTAATTTCAATGGAACCTGACACACACTGAGCACATCACAATCATTCTGAACCAGTTTGGAGTGAGTCACTGGTAACAGGACTGAAAAATGCGCAACGAACAAGAAAAAAAATCACCCAAAACCAAGGCTCAGTGTCAGTAAGAAAAGCAATGTGTGGAATTATTTCAGTTACAAGGATGGTACTGAAACGTATGTTCTGTGTCGACCACTAATCTGTTTGACCATTTCGTCGACACCACACAGCTGTTATACACTCCCGGGTATTTTTTCATATTGCAATATATATCGCAGGGTTAAAAAAAAAAAAAAAAAAAAAAGCAATGTCAGTTTTTTCTAATATCGTGCAGACCTAATACTGTGTCAGGACACACTTTTAGCAGTAAATATGTTTTAATATTTCCTGTGGAATATTTTCCGAAAAATATACTTCATATTTGTTTTTTAGATGTTGTAGATTAGACAAATTATGGGAGGTTGCAGCCATAAATCACACTTTACCAGCATTTCTTAAAATTTACCAAAGGCAAATGTTTCATCAGGCATTAACTGCTCCTAACAAGACAACTGACTGAATGGATTCAGCTGTTCTTTTACAAGATCACTCAGTCAAAAGTCAATAAAGGCTGCCACAAGGCCTGATCAGCTGGAACATCAACACACTCCTCAGCTACACAAAGCCCCACTGAGCTGCTGGGCCAATCTGGAAGGGGACAGGCTACAAATACCACCGGGACCTGCTGCTATTGACTAAACAAACCGGAGCTAATGGGAGGCCACAGACCCACCCACCCACCCACCCACACACACACACACACAGCGGCTTGATACAGCTCCTCCCTAGAGAGACTGAGATATAATCAGAGAGATTGGTGTCAAACTGGGCCAGTGACACAGCCTGGTGTGGAGCCAATCGGGACAGGCCGAGCAGGTCAGGCCTCATCATTACAACATGCTTTCCTGGCTGGCACACTTCAGAGTGTGAAGGGAATGAGAGGAAGATGGAGCAACGAGTAAAACAAAAACTGAAGGGAAAAGCCATCATTAAGCATGGATTACAGGTCAACTGATAGTACGTAGCACTTTGAGATTCCACAGATTGCATTTAATGTATTATATAATAATAATAATAATAATAATAATAATAATAATAATAATAATAATAATAATAATAATAATAATAATAATAATAATAATAATAATAATAATAATAATAATAATAATTATAATAATAATTATAATAATAATAATAATGTTTGATGCACAAATTATCTTTTGGATTAAGAAAAAAGTGATAGCTAGCTGATTAATCAACCAATATCATCATTCAACAGAAAAAAATTAATCAGTTAGAAATGAACTCTTTTCAACTTTGACATTTGAAACTGGATCGCTAATGGGCAGAATATATACATTTAATTATGAAATGGTTTAGTGACCATTAAGAGATGAGAAGATGAACAATTCAAAACACTTTAGAAAGAATGTACCAGTATTTTAAAAATGTATTTTCTCCATTCATGTTGGTTTTGTGACATCTTAAAATGGCATTTACACAATTTTTTTTTCATTTAAAAGACTGAATAGAAATTACAAATACACTGTCTTGACGGACATTATTTTCCAAATTAATCATAATAGGTACAACAAAGGCTTTCCAATAATTTATTTGCTATTATATAGTTCTACTGTGAGACTACATCAAAAGCTAAGATAATTTATTAAGAATTTTACCACAAGCAGGTTTTATTACTGGTACATAGTTGTACTGGTAAAATGTATGGTATCTTTTATTCCTTCTCTCAGAACTGTTTAAACATTATTTTTTAAAGAATGATAATATTGCTATTGCTTTGCTTTAAAGACAGTATTTCCAGGTGAGAAGCACCTGTTACAACACAATTCTGGCAACATTTGTAGTTTGCATTAATGTCCAATTTACACAATTAAAATCATCTGTCTAAGTTCACTGAGGTCAAAGGTTATTAAAAGATGTAATTGAAGAAAAATTACGTTTTTGGGGAGACAGGAAAAATAATGAATGAATACAAAGAGTTGATAAATTTTCTAGATATTTGAGATGAAATTAATAAATAAGTACAATTATTGAAGTGTATTAAAACTTTTAAATCTCTTGAATCATTACCCACTGATGGCAGTAAATGCCTTTGTGTTGTGGCCTAAACAATATCTTAGAGGATGTCCTGTTGGTTTTTGGTTTTTCACTATTTTCTGACATTTTACTGACAAGTGATTGATAAATGTTGAATACAATAAATAGGATAATGTTTGCACAGTGAGACGATGATGGAAAGAGGCAACACAAATGTAAAATCCATGGGCTGGAAGTGTTTATACCACGGCAACCTGGCATGAACAGGTCTGTGTGAAACTGAAACTATGGACAGTCTATAAGGAGACGACAAAGGAGCTGGATGTTCTGCCCTGTGAGGTTTTAATAATCCTACTGTCAGTGTAAAGGCTGTGGGTGGTGAGAATGATGTGGCTGCCATGCTTCAATCCCCCTGGGAACCAATGTGAAGAGCGTCAACGATACCCAGGAGTGTGTTTGTGTTCCTGCACCATCAGTAGCATCTACCTTTGTTCTGAATTATATGTTTATGTGGGATGAAAAACCACAGGGAATAAATTAAGAAACCAGTAAAGTAATAGGATAAATAAGCAAAAACATTAAGATAAAAATCCTATATTAAGACCCTAAAACTAAATTCTGCAAAGCAACAGATGAAAAGCTGTAATGTGAACAAACAATCTGCTGTCTCACTCTCCATCTAGTGGTAACTTAGTGCAACAGCACATTTTTGGAGTCCATTCTGTAGTCCTACAGTTTTCTTAGTTGAACCAAGTACATGGAAAAGCAAAGGAAGACCATGAGATGTATATGGTTCATATAAATAATTGAAACAAACATATATAATTGTGTGATTTTTTTTTTGTAATTATTCTTAATTTACATAGGATTTTCATAAGAAATTCAATACGACAGTACTTCTCCATGACCATGATCTTTTTGGTTTTGATTCTAGGAATATTAATTGTTTCAAGACTGTTTTTCAACTTCATATATATGAAATGTCTTTGTTATTTGTTACTAAGAAAGTTATTCTTTTAATGATATGATTAAAGCAACCATTTCATGTGACCGTAGCTGTGTTTTTACCTCACATTTAAACACAAGAAAAAAACAAACAAACAATGATTTTCCTTGACACAATTAACACAAATATGTATTCTTATCTACTTTTTCAACAATTATTTCTGCAGGTGCAGATGATGTGATATGCAATCAATTAATCAAATTAAATTTATATAACACCGAAACAAACGTTATTTCATGACACTTCATTTAGCCGATTCACTCGAAACCAGACTCTTAAGCCAATTCAGACACCCGAAAGAATGTACCTAACAGTCATGTGACTTTACCTTTTTGAGAACTGAGATGTACTTTTTGAGAGCGTTGAGGGCAGCTCCTTTGATGGAAGGATAAGCTTCAAGTTCCAAACGTAGAGAATAGTGTAGCGTTGATTCCAGATCTGCCATATACACCCTGGACCTGAAGGCAGAATCACATACAGGTACAAATACTACTGGCACTGTCATGAAAAGTACAGCCTAGGTGGTCATTTGACGACGCTTTAGGATCCGATACCTGTTGAAGGGTTTCCATGGCTCCTCTGTGTTGTTCTGTAAGACTTCTGTTTTAACCGGTGGAGGTTTCCCTGACCGCACCACTCCTGGTAACCTCTGGAGGGCGTAAGAGTAGAAAGTACGGGCCTCTATATTACTGTGAGACGGAGAAAAATAATGTGAGATGATGATGAGATGATGGTCTAAAGTATCTTAATAACACCAGGGTTTAACACCCAGCTGAGTGGCCAGCGCTGAAATACCACCGATTTTTATATGAGATACATTTTCATACATTAGTTGAGAGAAATTTTGGAAACAAATAATTTAACTTTGTAGGAACACAAACTACAATAAAAAAAAACAAAAAAAACATACAGTATACAGACAGGGCTTACAACAAACTACAAATCCAATTCAACCTATTTTTGACAAATCAAGATTTTCCTATAAGGATCTTTAAAAAAAAAACAAACAAAACTGAGACAGACAAAAAAAAGAAATGAAAATATCAGAGCTACACCAACTCTATTCTATGTTTATCAATCCATTTGATCAGAGTGTCTTGAAATGTGCAAGGATAATAAAACCAAATTTGGTCATTCTCTTATCAAGCTTTTCTTTTCAGTGTAGTCCACCTCTATATATAAAAAAAAAAGCTTTATAACGCTTTTTCCCCTCTCACCCATATTTGAAACACTTGAATGAATGCATTTTAAACATTGAGCAGATGGTGCGGGAGTATAGTGTAACTAAGAGACAGGAAGATCTCTGATCATTTAGTCTTGTGATAATCTGGAAATGGAAGCAGTCATTAATGCACCCCCCCCCCTCTCATTTCCTTTCTCTCCTTGTCGAGGGCAGTGAGAGAGAAGCAGAGAGAGAGAGAGAGAGAGAGAGCATCATAAAACTGGAACAGGATGATAATAAGGAGGATGGATACTCTGGGCTCCGTGCTCACTCATACTGGCCCACGACTCAATTACACCTGTGTGTCTGGTGGGAGTGTACAGATGTGGAGGTAGAGCTATTCATCCAGTGATCCCCAGGGCCAGCACACAGACAGACAGGCAAGCAGACAGACAGGCAGGCAGGCAGGGTGGGCTGGGAGGGAATGCATTCACCTGGGACCAGCACACATTACATGCATGACGGATGTGAGACGCCACGCGCTCTTTCTCTCTCTCTCTCTCTCACACACACACACACACACACACACACACACACACACACACACACATCTGCACACTCCACTCTCCCAGGATCAATCAGACATTCAGTGATGATGGGAGGCCATCTGTCGCCGTGTGCGGCTGGGGCTTGTTTGGCAGGTGAAGCCAGAAAAGCAATGGCATTGTTTTCATGCAAGAAATTAAAAAACCTCCCCTCTGTACAGTGATGGAGATGAGGGGGGTTGGAAGGGGAGAGATGGAGGGTGAATAAATAAATCAGCAATAAATCATTTCCTTTTTGCATTTGTCAACTAAAAAGACTCCTCTTTGCATGCCAAGTTATTGAAACCGCCAAACAAAGAGGCAGAAACAGCAGATGAATTTGCAGGGTGAAGAATGATCAGCGGCGCTTTATAATGGTGAATAATGGGAGCGATTTTGATGCTCTGATCCCATTAAGAGGCCAGATGTTTAAAAGTATTCCTATGAATAGGGGTTCACATAATGAGATAGAGCTTTTTGGCAGGAAGCAAAGCTGTGTTATGTGGAACAACAGAAACTGAAGGGGAACAAAGTTTGTCTTTGTGTCACAGATCAAGGTCATTAAAAAAAAATTATTTTGCAATATGGTGAGAGTAAAGTTTGAGTGTGCTGCAGACAAACAATGCTGTAATTCTGTACAAACAGCTCATGCTGGTCTCATACCTTCCAGTTACATCCACCTACTAGCTTTATAAATATATCTAGTATGTCAGCGTATACCATCATTTATCATCATTATCATTTATTCCAACTGCTGCCCTCAGGTAAAAGGTACAGGCCCCTACTGACCCAGACCAAAAGACTGACCACAGCCTGTACCCTCAGGCCATTAGGCGACTGAACTCATGCAACTGCTGAGGAAACTCTCTTTTTCTTTTTACACTGTATTATTATTGAGGCTTTTTACATCCTTATGGCTGGGCAGCCATTTATTTATTCATGGGAAGATGGGGGGTGGGGGGCACTGATGTCACTTATTAACTGGTTGCACTTTATACGGGGTTGGCGAGGGGGTATCAGTATTAATACTGGTGTCACTTCTACCCAGAGGTGGAAAGTAACTCAGTAAAAGTACTTCATTACTGTACTCAAGTAGATGTTTTAGGTATCTGTACTTTGCTTGAGTATTTATTTTTATGTTTTATTTTTGCATAAATATCTGTACGTTATACTCTTTACATTCTTAGAATAGACTCATTACTTTTTCAAACTAAACAGATGTGACAGTATGAATAAGTGACCAGAGGAAAAATCAGTAAAGGAGAGAAACTGTCACTTTATATATGGTATGTATGACTATTATCTGACAATTTTGACTAATATACATATATATATATATATATATATATATATATATATATATATATATATATATATAAAATCGCATTATGACTTTTTATCTCAATTGTGACTTTTTATCCCCTGTTTTTCCTAAATTTTCTGCCCATACCCACAAAACTGAGTATGGTGACCTAATCAAACGCATTATCTACACAGTAACTCACTTTTAAAGGCTTTATTTTAGATACTTTTGAAAGTTTTCAGATTTTTCCTGGTTAAATAAGTATTACTGCATTTGTGGCAAAAAAAAATGCAGTTTTACTTTTGTACTTTATTACAATTGTGAAATTGTACTTTTTTTTACTTTTACCTCAGTAAAGGAGTTGAATCAGTACTTCTACTTTTACCAGAGTATTTTTTCACACCAGTAGCTGTACTTCTACTTAAGTACAGAGTGTGAGTACTTTGAACACCTCTGCTTCTACTCTTGTGGCACTTGTAATGGGAACTTACTACTACTGAATGTTGTGCTCCAAACACAATTTTGTTACAGTTTTTGACAATGACAATAATAATCTTGAATCTATAGTAAATAGGAATTAGAATGCTCCTGTAGTCTTCCTCCTTACCCATTGTCAGACTGCACCACTGTCCTATTGTTATTTGAATCGGTTTAGGTTAACTTCCATCAAAACGTACAGGCAGCTACGATTTTCCAACACCAGGATTTATTTTTACTGTTGGTATTCAAAGGCCTGTGGGAAAGAGTATTCAAGTTTCCTGTTCCCTCTGTTTGGAATGAACTTCAAAATGCTCTGAGCCTTTAAGTGCAGGTCTTATTACACATTTAAAGTGATTCTAATGTCCTGGTGTTTTATCTGAAATATTTATCTACTCACTGTTATGATCCTGCGTTACGGTTTTGGAATCGAATACATTAAAGGAATATTGTTTGTTGAATTAAATGGGAAAAACAAATGGGAATTTGATTATGGGAACACCTTGACACAATATGATGGAAATGATAGATGGTGAACTTTTGATTCAGTAATACAGAGACGTGTGCCTGCATTAGATTCCAGATCATGATGAATGCATGCACAACAAAAGTGACATTGTTTTCCCCTTCTTTTTTCAATACAGAAGACAATGCACCACAGATGAAGGCTTCAGCTGACTTTTTGGGTCAGCACAGAGAATGTTACATTTATGGACCATACAGACAAAAACAGACATTATAACTAAGACCGGAAAAAGGTGAATGTTATTTATCCAAATAAAATTTCTAGACTTTTTCAAAACGGCAATTTTTTTCCTGCAAGTTTTTGACTTTAACGACTTTTATACTTGTGTAGCTACTTTTTTTGAGATTGAGAATTTGAGATTGTATCTGGTATGTCTAGTACAAAAGTTCATTTTATTAAATGAATGAATGATATAATTATTTAATAATTGGTAATAAATTGTGTTTTACTGATAGAAACCTGAAAATCACAAAAGTGCATGAATATCACACAGGTTTCACTAGAATTATTCCAGTACCAAACAGTTAGTGACATCTTATCAAGTTTGTTTTAATATGCTTTCTTCATGTATTTCTTATCTTATACATGATTATGTGACTTTGAGCATTCTTTAAGACTTTCACACTAAACTCCAGACTTTTTAAGTTCTGAAAAATATTTCAAACACAAAAAAACAAGGATGTTGTCATGATAATATTGACCTTCCAGTTCGCTGCTGCATTCACCTGGAATGAACGGGAAAAAACATTAAAACTTAAGACGGCTGGTTTAACTGGACACATTTAAGAGGACGGTATCTGATGTTTGTCTGACCTGAGTCAGAGACGTCTGGTTGCAGATGTTTTATTTGATGTGCAGGTACGTCTAATGCACTTGTACATGTCCTTTTTTTTTTTGTTTGTTTGGTTTGGTTTAACGCTGTGCACCTTGTTATAATGACGGTTTGATTTGTTTTAAGAATGAATGTCTGTATTACTGCACATCTTGGCCAGGACACTCTTGGAAAAATAGATTTTTAATCTCAATGAGGTTTTTCTGGTTAAATAAAGGTTAAATAAATACAAAAAATAAAATCACTCAGAATACAATTTATTGTCACTTGGATAATCACAAGGACATATCCTCATATAGGGTGTGCCAGGCTTTCACCCATTGTAGCTGGATGGGTCCCCAGCGACCCCTGTGACCCTAGTGAGGATAAAGTGGGTTCAGGTGATGAGATGAGACAAGGACAAACAAAATTTGACATTTACTTGGTCTCTCCATGACCAAGGCTGGTCGTGCAGCCTTGAGAGGCACTACCAATCATCAACCCAATCCTAACCTCAAAGCATATTTTAAATCCTCCCTCCAATCTGGAACAAAAAAAACAGCTGTATTGAATAACTAGTCCTCCAACTTTTGCTAAAATAAAAAAATATTCTAAAAGCATCATCAGGAAAGACCTGCAGTGTTTGACACAGATTGTCACCAACATGGCATACATTACTATTATGTTCCAATAGTATTAGTGAGAAACAGGATGCATGTATTAACGGCAAAAACAAATCCCTCGACTTTCTCATGGTGAACATCTTTAACATAAATGTAACATGTATTCAAACTGTATATTTTTGCAAACATCATGAGATTAGTCGTGAATATAAATATACTCACACTCTCAGTCTGGTGTAGTTGCCTCCAGGGTAGTAAAGGTAACATGATGGGAATTCAGTAACTTCCAGTTTAGTTATCAGACCTTCCTCAGTGTTCAGGACTCTCCGTACTGCAATGTTATCAAACTGTAACAGGTCGAGCGTTACCTGATGAACAAAGGGCACAAACACACACACAAAAGATATGACATTTTAATGTTTAATGTTTGGCTGCAGCAATATTTGCACTTATGTGTATTGTTGGATAATAAAAAAAATGTGTAGATTAAGTATGATACTAGATAAGACTAAAAGAGTAAAAGGTATGTGGCAGCATAATGGAAACCCCAGCAGTTACCTCTCGGCCTACGTAAGAATTAGCATTCTCAAAGATCATGGCCAAGTGCTGGACGTTATTGGTCTCGAAGAAGCTGTCAATCTCTGCTTGACTGGACACAAAAGAACACCAAACATAAAGACTAAAATAAGGCTCTGGAGTCACTCAAAACTGGACATCACTATAACATGACAGAGTTTAATATAGTAAGGATGGTTTAACAGAGATAAAGAACTGAACAGGTATGGGAAACCAACATATCAATAAGAAAAAAACTGAGAGGATTTTATCCCAGTTGAACCCATGTGTTTTTTGGCTTCCTTGACTCTGTCCTCATCACGTAAAAATTAAGATGAAATTAAAAAAAAAAAATTCTGTCATGAATCAAAGACTGTAGGTTTAACAAGTATATGGGCCATTCTACTGAATTGGGTTGAAAAGTGTGTGAATTTTTTATGCTATTTTCGAAAAACTTTAACCATATCCATGTTGCACCAGATCTAAAGAACAGATATTTAATAAAAGTCCAGTCAATTTGTATGTTTTTATTTGCATACGGTATTGAAGTACATTTCATCGCCCCGAAATTTGTCATTACTGAAACATCACCTTTAGAATTAAGATAATTAGATTAAACTTTGAATATTTTTTCCATTCCCCGTCTATATATTTTTTTTAAACAAATCAATGTAGGTGTTTTACACAATAAAATAAACTAAAATTAATATTTTAACATATTTTGTAATGTAGAATTTTTTATGATGCATCAAAATCAAACACTATTTTTCCTATAAAATGTATAAAGTGGATATTGTACATGTAAAGTCTGAATAACTAATTGTTTTTTAACATGGAAATGACTGGTGGAATGGCTCATATACAAGAGATAAATGTAAAAAAGAAGAAATTAATTTCTAATGTGCCTCAAAGCTAATAGACAAAAAGATGGGATGATACAAGTTAGTGGTATATAGTGGTAGAATAAAGAGCAAAAGCCATTCAACTTTTATTTTCATTATATATAATAAGTTATAAGTTGCCATTATGTATAAAAATGGCAACTTGAAATGAAGTGCTTGTTTGTGTCTTGACCTGGCAGGTTCCAGGGGGGGGCAGGCTGGGGGCCAGGGCTCTTCATGCTTTTCTAGTTTGTCTATAATTAAGCGTCGGAGACCTCGAACGTCACGAGGAAAATCTGCAGGGCGATGAAAACATGGATAAGATCATTAGTTTCAGAGCAGACCATTCCTAATGCACACCTGGTATTAAATGTTGGGTCAATGTGACTGGAATAGAAAAAAATGGAGTTTAACAAAAAACAAAACTCAAAATATGACACAATAATCAATTGTGTACTGTATGAGTACATGTTTGTACATCTACGTGGTAAGAATGCCACCGGTATGGGTGACACATGTTCTCTGAATACTGCATGCTCTCTAGTAAGCAAAATTAAGGTATAGCTACTGAACGAACAAAATTATATATCATGTAAGTCTGTGTGTGTGTGTGTGTATGTGTGTGTGTGTGTGCGTGTGTGTGTGTGTGTGTGTGTGTGTAGCAATACCTCTTAAGGTCTGTCCTGTTGACTCAGGTTTGGAATAAGCACGAAATAACTGAAGTTGAAAAAAAAAACAAAAAAACAGAAAAGTTTTTTTTTCTCCAGGAAGGAAGTAGAGAGAGAGAGAAAAAGGGGGGGGGTGAAATCAGATCACACTGTCCTAAGACAACCAAGAAAGAAGTAAAGTGGAGTTGTGTAACATTTATTTGGGGGGGGGGAGCGGTGTATTGACCCCTATGCTCCTTCCCAGTTAAAATGAGTTGCAGATGTTAAAGTTTGATTGTGAATTCAGATTGAAGGGGCTCTTTGTTTCGTTCCTTTCACTGGATGACAGAAGCAGGACTGAGCGCAGGCTTTTTACACACACTGCTACTGAATAATCATATACAAATACAAATGAAGGAGGTTTCAGCAGTGTTACCCACACTAACAATGTATTATTATTGTGGGTATCATTGCCGAAAGCCTTATCTAAGCTATGACATTAAATGCATCATTAGTATGTCATGTGGTCCCACAATAATGAGTTATACAAGAAGAAAAAACAGATTGACTCCTCTAGATTTTGAAAAAATAAAATAAAATAAATGCCAGCTCTATTTTATTATTTTATTGAGGCCTTAAGACTGCAACGGCATTCCATTATTTAATTCAAACTGCATAGGAAAAAATTGTTTAAAAAGAATTAACTGTTATTCAAAATAGCTACAAAAGTTTTCTTCAAAAAACCTAAGATCACATAATTTAATTATATTTTTATTGAATCAAGCTCAGACAAGGCAAAGAAATACAATGCAAAAATATTTGCACTTTTGTTCTGTTCTGCATCATTGTTAAATCAATAGAATTTATTGAAATTTCTATAAATATATACTTTTTTCACATTATCTAATTGCAATAATGACTTAAAGGAACTGTAGTTATTCAAGGCATTAAACATAAAAGACAAAGGTGATGGCCAACTTCCTTAAACTAAGATACACACACACACACACACACACACACACACACACACACACACACATATATATATATATATATATATATATATATATATATATATATATCACAAATGATAAATAAAGCAGCACTGTGACATCTGCCATCTTGCCAACATCCAACAAATACTGGGTATTTCTTACAGATTAATTCATGTGTAAAATAATCTATTCTGGTCGATCAGTCTTAAGTTGCATTCTGCATCCTCTCTACATCCTTGTGAATAAAAAAAGAGTTTATGAAATGTTTGCTCATCAAATATTTACTTGTTCCGTCTCCAGTTCTGTTCAGAGATGCACACAATGTCAGTGTTGGTTCAATTTGTTAAACTGAGTCAACAATTGAAAAGGAAGGAAAAACAGTGTGAAGACTTTTAAAAAATTCTGTAGTGACCCAGTACCTTTATAGTTGGAAATCTACTGACTTCGAAGGTGCCACAGGTAAATCTATTCACATCTGCAGCACAGTCTATAGCTGCCAGGTCCACAGCTGGCTTCCATTCTGAAAGAACACAGTTCAAAATCAAAGTAAATATTTAGAGAACTGCCAACTGTTCCCTGTGGACTAACACAAGATGGCATCTGTGATGTCCTGTGAGGCTTCTCTGTAGAAGTCTCCATACCAAAGATGTCAAAATAATATGTAGCAAAATGGAATGAATATGGGTCAATGTTTATTACAATTATTGGATTCCAATCATTGTCCTCGGGGGCATTCTGTGTGAGTCTGCAAAAAATAAGTGTATGTTTGAGACTCCATCCTCAATGCTATAGTTACTGTCAGATATCCACAAACTGAATATTAGCATGATTAATTGAACTGCTCCTTCAGCTCCTTCAGTCTTAAATGGTTGTCTTATCTGGGCTCCAATGAAAGGCATTTAATAGTAGCTATGCCAAGAGATCAGATGCAATTGTTGAGTGTGTGTGAGAGTGAAACAGAGGACAGAAATACCCCATGACCATGTCAGGCCTTCTGACATAATGACATTCACAGCCCTTACAGACCGTTTGTCAGAACTCAAACAATTTCTTGTGTCTTTCTCACTATTTATTACAATATTATCCTCTGCATTTTACAGTGAAAACCATGTGTTTTCCTATATTTAATTTACTGATGATGTAGATATTCATTAAAGCTCAGTGTAATTGTTATTATATCAAATCATACACAAATGAAGAAAAATGCTACTTTTTTTTATCAAATATATATCATCCACTGTTACTGTTAGTCCAAACTGTCATTTGTCAAATGCATGGATTTTACTGGTGAATCAATTTTGTAGAAGAGGATGACTATCATGTTGTTAACGGAGCCTCTAAACGTTCAAATGGGTCATATCTGATGACTATGAAAAGATCACAAACTGTATTTTACACCAATTATTTACATGTATTGATAGGATTAGTTTATCATGAGGTATTAAACATTTCACATCAGTAGATTGTTTTAGTCATTAGTGGATGTTTGGGTCTTTATGGGTTAAAGGGATATTATATTACCCTTGACATTCATTCTAATAATACGTATTCTCATGTCTCTGTGATATTTCCTTGGAGCATTAGTTAGACAATTTGATTTAGCTGAAGTGAAAATAAAAACACCTTCATTAAATTAAAACACATGCTCTAATTAACAGACAAACAGCAGCTCAAAATTGTACAGTTTCCATGAAGTGAAAACTACACTGAGACAATTAAAAACAGCAGTAAATGAATGACAGTCTTGATGATTATAATAATGGTCCTTAAATGTCAGTATGTTAAGAATGTACAGGGAACAGAAGTACAGATAAAAATGATACATGACAGTTACGTGTTCGTAGAAAACACCTTCTGTACCAACCTTTAATGTCTCTCGCCAGACTTTTGTAAGTCTTAGAAAATGAGATGCAGTGTCCGCACCACGAAGCATAAAACTCCACCAATATAACGGCGGTGGAGTTGACCAGAACCGACGGAACCGTGTCCGGAGTCAAAGATATTATCTGGTCGGTGGCGGTGTAGAGTCCGGCCTCTGCAGCGGAACGGAACAGAAGACACAAACACATCCATACAGCAGACTTAGCCACGGATCTCGGACAAAAGTGGATTTGTCCGCTCAACATAGACGTGGCACGGCCGCAATGCCGCGCCATCTTCCGTCTGTCTGTCTGTCTGTCTGTCCGTCCGTCCGGGCTCGTGCCACCGCAGCCGCCGTTACCAACCGTTGGACTGAACTGAACCAAAAAAGTTTTCCACCAAGGAAACTCACAAAACTTCACACAACTTTCTCTCACTCTCTGTCCCTCTTTCTCTCTCTGTCTGCCTTTTTACTCGAGCTGCGTGGGTCCTCCCCCCGGACGAATATCTGCCCCCATCACCACCACCTTCATATAAACTTACATATTCCTTCTGGTACCAGTTTATTTTCCCTCGACACCTGCTTTGAAACATGGACGAAAGGAACTAATCTACTGACGTGGAGGAAACAAACATGCACGCGGTTTAGTTACTAATATACATACAGGAAATTAGCACTAATATTTGCCCGGACGCAAAACTAGAGCCGGGAAAATAACCATTGAGTGTGAGAAGTTAATTGTAGATTTTAAAATAAATAAATAAATAAATAAATAAATAAATAAATAAATAAATAAATAAATAAATAAATAAATAAATAAATAAATAAATAAATAAATAAATAAATAAATAAAAGTTAGTAAATTAATTAATTAATTAAACGTCTTGAGCTGTTGGAAATATTTGGGTTTTCATGGAGATTAATTTATCCGTGAAACTATAATTAGTTACAAAATAACAACAATAAAAATATAGCATTATATAATAATACTAGTGCTAATTATTATTATTATTATTATTATTATTATTATTATTATTATTATTATTATTATTAATAGGCAAACTGTAATAACAACAATGATAGTGTCTTTCGCTTCCTGTGTTCATCCTGTATTAATATATATAGCCCAACATTCCTGAACTTTACTACCTTTCCCCCCCGATATCCATGAATGACTATCATAACGTATTATATCTCCACTTTTTTGTTTGTTTTAGAGTAAAAGCAAAATGACTTGAAAAATGCTTACGTTTACAAACTTGCAATAAATGTAAATAACCTGAACAAACATGAACAACATGAAATGTCCTACGTTATTGCAATTTTAACAGCCTCGTAGAATTCAGGACACATTTTTAACATGTTGTTCATGTTATTTGCAGTTTTAAAGAACAGTTTGAAAGTATGAACATTTTCAAAATGTAATCTTGTTCATTTCATTATCTATTTTCCCCTCACAGTTATATTTTTTATGGTTTGATTCGCTTGATAATATTGGACTGTATGTGCCCCATGAACTAAATAGGTTTGTACTAGAGTATTAAGAATACAATATATCAGCCTCAACAATGAATTATGGTAAATTGACTGCACTTATATAGCAATTTTCCACCTTCATGGTGCTCAAAGAGCTTTACATAGGCCTCACATTCACACACACCAGTAGGTTCTGCTGCCATGCCAAGTGCTGCCAGGTCTACTGTGAGACATTTAGGGTTCAGTGTTTTGCCCAAGGACACTAACATGTGGCCAGCTGGAGCAGGGATTCAAACTGCCAGAGAAACCCACTCTACCAATTGAGCCACAGCCATCCTTACCAGTTATTTAGTAGTAGCTACTATAATTATATAGCTAGTAACTACTATAAACCATTCAAATACAACCTTGGTGAGATGAATCCACTAGGTCTGACATTGCTCATCATATTGGAGCATTAGAACATAGAGGCTTTAATGTGACCTGACACAGTGAAACAGTCTCCAACAACCAGGAGGTGCAGAAACCAGCTGACATTTGGTAACCCCCCCCCCCCCCCCCCCTGCAACAGCAAAAATGTATAATACATCATGACATTGTCACACGGCATCAGTTACAAACAATGAAAGCTTTATTTACAATTTCCAAAAAGGATTTAGTTAACAAATATATACTATGTACATATTTGCAAAGGAAACTGTATTTTACAACAATCGTTCAGGTTACAGTAAGAATGGGTCAGATTGGACAGACATATTAAAGTATATTTACACCCATAAAAGATTTGTACAGGTCCTCAAGTGCACTTAATGTACACTCACAGCATATCATTATAAATATTCATAGACATTTTTAAAAGATGAAAAGGGAATCCTATTCTTTACTGGGGTGATTTGATACATGTTTTGTGCCTGTTTTTGTTTTTTACCCCCCTAATTCCTGTGATTAGAATCTAACTACATGCAATACTGGAGCTGCTCCATCTCCTCCTTTCATCACAAGAAGAAACTGAGAGTAAGAGAAGCTTCAGCCAGACCAAACAAATTCTCAAAGATTTCTTAAATCTACATATTACAGCAGAAGTTTGAACCATTTGGTCCATATATAGAAAACAATGCATATGACAAAAGTACTGCATAGTTACAGTGGGGAATTAAACTTCCTCCAAAATACAATCAATTCAGGAGGACAATTCTAGATGGTTTACAATAAAGCCTTGCAGAAACAAATCCTAAGGTACTAGTCATGTCTGTATTAGTTACATATGCCTACAGACCAGGCATACAAGTCATAATGGACAGATGTTCTTTTTGGTCTTTTTTTTTTTTCTTTTACATTATACAATTTACAGTTTAAACATACACAATAACAACTGGTAAAATGGTAGAATTGATGGTAGAAAAAAAGCACTTGGTGTGCAATTCAGTTGCAGAACTAGACGACTCACTTTAAGGTCACTTTAGCTCAAAACGGTCAGTGGAGATTTACAAGCTCTGTCACACGTTAGTCATGAGTTTGTACAGTTAAACTTGTTAATCAAAGAATTTGTGACAATTAGGAACAATGGAAAAGCCCTTAGAGCTATGACTATGTGCTCTGTGTGGGTGGAGTGTCGACACACCATTTACCGATACCGTCGATCAATAAACTGACTCCACTGTGTCTTCCTGCGCAGATACAGAATGATGTGGACAAAAAGAAGGTAACGTTTGGAGTGAGGTTTTCTTTATATTAGCAGTTTCCTCAGGCTGAGGCACAGGAAAATAGGGGTTTGGAATCCCCCCTCCCCGAACTACATCATGCTAAGGTACAGAGAGATTGATAAGGCAGAGAGTGAATTATTGGTAAACTGGTACAAGGAAAGAACTGTCATTTTAAGGTTAGCATACAAAGTGGTAGTAGATAGCAGTGGAAAGAGACATTCAAAGAAAATAGGTCCAATGGACATCCACACAGTTTGTCACATATCACTTAAAAAAAGCACATGAACTCAATGTTCAAAAGACCACCTCTGTTCTCCAAATATATCACCAGGCTACAATCACCAGCTAAGTGGAGTGTAGAGCTGATACAAATCTGAGAAGTTAAAGAGTATTTTTGTTGTTGCAGAAAACAGATGGACTGAGGAGAAAGGCTAAAACCATATTTCAATACAGTCAACAATGGCATTCATAACATACAGTCTACAGCTTCTCCTGTCATGCTTATATACGGTAAACTGAGTTTGTAGAGTGTTAACTTAATATGGAACTAACATTCAGGAGCCAGTGCCAATGAGTGAATCACAATATTGAAAGAACATATATCACAGATGCTGGAAAAGACTGTAGCTTGACTGACATGCAAAAAGCATGTCATTTCCTGCTTTTCATATACTGTCGACAGCACTATTGACATATAATACAGAGAAGTGACAGTATTGCTATTGGCCACAATAAATGTAGTCATACAATCTCAAATAATTAACATCTTTTAAATATTAAATCATTTTCTTCTCAAGTCCTCTATAGAAACATTGTTCCAACCTTCTACGTACATAATGTATTGCCATGTTCACATTCACATTTCTATTTGTGCTTTTACAGTTTCATTAGAATTGTTTTACATGCTTTACACAATGTTAAAATCTGCTCTCTCTGTACAATTCAAAATGTTTTTTTTTCCTCTCATCTAATCTATACATTTTGACAAATAAATAATATAATTCAGGAGGCAAATATTTCACACAATATCTGAGCTCAGTGATGTTCCAACAGTGCACTCTGTAAAATGATCAGATCAGTGTCTGTAGTCTATCTATCTCGACTTAAAATGACTACAAGAGTTATTTCACACACTGATCACTACAGATGTAGTTGTCAAATTAAAGTTGCATGAATGTTGGCACTTAATCCACACAGTCAGTGACTAATGACTAAGGCAACACAGCAGAATGGTATGTGTGACCCAAGACTACAATAGTTGTCTGTTGCTCCTCATAAGTTCTGAATCCAGATACATTTATATACTCTGAGATTCAATATGTAATATAAACTTTTTTTCCAGGTTGACATTATGCTACAGCTCATTGTACGTAAATCCACATAGCAGCATTAATGGATTTTAAATCCTAAAAATAACAGCACAGGTCATTCTATCAGAACATCTATTCGAACCTCCACTTGGTAAGTTTCCAGCCTGAGAGGTGAAACCTTTAAAGTTAGGAAGGCTGGATTATTTGAGAGGTGTTCTGTGTAAATCAAAAGACATAAACACTAGTATGAGCTGAAGCTGAATCAGCAAATCAAAGTGACAGAAACGGGTAGGAGTTGGGAGGTAACGCTGGGACTGAAGGCATCTGAGGGTCGCTATTGGCACATCAGCTGGTAGAAGACCGACCAGTGGTCTTTGGGCTGGAGGTCAAAGGGGTCCAAGGACAGAATGGGATTGTATTAGAGGTTGTATGCTAGAATCCAAGCAGGCAAAGCGGTCAGGACACGCTGTCTCTTTGGGCCTGTTTGTCATAGATTTGTGTCAGTACATTGGTGGTGTCCTTGAGCAGGGCATCAAAGATGCTGTCGGCCAGTTGCATCTTGACAAACAGCTCGTCCTCATCGTAGTTTACCCACTGGGCCTCCTCTTCATGAAGCTCCTGAACCTGATCCAAAAATAAGGTCAATCACACAGCTGCACAGTGGCTCACATCCTCACATCATCATATTGTGTCAATTTTCATCTTATTTTTCTCTGTCATCATAAGGATGAATAAAATCAGTGTATGTTAAATTTTAAGACCACCGTAACTCAAATATTTCCCCAAAACCTGTTATGGATCTTTAGCAAGTCGTTTTCAAACTTTTTGGACAATTCAAATTAGGTGCTTTAGCTTTACCATTTTTTTTATACAGATAAAGTAAAGGTCAAACTTAGGGAATACACTGATATAGTTATGATACTTGTTAAACGTCCAAAACAAAACTTACCAGTATGTGATCAACTCTGTCCCGTTTTTTCCTCCCAAATTTAAGCATTTTCTGCCAGTCACTCTTTTGGTTCTGATCTTTTGTGAGCCCATACAATTTCAGGACTTCAGCTGAGAGAAATTCCTAATAGACAAAGTACAAAAATGTCAACTATAACCTCAAAGTTGTAAAATAATAATGCTTTATTTGACGTTTCTTTATATTTCTTTTCACCTTGCGCAGATGGATGAACATGATAGTTACGGTTAAAAATGCAATATTTAGCAAGAAGCAAAGTAATGATGTCTGGGTCATAGGTCCTTGCTTGAAAAATGCTTTTTCTCCCCTTCATGGCTATTTTGTTGCACTTTACCTGGATTTTGGAAATGTCTCCTGGTGTTTTCACTCTTTGATAGAATGACGGCTTGACTCGCCGTGGTTTCACCCACTGAGGCTGATTGGTGTTGGGGTCTTCAGAATAGATTTCCTGAAGAATTTCCCATGTGAGGTCATACACGGCCTGAGAAAAACAAAGATTTAGTAAAGTCAATGTTTCTTTTTTCTCAGAAGATTAATCATTTGCCACAAGGAGGGCTTTACAATCTATACAGTTATGAAACATCTTCTGTCCTTGAATCTTCAGTTTGTTCAAGCTGTGTAGCAATAGCTGAAACTTGAGCTGCTGCATGTTAACAGTAAATGTCGTCATAATATAGGTACATATACAATCACACTGACAAATGATCCAGACTAGAAAATGTCACAAACTAGTGAAACAAGGGGAAACTAAAAAGTCAAGGCACTGTCTCCACAGGTAAAAGAGAGAAAAGAAAACAATCATTATGGTTCTGTGTGTATCCCCCCCCATTCAAAAATGTTACATATTTCTCCTTTAAAGTAAACATACATTTACTTTGTGCTAGAACTTTGTGTAATTGAATTGTTGCGTTGTAATTGTTATTTTCTTTCTTCACCTTTCTGTAGCTACAAATGCAGGCTGCCTCTTGGTCCTGGCTGTTGGCTTCTTTGCCCAGATACTCCTGTGAAGGTTTGGGGTTTGGCAGTTGCGTGAGGGTCACTGTTGTCACTTTTTCCAGGCCAAAGTTTTCCCAAATCTCCTGAGTTGCAGCATAGACCATCTTCTGCACCTCCACAGCTGAGTGGGGCACCACCATGGCCGGCTGCTCAGGAAGTTTAGGGGGCAGGGGAAGAGGAAGCTCGGGTCTAGGTGGTGTCTTAACCTGCTGTTCACCACCCGGTGGTGACACCAGCCCCCCTATGGCTGCTCCACTTGGAGAGCTAGACCTGCCTAAACTTCCGCCCAGCTTTGCCTGTTCCTCTTCCTCCCTTTGTTTTTGCTTGAGTTTCTGTTGTTCTCTACGAGAGCTGAGGCCAAAGTCCTCGTCAAACCAGTCCTGATCATCACCGAGCTCATCCAACAATTCCCGGCTCAGTTCGAGTTCTGCCAGACGCTTAGCAAGCTCCTCCTGACCGCTGGCCCCCAGTACAGGACTTTCCTGGAGATAAAAAGAACAGTAAACGGTTAACTTCAGTCCTAATACAGATTAGAATATCAATAATTGTGAAAACTGAAGTGCACTTTTGTTTTACACTCTCCAATATTCCTTTTTACTATTCAAATGTTAAATGGATAAACTGCTGTCTGTAAAGACCACCAAATTCAATAGTGCGTCTCCATGGAGTTGGACTTTGGATAACTACGTTCAAAAATGAGGGTTCTTGAGGTCAAACCAACAAGTACTGTTTGTCTAAAGCTCTGTTATGATGTTACCGAGTTTCACAACCACAAAAACATCAATCAGATCCAAATTTTGGCATTTTTCCATTCCAGCAATAACATGTTTCTGGCACTAATGAGCATTTTTCACTAAGGTGTTGGTTTAAAAAAAACAAACAAACAAACTGGAATATACACTCACTGGTCGGTTGCACAGTTCTGGAGAAGACAACTCCTCTTTTTCAGCTGTAAGAAAGAAGGGCAGACCATCTTTTTGTTCCACTGAAGTCATCCACTCCTCTTCATCATTTTCAAAGAGATGCCCATTCATCTGGTTGGCATTGTCTATCTTCTGTTCCTTAGCCTTTTTAATTTCAGCAAACTGCCTCACTGTATCGTTTACAAAGTTATGCAAAAGCTTGTCTGCGACTGTGCCCAGAAAATTTTTGTCCTTCTGTTCTCCTTTATCATTCCTGATGTCTGAGGTCACATCAGCATCAGCAAAATCCAAAATTATGTCCCCACTCTTGCCATTAGCAACTGGATGCATTGATTCTTTGTAGTGATGCAAATTGATGTGGGTTCCAACCTGATGAACTGATTCATCTGCAACATTTAAACTGTCAGACTTGCAGTCCCTCTGAGATGTTTGTTTGCCTTTATTAAGATGTCCTGGTTTTTGGAGTTTGCACTCCTCTCCCCTATTAGTATTCCTACCCTCATCTGACATGTCATCAAAAAATGAGTCATCATCCTCTGTGGTGTCAGTAAACATTTCAAACTTATCTGTCAGATGTGTGATCCTGTCTGGAGGAGCAAAGATACCATGGCGGTCATCACACTTAAAATATAACACTCCATCATAAGTGCCATTGTTGCTCCCTTCAGACTTATCCAACTCCACACCTGCCCAGAAGCCATTGGCAAAACTGGTTGGACCTTTAAATCTCAGAGTACCCGGCTGAACACCACTAACAAGAACCCGATCTCCGATGTTAAAATCTGGCATCTGATCCGTAAGAGGCAAGGGAGGGGTTTTCACAGAAGTGACATTTGGCAAGTGGGTTGAATTAACAGTGTTGTTGGTGTCATGTTTGGAGTCCTGTGTCTGGTCATGGAGATCTAGCAGCCTTTCAGACCGCTGACTGGCATCACTGGCAAAAGAATGGTGGCTCAGCTCTTCAGGTATTTCCTCGTCTACCTCTTCATTTGGAGTATCATACAGCATGGGCCTACTAGGTTTATCCTTTGATAAAGGCTTGGGTTCAGTACGGGGATATGAGAGTTCAGAGGCAGGTTTTGAAGTATGATGACCCCCCCTGGGTGATGAATCTACTGATGACTCAAAATCATCGTGATAACCATCTGCCAAGGGAGATGAGGTCTCATTATCCTTTACACGCATTTCCTTTGAAGAGAGGGCATGTGAGTCAGTGGAGTGGGAGCGGTCGGATAGTGGTGACGTTTTGAGGTCCGTTGGAGGCGAATGAGAATTACTCAAGGAGATCATCTGAGACTTTAAAGCTTCTTCTGCTTCAGATGCTTGCCTTGGCTCTATTCGCCCATGTTGTTCAGAGTAAACAGATGAGGGATAATGATGTTCTTCACTCACAGAGGGGCAAATGTGTTCAGACCCAGACATCCTTGTCTGAGAGTCAATTGTGTCTTTCTTTTGTAGTTTGAGTAGATATTCAGAATGTTGATCATTGGATTTGTTGCTTATGTCTATCTCTATCTTTTGCTGTAGTGCAGATCTATAATCAGACACAATGCTCTCATCTCCAGACTCATTTATCTGTGTATGAGATTCTGTGCTCAAAGGTCTCAGAAAACCCTCTGGAGCCTGATGATTCTTCAATCTTGATGACAGACTTTCTGGGCTGCTGTGTACTGGAGTAACTGTTGGTGAGTCTTCATCAGGCAACTGTTCAGGCACTGACGTGGATCTATTTTGCTCAGGTAGAGCTGAGGAATCTGACAAAATAGGAGGGGGTTGCACAACTTAAACATCTGTTGTCAAAGAATGGTGCCAATAAACAATGCAAATAATTCTTATACACACAACAGAAATCACTCACTGTTGTCTAATGAAGGATGAGTGTGTGTCCTTGCAGAGTAAGAGAGTTTGCTATTTTCAAACCTGCAAGAGATGAAGATATTGTGAAGTGACTTTGTACAGTCTCTTCTTTAATTCATATCATAGTATAAGATTGGTAAACACCACAGTATAATGTCTGAAGCTGCTTTTGATACCTCTGAGAAGGTGGTTTAATACTAGATTCCTCTGCAAGTGAGATGACATCTTTAATCTGGGTCTTGGTATCAGGTGTTGAAATGGGCGCAGTGTTCAATTCTGCCTTAGTTTTCTCAATGAAGTTATTGTAAGTCTGCAACGAAAGGAAGTGAATAAATAAAAAAATATGAATAAATCAATTATACAATGCTTTTTATAGTTTATTTAAGCACATGCACACATACATATCCAGTCCTTACCTCCAGCTGCTTCAGTAGACTGGCCTCCTGTGCCTTCAGGCGCTCCTTGTGCCTCTTCTTCTGTTCTTTTTTCAGCTGACAGGCCATAAACTTTCGTTTCCTGAGTTCCTCCTTGAGGGCCCTTATTCGACACTCTATGTCACTCTGGTCTGAAAGGGGTTCTGAAAACAAATTTAGACATAAATCACAGTTAGAATGTGAAACCAGTGCCAGAGATCTGATTAGCCAACAGTAATCCACCTCTGTACCCACTCAAACTCAAATCCAATTCTTTAGGGATTAGTATACATACAGTTTCTTGCATTTACTAATAATGTATGTAGCTCATATTTAGGCACTATTTTGCAACATGTCTTGTTTTTTTAAACAAGACTGTTGTTTTTACTTAATCTAAAAAGTATCTTATCCTCCTATACAGCTTAGGTGCCAGGGAAGTGCTTGCATAATTTAGATCTGGCAGCATCACATTATGTCTGTCCACAAAGTGCCAGCAGTGGTATAGCTGCATTATATCCATTATCCCTCCTTTCTCCCTTATACATTCTCTGAAAAACAAGTATGTTACACATGATGTCTGTGCGGCGATTTGGTAACTTACCTGTGTGTGTGCCCATGAGGCTTTCAGAAGGCTCAGTATGGACCTGGTTCGATCTTGTCAAGGTAGGACCAAGCTGCATCGTGGTTTTACCGCTGCTATCTGAAGGAGAGGCAGCAGCACTATAGCTGCCTTTGACTGGAGATGACTGGATAGACTAGATAGAATGGAGAGAGGGAGGAAATGGAATATTACTTCAGGATATGACAACACATTTAGGCGGACTATTCACTGAAGTAAACTGGGAAACTTGGGAAGCAAATATGTTTCTTATTTCTTACAAAGTATAAAAAGCACCTGCAATAAAATATATATATATTACAAAGAGCTCTCTAGTTTTCAACCTGAACAATAAGTGTCCAAAAAAAAACATTACATCAGAAATTTTTGGGGTTAAACTGGCTGAAGCCTGTACATTATTTAAAAATGTGTCAGTTTAACTTGAACTACAAAAGAAAGTCATCAAAAAAAACTTCAAAGTGTTTTTGCATACTTTTCTACTAGTTGAAGGGGAAGCTGAGGTGAATTCTTGGGTATAATTGGCAGCGCTGCTCTGGATGGAGGTCATTGGTGATTCGTGGGCAGATACAGGTTTAACAGATGATGGGCTTTCAGGGTGCTCCGTCACTGGTCCCTCTGTATTTATACAGGACTCCGGTGTCACTAGGGAAATGTCACCCTCACTGACATAGTCTAAAAACATGCAACAAAAAAAGATCTCAACATGTTTTGAAATGACACAACAGACATCATCATGGAAATAAAAGGGCAGGATCCTGTAGTGTCACCTTTGTCACTGTCAGTTTTGGGCTCAGATTTTCTTTGATGAGTGGAACTGGGGCTAACATCTGAGATGTCTTTCTTCTGAGTCTCGGAGAAGTCATGAACTTTGCCCCGAGGTGTTTGGTGGTCCCAGACAGCCAGAGCCTCCTTCTCTATTCTACGCACTTCTGCCTCCTCCCTGTCAAGCCGTTGTTTCCACTGCAGAAGCTCCTCGGCATGATGGCGCCTCTGCATCAGCTGCTGTTCCCGTTTGGTCAGAAACCTGAGTGAGGGGATGGAAGAATGAAGGGATAGGGGAATAGAGAAGTGGTGGAGGGAAAAAAGAGTAGGGAGGTATGTGGGACAGGAGACCGGTGGTGGTCGTGATAAGAGAGGGGAGAGGAGGACATTACATATGGAATGTTATTTCATATCATGTTACATAAGCAAATTACCTCCAACACAGCAAAGTCACCTCAAACCTCTGTCAAACAAACACACAGACATTTTAACATGCTTTACTTATTTCTTTCCCAGATTGCCCAAATGAAAAAGTGTGCAAGCACCCATCAAATAAAGATTGCAATGTGATGACATGTCACTTGAGGGGTAGGGGGAGGGGTCAGCAGGAGAGAAATAGTGAGGATGTCAGAGTCATGCATCAGACTGAAATCCAGGGGTTGATTGGGTGAGGTCACACACCCCGAACCGAAGTAGACCGTACAGTATGTTTGAAAACACAGGCATTTGTGCAGTAAAACAATTTGTTTTCATGAGTGTCTCGTTTGCATGAGGATTTGTATTTACCGTAACTTAGTCCAAAGAGGGTTAATGCGTTTACAATGTACAGTAATGGCTTTGTTGTCTTGCCAGGCTGACAAAACGTATCAGTTTAAAAATCTGGCCTCATTTCACAACCTACTTGGCCATCTATAACAAGCATCTCTCTCCTGTTACACATTGAAATAAAGTGCAGTCAGGTATAGCTGCTGTATAATGTGCTCTTCCACAGCTATGGGTGCCATTACAGTGCAGTATTATTTAGCTGTAATCTAATCTGGAGACCTTTCTCTTGACCTAATGTATACTGATGACAGGTCAGATACTGAAGAACCAGACTGGGGGGTCTTTTAGTGCCTTCCCAAAACACCATTACAGCCAAGGACCATCTGTACTTATTATCCTATTTTATGCAACAGTTACCTAATAAAGAGGGCTAGTTAAGATTTACTGGGCTCATTAAAGAGAGAAACCACTCAATCTATGGTCTGAATAAGTTCATTACTTCCATGTCAAAACATTTTGTATCAGTGACTGGGTTAGAGCTGACCAGCCACTAGTCACAATATGAGACACATCAAGAACATTTACACATATTAATATTCTGCTATTATTTAACATGTGTCGATATTCTGAATTTGACAAGTGTCATATAAACAGAATACTCCATTAGGATATTCTGAATTGGGCCTTCTTCTGAATGGAGCATTTTCCAAATGAGTCAAGGGGGATATTATATTATATTATTTTTGTTTTATGCATGCATAGCTGCAGGTAGAAAGGAATGTTAATGAAATGTTTGCTTTCATTAAATTAAACCACGTATGGCGAATTTTGTTTGTTTTTTTGGAATCAAGGCAAATACCGGAATATTTTGTGCATGTAAATATGATCCTGAGAAATAATGATCTGCTTACAAGATTATAAATCACCCTAGAAAGGAAGAAGGGAAAAATCACAAATTGAACACCACAAAAAATATTAGTAGACCCCCAGCACTAAGTTTCAGATTTCAATTCAACAAGGAAGGCTCCTACTGAAATAAACATAACCACTGACAGCATCATTTCTACTGAGTCACCTATAATGTTTTAAGGACAATTTTGTTTCTTTGTCACAGAAACAGTAACTACTAATGCATACAGTGCTCAATAGAGCATGTTAAAATGTAAATCTTTTCACATTTAATCTGAACACAAAGGTTTAGCTTATTTCAGCAAAGTAGCTTTTCTTGGGAACTTCTCAAGATTTCGCTTAAGCTCCATCCTCCAGAAATGCAATCCCAGAAAATAAAAACCCATCCCAAATAAACCCACACATCCAATCACTCATTGTGTACCTTCCCGTCCCACAATGTCCCAGTGCAAGTGGATGAACACAAGCATGTTCCATGGGAGGGGGGGTGGGGTGAGGCAGGGCAAGGCTAAGGGAAGGTGCTGAGGAATACGTACAGAGCACTGTACAGTACCTGACCAACTGGTTGCAGATAAAGAGCTGGAATTTAGGATGTAGGTTGGGAAGACAAACACTGAGAGAGGCCCAGTGATGGGCCGTGAACACAGAGAAGAAGTAGTGGACAGGAGAACAGTGTCTAAAACAAACAAACACGCAAACACATAGGTAGAGAAAAAGACAACACATACAAATATACACAGAATGAGAGGGAAATACACACAGGATGTAAAGGGGGAAAAACAAATGGAGAAAAGGGAGAGAGAAGAGCAATATGAGCAAATGTGGCTTTATTGTACCCAGACTGTTGGTCTGTCTGGTTACTTTTGAAAGGGCTGGCACATGCTACATAACAGTGGAATTTTAAAACAAAGCATGAGCTTCAAAGTCAGTGCAAAGCTGGATGAGGTACAAATGCTATCAAGTCTGATAATGTAGTAGAGAAAATGGTGCACAGTAATGAGATACATCACATAGAAATGTTTCTAGTAGCTACAATAGGGTAGGATAAGATCATTAGAAAGACAATGATATTAAGAAAGAACAGGGAGGAATATATGAAATGGTACTTTGACAAAATATTTTCATAGCAGCAAGTAATTCAGTAACTTTATTGCTAAGACCATTAGCGATTTGGATAATAACTTTAGTTTTTGTCAGATTCTAACCCTCATATTATTTCTCATAGGTTGTTTATTTATTTTGTTTTGTAATGTCTTAAATCTTGCTGAAGTGCCACTGGGTTAATAGTCTTGTGCACAAGCAGAAAAAAAACAGGCTTATACTTTTAACAAACTTGGCATAAATATCTTAAGTTAACTCAAGGAAGGCTGGCAGATAAGGCTCTGTGATTTACAGCAAAGCTATTAATCCACTAAACTTCGAGAATAGTTAACACACTTGTTGCAGATACTCAGACATGAGAGGCTCTGTGATCATCTGACCACAGCTGTTAGTCAGCCTAAAACCTTCTTAGAACCTACAGAGACTCCAAAACATGTAATCACTTGTTCAAACAAAGGGAAGGAATTATATTAAGGAAATGATGAATGTATAAATCATGGTTTTCCTAGGAAAATAAACATGTAAGATGAGACTTTGGGATATTAAGGCCTTACCATACCTAACACAAATAATGTATATATGATAAATTAATCCCAGTGTAAATGTTTTTATTGAATTCTAGGGTGAGGGTTAAGGGTATGAATGTTAGGTTTAAGGATAGTACTGGAGCAGTCTGTGTGGATGCTACTCTAATATATAGGGAAAGGAACATGGAGCATGCTTATCTTCATACCCAAATATCCATAACACCAACAGAAAAATGACAGGCACTGATGCAATTTGCTTCAGTTTAACCGATTAATATGCCTCTGTTAAACTTCCTCAACTTCTACCCAAAGGACTGTGGTAAAAGCACACACAGATGTGTTGTCTAATATTTCTAAAGTAGTTTAATTTTCTATGTAAGTAAAATTAATGCGGATTACGTGGACAGTAGTGTTAAATTAATAAAAAAATAACATAACACACAGGACTGTTTCTAGCCTATCATGGGTGGGCTGTTAGAAATAACAGTTGGGCAACTTGGTTTTGTACAGATGATACTAAAGCCGAGTAGTGTTCTGAAGGTTGACAAGTTTAATTTGCAGTCCTGACAACACTGAAAAGAAGTAGTTTGGGGGTTTATTTAAGTATAAGAATCACTTTGTTGATCCCCAAAGAGGAGTTCAGTTGTTAGGTAGCTCATCTGTGTTCATTTGCTCTTTAATATAACATAACAATTGTTTTACAAGTTCTTTAGTACATTTCTTTTTGCTGGATGATTGAAAAATAAAAGAATGAAGAGTAAATACTGTGGTAAATTATCCTCATGGTGGCCAGAATTTATTTAAAAAGAAGGCAGTCTACTTTTGTTCAAACTCAGACTGAAAAATGGCACAATAAACCAACAACTGAAACAACTGAAACTTGGCCAAAAGTAAAAATAAAATAACTGAATTATACTTTTTCATATTTCATAAACCAAACAAGTCTTATTCAAACTATCTAAATGTATATTTTTTTGTGTATATTTCTTTCCTCTAAAACCTTGTACTTTAGACTCAAATGTCAGTAGAACTACATATATATATGAACCAGGATTATGATTATGCTTTAGTGACAGAGATAATTCTCCCCTCACTGGGTTTTTGTCCCTTCCTTGAGTAACAATTGAGAAACTGTGTTTGTGTTTTATTGGCGTTGTGCTGCCCAATGTGTGTGCTTTATTGGCGTTGATTAGGATGCGTCTCAGACTATGCATCTGAGCCTGTTTGAGGCAAAAAGAAGAAGAGCGACCTTGGTTGTTTCTGATATATCACTGGGTGGTTCAGCCGAAAAAAGTAAACCTGCATCACATGAACCAGAGCATTTTTCAGGAGACAACAGGAGTGCTGTCCATGGTCTTGTGGTGATTAACTCACTTCTGTTGTCAAAATAGTGATCAGGTCACTTCTGGTCTGGGATTGCATTCACAGTAGTCAGGAATGTAAGGGGAACAATTGTGTAAATTAATGCACAAGCATGAAAATTGGTACAGCGGTACATCTGGTTCTGCTAAACTCAAATCTGCTGGGAGCAAAAGCAAATTCTTAATGGAGGCACCATATTGGATGATTCAAAATGGCCGCCACCGAAAAATTAATTTTTTTTTCGATTTCTTGCCAGAAAAAAGGTAATAAGCCTGACCAACAAAGGACATATCACTCATTTTAAGCCTCAAAGATACTAAATCTGGTAACAGGGAACCTTTACAGGAACGAAAGGAGTTTCTGCTTGAGGGTAGGTACTCGAGAGTGGTCCAGTAGTGTCGCACGGTAGAGTGGTTGTCATAATCAGATTATGAGAAACAACTCCAGAGTAGTTGCCTAGCAAGTTTACCACACGACAAAGCAGAAGAACAGCAAAAAGAAGATAGAAACACCAAGTGATAGAGGCCCCCGGGCCCAGGGCCCTGTTCAGGATCCAGACTTGTGTATACGTATACGTACATTTAGCTTCAAAATAGTAGGTGGGTGACAGGGAAGTTAAGTTGAGGCTAGGGTTGTCACGATACTAAAATTTCCAACTCGATACCGATACTAAGGATAATACTTGATACTCGATACTAAATTCGATACTGGAGATGTGAGGGATTCCTTTTAAAATTTCCTCCATGAACTGCTAAAAAGAGGTAGTGAGTGCAGGTGCAGAATAAATGCATGTCTATCTCTTGGAAAGTTAAGGTAGGCCTATGTTTTTGCTCAAGCCCTTCTGCAGTGCTAACTGCAAGACTCTTTATGGTCGAGCATTATGTGCGCGGGCGGCAGCGTATTGCATCATGTGACCACCGCGGACCCCTTGCGGGACTATGGCAAGCCAAAGTGTTCACATAGCCACGCGTTGTCTTTATTATATCACGCGTTACAGAACGCGTTCTAGATCGCGTGCTATTGTGCGCGCCAGTGCGCGTAATAGAGCGCGTCCTGTAACGCGTGATATAATAAAGACAACGCGTGGCTATGTGAACACTTTGGCTTTGCGCGCACGTCAAAAATGATAGGCTGACATGCTCACGGTGGCCTCCGTGGTGGTAACGTGATACTATGCGCTACCGCCTGGCTGCCGCCCGCGCGCATAGACGTTCGACTATATCGAGGCCTTTAAAAGCAAAGTTGCATCGGATGGTCGCAATCACAGACCTATAGAAATAGTGTATAGATCTGTGGTCGCACTGGCTTCATCCCGTGTGCTGTCAGAGGCAGCTGGAGAAAAAAAGAGACTTTAACTTACACGCCGGCATTACGGCTGTGCCAGAGCTGACCGCGTTGATGCCTGTTTAGAATTCTTAACGTTACCCGCTACAAAAAAGCGGCGACGCGCCATAAAAACAAAAATCGATTTTCCAGCAACTTAGTATCTAATTAGATACCAAGGGTCAATATCGATTTAGTATCTAAAATCGATTTTTTTTGACAACCCTAGTTGAGACACGGTATGAGACACGGTGTGCCATGGAATGTTTCAAACTATTCTCCACTGATGGAGTTGTGCTACCCATAAACATGAGAAGTGAGGTCTTTGTCACACTCCTTGATGTAGACAATTTAGATAATCACAGTCAGGGAAACTTCTCCCAGGATGAATTTCATGGAATGGCTGTCAGTGTTACGAACCACTTGTCTTGGAATGATTTGGGTATCAAATGTCCCAGCAACAAGTTGGACCCCATAGATACTTTTGTACCTCAGCTGCCAGAGTCCTAGTCAGTAGTTCCGCCAGCACAGTTGTCAAGCAATGATTTCCACCTTCTACATAGATCCAGATCTCAATTTGTACAACTCTGTTGTACAAATTATTACAGATTTTAAATATCTGATGCTCAAAACCAACAAAAATTGGCTTTCTTTTGTGTTTTTATTGCTTTTCATGAGCTCTTTCAAAAAAAGCAACTTTTTGCAGTCGGCCATTTTGAAATGACCAATATGCCAGCACCATTAGTAATTGGTTTCAGCTCCCAGCAGATTAGGACTCAGCATGTCAAAAACTACCTCTGTACCAAATTTCATACTTGTGCATAAATTTGCACAATCCCTTATCAGAACTCCCCGAACAGCTTCGACCACAGGGCAAAGTACCGTAATGGAGCCCATGCAGCCCATACCCAGGACTGTCTCGGCTGCAGTACTCAAGCATGGAATGTTTGCATTCACACTGACAAAATTAAGTGGACTTTGGGGTCCAAAGTAGTCAGATATGGACTTGAACACCTGTGTGTGCACCGGATCAGCTGCTCTGCAGAAGTCCAAAGATGGTACTCAGCCCAAGATCACAACAAAAAGTCACAGATATAGAGGAATTCCTGTAGAGAGAATTGTGGAATTAAAGAGGAACCCCAATGGCGCAGCAGAAATCGAGGAGGGTTGCATAATTCCCTGCTGCTCAGAAACAGGATGACATGCAGTGACCTGCTTTAAGAGTGAACGAAGCACATTGGGAATGACAACCAATCACTGACAAAATAGGGCGGGCTGTAGGTTGCCAGCCCAATCACAAATAAGACCCAATATGAGTGTAGTCTGTTTTATTTTTCTATTGGATAAACCTTTTTCCCATAACTTTTTATATGGGTGGGTTAAGCCCGCCCCTGCCCATACCTACTACTAGCCTCGAGAACACATAATTAAAAAAAAAACAAACAAAAAAATCCCAGGGAATCAAGAGGTTAAAGAGAACTGACCATATTTACATCAACTATGTGTTTGAAGATAACCTAAAATGTGTGAAAATGAGGAGGGAACCTTAGAAATGTATAAAAGGTAAAAGGACAAGTCTTTACTTCTCATCCATGTGGGAGCGCATCTTTTTAAGCTTCTGCATTATGCTGCTCGTTTCACTTCCAGAGATGGAGAGGGAGGGAGACGGGCTGCGAACATCTGTGTCTGCATGTCTCATGTCTGACGAGGCTGCTTCTGACACCATGGACACCGGAGTCTCCTGCAGATACAAGTGGACACATGGGTAAATAAGGTTCTTTAGCCTTTACTTCAGTGTGAATGTTTTCTTTGATGTTTTAATTAACAATAGCAACATCTTAGGTGTGGGCAATATTACAAAGATTTAGTCACGATAAAAAAATAAAAGCATAATTTTATCACAATTCTTTATACTGATATTTGAGAGTAATTTGCAAGTTTCTAAACAGTGCAACCAAACAATTATCTTATGTAAGAAACAACCCTAAATTTAGTTTAGTCCAAACTGTTTTTTATTTAGTTTGTGCAATTTTGCAATATGTGATAAGAATATAAACGTACTAAAATATAAACAACAAGCATTGTCCACGGACATTTGAAGTTTCATAGTCAAAGATACACATTTCACATTTAAAAATGGGTTGATGAGAGCGGTACTCCATGGAGTAAAGTATCCCCAACTTTGTCAAGGGCAAGTGTTAAGTTATGATTGGTTTCCCCTTCCATTTTAATTTTCACTTTCACTGCGTGTACTCAGTGTGGGGTATGTGTACCCATCCCACTTTTTTTGGATTGTCAATGGGTAATCCTTCACAATCTAATATCGTCGTATTGTACGCCCGTACAATTCTGCATGTATTTGGAAACACTGAAATTGATTAGTCAAACTCACAGGTGCTTCAGCCCCCACACATTTGAGACGTTCCTTTAGTCGGAGTGTGGAGCTTCTCATTCTTTCAATCTCTTCCTGCTGCTTCAGCAACAGTTGTCTTTCCTTCCTTGCAGCTTTATTGGCCTCCTGAAGACGCTTGATCTCAGCCTGCAGCCCAGGAGAATGTTAGAGTAAAAGAAAAACCAAAAACGATCAGTTAAACCAGGTTGTGATCTAAAGTATATACTCACAATTTTACTATTACTATCATTACGTCAAGTCATTTGGCTTTCAATTGTTAGTACCTGCTCTTGTTGGAGTTTCATCAAAAGGCCCCTCTGCTTCTTCCTGATGGGTGGCATTTTGTCATCCTCCCCTTTGCCTCTCAGTCTCTTTTTCTGGTGTTCAAGCCAAGCTAGCTCTGTTCTGGCCTTCTCTTTAAGGGCCTTTTGGCGAAGATGTAGCAGAGCACTCTGATGCTGTAGTCTCACTTCCTCGTCCTTCATATACTGGCGCACCATGTCCATAGTGAACTGAGAAAAACTGTCCTGTCCACCAGAAAAGGCCATGTTTGCATCCTGAGGCTAATGGAGGGAGGTCAGTTGGAATATGCAGATGCCAGAAAAGGAAAGAAGAGAACAAGATCAGTAAATCAAGGTATTAAGAGTAAACATTTACAAAACAAGTAGGCAGAGCTTACCAATGTTCCTGCCCCTCCTGCTCACTGATACCCTGCTTAGTCAGTACAGGGACCCATTTTTAACTTTAAATGAATACAATTGCATTAAATCTAGATTCAACTAAATAACTGTCCTTTTTGGGTAGGTCAGTCAAACCAAGACAACTAAACTCTGCCCAAGTTTTAACTTTCATATTGATTGCACTTTGTCTGGGTGAATGGTGTTTCAAGAAGTTCAGCTGTTAACCTTGGCCCTGCACCCTTCCAGGCAGAAAAGAAAATGTGATTCAAATTTGGGATACAATGAATAATCTTTGAGAAACCCATTTGGACACGTATCTTGGACAGACAAAATTCATCATTATACCCTCCCACTCGAGGGGGCAAGGAAAGAGGAATAATGGTTCCCTCTCACCTTTAACATGTTGTGTGACCCTGATAGTAACGTGGAGTTCTGAGCAGTTCCGTCTTCCTCTGACTCGTCGTGGTGGCGGGACTTCTTGTCCAAAGTCCAACGGCGGTGTGCCTCAGATGGGAGAAGCGAGCGGAAAGAGCGCTCTTCTATATCATCCTCCGTCATGGACTCATCAAACTTGAATGAGTACTCTGTTGCCACTGATGTACTGTCTGCTCAAGATCCCCAAAAATAACACCAAAAAAAGCACGACATTCAGACACGACATTCAGACACACTTCCACATTACATTTTTTTAAGTGTAACATCACATGAAAAAAGTAAGCAAATAGCATTCAACTATCATGGATTGGACAACAGGTCTAAGGTTATTCATTCAGCATTTCTAACTGTGTAAGGCTTATATTTAGTATCTAAGCTGAACAAACAGAAAACCTGTTGGTACACAACACCACTTAAACATATTCAGAATAGGTGATCATGATTCATTAAAATGAAAAATGTGTTTTGTCTTGATGTCTGACCAGATTTGTTTTGTAATTTTGAAGCTATTCTCACACAGGTCATCCAGTTAAATAGCAACAGCAAAAAGGGTATCGCATCTGAAAACTTCAGAAATATAAGAAAAATCCTGACATCTACTCCTATCATTTAAAAAGAAATCTCTAGTAGCCTTGTCTAAATTTGACAGGTTTACAGTGAAATGTATACATTTCATTACTTTTCCACTTTATGATCATTAATGTCTTGCAGCATTTCTGCTCATACATTTTCTCCAGCCATCAGGGACATTTAAGTAGTGGTTACCTTTTATGGTGTAATGTAGCTTTGTATGTATGGAGTATATACACGTTTTTCTATATGTACAATCAGAGTGCATGCCTTCCAGTACCTTTTTCATCCACAACAGAGGGGATGCTGTCACTGCACAGAGAGTCATTAACAGTTGTGGGAACTTCCTCCACTTCCTCCTCTATGGAAGTGCTACCTTTTTCCCTTTCTGTCCTCTCCAGTGACGTCCCCAGTCTCCATTTCACTTCTGAATGTGAGGACACTTTTGACGGGCTATGGTGGCTACTAGAGTCAGCTCCACTGTAGAAAGGGTAAAGAGATCATATTGGAGTTTTGGTTACGTTTCTTTTTTTTTAAGCACATTCAAGACAAACACAAGAAGACAATACTCAGTGAGAGGCTTGTCTGGTACCTGAGTTCAGGTCTCCTGAAAGGTACAGAGTCTGAGTGATTGGGGCTGTTCAGCAAAGACAGGGGCTCATCTGGTCTGCTCCCTCTGCTGGACATCTCACTAGAGAAGATAAAAAAGAAGTGCATAACATAGTTTACTACACAAAGAAAGAGCTCTTTGACACACACATCGTATCTAACTTGTAGAATTTGGCTAAATAACAAGTTTGAGTGAGTCTGATGATTGATAAAACTTCCAACACCAGGGTGGACACAGGTTGGGTGAGTCACAGACAGATTAGAATTTTTTTTTTTTTAAACATCAGAAATAAAGGAAGATAATATATAAATATATACAAATAATATAATATATATTAGAGGGGTGTGATCTTCTCTTATTAAAAAAATGCAACTTCATTGTAGTTCACTCAATCAAATGTCATCAATTTGTCTTTCCATCACTCCTAACAATGTTAGGAGTAGATGCTCGTAGAACTTTTTAAATGTTGACAAATCCATAAACAAAAAAAAGGAAAAATATTTAAATGGAATTTGGTTGAATTAGTAAAGTTGGCAGGGATGTGTGCTATTTGTCTGAGCTTTTCAATCTGATGTAGTGTGTATACAAGACAGCAGTAGAAGATGGGGCTGCACAATATTGGGAAAAATTAGATTGCACTTTGCAATCTATATTGCAATATGAAAAAATACTTAGGATAGAATAGCTGTGTGGCCCAGACAAATGTTCAAACAAATTAGTTGCGTTTCCTCTTGTTGTGGCAACAGGTGTAAGGAACTACCAACACAGAACACATATTTCAGTGTCATCCTTCCTGTAGACAAAATAATGTCAGATAACTGGAGTTGCTTTTAATTTTGCCACTACGTCTTCATTTTCAGTCATTTTCTCTTGTTTGTTGTTCATTTTTCAATGTTGTTACCAGCAACTCACTCTATGTGGAGCAGCGTACTCTGCTTCGGCAAACTGATTAAGAATGATTGTGATTGGTGGATCGCTGTGTCAGGTACCAAGGTTGAAATTTGATAAGATGTCAAGTTCATTTGCCTCCTACATTGTAGAATCTATTGCACACACAAACATTGCCATGACAATGCTCAAACGATATATTGTTCAGCTATAGTAGAAAATGTTTATTTTACTCGGTAAGTAAACTATACATATGTTCTTGGTATTCATTCATATTTGGCTGAAGAAAGGTCTCCATTTCATCTTCCAATACTTAAACTTGACAAATCTGTGGTTACTTGTTCTGTTTTGTGGGGGGCATCAGAGATCACATATTAACCATGGCCTATTGCAAAGTTTACACTTTACCTGTCAGAGTCAGTTTTTTCCCTCCTTTGATTCATGTGGGAGCTGTGTTCTTGCTGGTCAGAGGATTCAGGAGCAACAGGAGGGACAATCAAAGTCCCTGTTATCTGTGTGTGTGTCATTTCTGTCATCTGACAAACACAAACACAATATGCAGGTTAAATATTTGATTGGATGATTCGGACATTTAATGCTACACTTTCGACCTCCTCATTTATTTACTCTTATTTCTGTCCAACAATCAATTGGCTTTTGTAAACTATGAGTACACGGGCTGTTTTCGAGACAGAAGGGAAGGCAGTGATTGCTAACCTCTTTGATGTGTCGGGCAGTTTCAGCTGTGTACCGTGCTGCCTCAGCCTGTTGACTCATCATTTTAGTAGTTGCCTCCTGGAGACCTTCCAAAGTCTGTTTTTGAGCTGCAGCCAAGCTTTCCTGCAATTCTATATGAGCCTAAAGAAAAATAATGCATGCACATCAAACTCGCTGAAAAATAAAAGTACTCACACAATAGAATACAAAAGGTCATTGTCTGGAGGTTTCATTTACAAATACAAATGTTCATGTTGTAAGCACAAGTAACTAATTAACGGTATTTGTGTGTATGTCTTACCCTAGCGACTCTCTGCTTGTTTTCCTCTAGCTGTAGCTTTGTTTCCAGAGCTTCCCTTTCAGCCTTAATCTTCAGCTCATACAGCTCATGCTCATGGCGCTGCTGCTTGGCCTGCAGTGTCACAGTGCAAAGAGCAGATCGATTAAGTAAGTCTATTCAGTTGAACAGTGAGGGAGTAGTTTACTAAAATGTATTAATGCTTTTTTCCCATTTCATTGATAAAGAGCAAAACTTTATGCATGCATGCAATAAAGTACAGCACCCAGAGTTGTTTTATTAGTTAATGCTCACTTTTCATATGGAAAACATAATATTGGTTCTGAAATGAAGGCGTGTGCTTTGCTAATGTAGAGAACCACTGGTGTGTACTTGTTGGATGTTCAAGTCTTACTTAAATCTTGCTCAATTCTTTTGCTACAACTTGATAAGCAACAAATCACTCTGTCACCTTGAGCATTTGGGCTAATGATGCACTTTCTTGCTGAGCCAAGGACACGCCCATCAGCCTCTCAATGTCGCCCAGCTGTCTGGCTGACTCTTCAATAGTTTCCAGGTAATGGAGCTCTGCTGCCATACGCTGCTGCAACACTGCAGGTGAGTACTGTAGCTCACCTGAAGAAAAGGAAGGGCACATGTGGTGAGAAAGAAATGAACTTAGGAATGTGGCAGAAAAAGATGCCTCACATTCAAATCAGAGGCATAAAAAACAGCTGAGAACGCATCTGTGCAACCAGGCCATTAATGCAGATTCATTTTCTTCTTTATTTACTTCCTTCTACTAGTGCCGAGTACACTAGTGAACTGAACTTAACACTGCTGATGCATGTGATAACAAAAATGTTTAACAGTTAAATCTATCATAGTTGGAAATGCTTTTCTTCCTAAACTTCTGGCACATGTGGACTGTACTTATATCATGCATTTTATTCACCACTTGGTGCCCAAAGCACTTTACAATACCTCACATTCACATACACACTCATACACCAGTAGACGGCTGCTGCCAATACACCGGCGCTGCCTGACCCTACTAGGAGCAACTTAGGGTTCAGTGTCTTGCTAAAGGACACTTCGACATGTGGACAGCCAGAGCTGGGACGTGAACCGCCAACCCTTCGATCATTGGACGACCCCACTGTACCAACTGAGCCACAGCCGCCATGTATCAAACATTCCATTAGTTTCAGTTACCTGTGCTCCTGGTCTCTGTGGTTCTACCAGTTTGAGCCCCCTCAAGTGAACTGCCCCTCAAAGGATCATTGGGAGAGTGGGCTCGAGCAGGAGAACTGAGGTCTGGAGACCCAGGAGAAAACTGTCTGCCCCTGCCTGGTGGAGACTTCTTTGGATCCAGTCCCAAACTACAAATAATAAAAAGGAAAAGATCTATCAAAGTAACCCATTAACGAATAATACATGAAGATATTAA
Organism: Siphamia tubifer; assembly: GCA_020466265.1. Taxonomy (NCBI): domain Eukaryota; kingdom Metazoa; phylum Chordata; class Actinopteri; order Kurtiformes; family Apogonidae; genus Siphamia; species Siphamia tubifer. The sequence continues at coordinate 43,286,993 of CM035786.1, read as the reverse complement.
TGAGTGTAGCTTTGTTGAGGATCTCCTTCAGTATCTCATTGCATATTAGTATAGTTAATCATTTCAAGATACTTTAAAAATTAAATATTAAGATAATTTATGAAATTAATCAGTCAATAATTTTTTTTTTCTCTGTTGTTTCAATTATATATATATATTTTTTACAAAATTAAAAAGGCTCTTTAGAAATGCTGCACAAAGTGGGTCAGGTATTTTAAAGTGAGCAGCTAGCTGATCAAATGATAAAGAGAGACAGGACCACCAGGCCCTGGAAAGTCTGACACTGCCTAAAGCAGCCTGTACCTGCTGTGAGAGGCCCAGATCATGAATAGCTGCACTGTATTGCTGGGATTATTAAGAGGCCGAGGATGATGTCTACAGAATCAGGATACACTCAGCTTCCTCAACCGATGACAACATACCCTTTCCTCAACAGTAATACGCAGACTGAATTAATATATTAACAAATTTAATGCTCAAGCCACCAAAAACAGGAATGCAATTTGCCAAAAAGCCTGAAATGATATATGTCCTGTGAATAAAGGAACATTTATAACGGCAGTAACACAGTATAACATTGCAGAAAAACAAGTAAATACAAGTATACAGTGATGAATTGTTTTGCTTGAAGATACAAAAGCTTCACAAAATAGCAAAAATGTGCCATTTTGGCTTCTAAATACCTCTACTGGGCTCCATTGTCCCTACTAAGCACTGAGATTTGAGGGAAAAAAACTCCTCTCCTTTCCTTTGGCAGTGTGCCTATGCTGCGGTGAGCCTGGCTGACCTGACCATCCACCCTACAGGGCCCCAAAACAAAATGCCCACTGTTTGGGTCTTGGGTTGAACTGTCGCCTCCTCCTGTTGCTATGTACTACACAGCTGCTGAGCCCTCAAACCTTCAACAGAGCAGCAAGCCACAACACTGTTTGGAATTGCAGCCTCATCTGGGGCTCTCACAGGAAAGTGTTGTAATTAATCACGCCTACATAAATTAAACTTTAATAGGAATAGTATATACAGCACTGACAGAGTATAAAGAAACCACACTATTTTCTGGTAAAAATGAGAATGACTGCAATACAAATGAATTTTATCATATAATATATTGTGACAATATTCCTTCAATGGTTATAATTAACATGATATCATTTTGCATAATTTTTTGATGTGGTAAATATGTTTTAAGGGTAAGGTCTGTTTATTTTTTTTATTTTTATAGAAATGAAGAGAAACTTTTAATAATAAAAAAAATGGTTTCATGAATCATACAAGAGGAATTTAAATAAATGAGACAGACCTTAATATTAATCATGAATATTTTCTGAATTTTACAATGAGTGATATTAACTTTTTTTTTCAACATTTCTATAACATATTGAACTACAATCATTCTTTCAGTACTTACTTTAAGCTATTATAATAATAATATGGTTCACATGATATGAATGTGGTTTCATTATTATCACTATTATTTGACTATATTAAAAGACAAATAAATCAAAGTGATTTTTATGGATAAAGACAAAGACACATTAATGAACTTATACGTTCTGTGGATTCCTTAGGAAAAAATTACATGAAAGCTGTTGAATGCCACACATTCCCTTAAAGGTGTACCAAGGAAACTCATCAGCACCTGAGGTTTATTAACTCAGGGTAAAATCCATTTAGTGTGTTAAACAAACCACAAAATCTTTTGATTTTGTGCCGTCTGTCTTAAGCATTTTATTTCAATGACCATTTCATAATTTGAATTAAATTCTACCTCTGCCTGAAATCTACTGGCTACAAAGAACAGTTTAAAACCACAAGTATTGCTTGTAAATGTTCACTCAAGAAAGTTAATTTTTTTTTAAATGTGGAAAACTTTTAGTATAATATTGTTGCTAAATCACCCAGTCTTGACTGCCAGTGCCCTAAAAATGAACATATAAGAATTAATATGCATTAAAAATATGGATAAAACATGCAAAACTAAACCATTACAGACAAATTCACTTCTGCATTACTACATCATTCATCATTCATTATTATGTAACAAGCTGTCTTTAAACTTTGGCAAAAACCAATTGTATCATCTTCCAAACAAACCGGCTGTACACATTCAGCTTGTAATTAATGGACAGACAATTACTAATGTAAGGTCAACTAAATTCTTGGGCATATATTATATATATATGGATGAATTTCTGAATTTTAAATGTCATATCGACTCCCTCGTCAGAAAATTATTAAAATATGCTGGTCTATTTGCTAAACTTAGACATTTTCTTCTTACTGCAACATTAGTCACTCTGTATAAAACCTTATTTGAACCTCATTTAAACTACTGTAATATTGTTTGGTGTAATACATTTCCCTGCCACACAAAAAAACTATTAGTCCTACAAAAGAAAACCGTTCGCATCATTTCCTGGTCTGACTTCAATGCCCCCGCTAATCCATTCTTCTTACGTTACAAACTACTGAAGCTTCCTGAATTCAACACCTACCATAACGTGTGTACTATATACAGAGTAATCAACAAGTTAAACATAAAACTCTCAGTGCTTATTCCAGTCACGTCCACGTCACATGCACATGGCACAAGAAATAAAAATATTATCATTGGTAAAAAAAAAAAAAAGAAGACTTGCAACTACCAGCCTCAGTGTGGTGTGTCATGGCCCACAGATTTGGAATAAGCCAGATCCTCGTCTAAAAGCTGCCAACTTCCTCCACATGTTTAAAAACAATTTAAAAAATAACCTCCTGTTTTCATATTTATAAGTATGTATCCATGAATGTATTCATGTACTTATCTATGTTTTGTATGTAAGTATGTATGTACCTATATGTTTTGTAGTTTACATGTTTTGTCCTGGGCCCCCTCCTAATAAGCTTGCAATAGCTTCCATGGGTCGCCCTTTTTGCATTCTTTGCAAATAAATACTGACTGCTATAAAGTATAATATCTGAATTCTAACTGTTTTTGGTTCCCAGAAAATAGTTGTAAGACTTTGTCAGGTACGAATGTGGTTGTTTACCATTAAAATTTCAGCCTCCAGTTGGTGTAAAGTAATTGTCTTACGTTATGGAAAACCAGTAACAGAAACGCAAAACACTGACAAACTTTCATCATTCTCTCAGATACTATTAATTTGGTATTTTGGTGATTGATTGATTTCTACTGAAGCCAAAAAAAAATCCTTTCAAATACTCATTACCATTACCTTTTGTGAGAAAGTCCAGAGACTTGGCCCAGTGTGTCATTGGACTGTCCACTCTTTGCTTGGCTGTGAATTGAGCTCCTCTCTGAGCCCTTTTTCCTGGATTCAGAGGACAACACTTCTGAGGGAGGTGAGCAGGAGTTTCTCCGTTCCTCAACCAGAGTAGCATCACTGTGGTCTGATGCGGTGCCTGTGCAAGAAACAGAAATGCTTAAAATATGTAACAAATAACACTATAGCAAATAATCATTAACTGACACTTGAACTTCATCTGGTAAATTTGATACCCACCTCTCTTTCTGGTAGAGTTCTTTGAGCGGGGTGAGGAGCCAGATGTGGAGCCAGAGGATAAACATGGCGATTGCACAGATGAATGAAATGATGAATGGTGGGAATTTGTGCCCCCTGAATTTTTCTCATAAGGGGACCTCCTCAGCAGTTCCTCAAAATGACTATTCACACTGTTTGAGAAAGGCAGGACCATGAAAAATATTTATAAAAAAATAAATAATAATTAAACAAAAATCACTTGCATGTAAAGTCTATGTCACACCAAAAATAAAGATTACTAGTAAAACTGTGAGCGGTATTATAGACCCTCAATGAAAAGACATCATATCGTGCACTTGATCCGTCATACTGAGACACATAAACTCCTATAAGTCTGAAAATGAGCAATTCGTTCCAAACCCGTCACAGCCACGCCCAATACCTGATCAAAAATTTACCTGATAACTTTTGATCCAACATGTGTGTCGATGATTTTCACCCAGTTTGGTGTAAATTAATGTAAACTCTAGGAGAAGATGATGAAAGGATGAGGGCTGGGATTCTGACAAAACCCCATTCATTTCTATGGGACAGTTCTGGCATTGTCATGGCAACACAATTGAAAATAGGGGTGCGTCCTTTTTGGTTCAGTTTGGCATGAAGGATGTGTGTGTCAAATTTTGTTTGAGTATGTCAAACAAAAACTTCACTCCCATTCAAAAACTTTAGGGGTCATCAGAGAGCTATTTTGTGATGTAACAAATTGAGCTCTATGTCATCATGTTCAGGTCGGGATTCTGCACAAATGTTACATTGGGTCAAACACAATCTGACACTGTATGTGCGAAATGCACACACTTATGTGTCTAAAAATGGCCGCTTTGTTATGAGGCCATCACAGCCATGCCCAACATTTAATCAAAATTTGGCATGATAACACGTGTAGGTAATTTTCACCCAATTTCCACATTTCTATCCAATATGGCCGACTTCCTGTTGGGTTTAGGGCGGACAATAAGGCAATTTTTTTTACTTGTCCTACCATGGGTACATGTATGTACCAAGTTTCATGCTGGATGTTGAAAAACTTTGGGGACATGTGCTATCCACATAATGCAATTTGGTTTTCGAGAGGGCGTGGCTGAGCTGTTTTGGGAGATTTTTTTTTGTTGACTTCAGATTATGACATTTTTCACCAGGCTTCAATGTGTGGTCAAATAAAATTAAGTTATTTTTAATGTTGAAAGGGTTCAAATTGGGTCGAAAGTAGAGAGAGAATAATAATTAAAAAACAGAACTATACGCTTTTAATAGGCCCTCGCCAACAGTGCTCGGGCCTAATGAGAAACAGCATCTACTAAATTGGAAAATAAAAAGTGGTAAAGAAAGGAAAGCACTGAGGGGCTGCTTTCTAAAAATGTTGAATCAACTTTCAGTGTACCATGAATGCCCTCCAGTGGTCATTTTAAAAACATGCCCATCTGTCATTTCTCTTACCTGGGTGTATTGGAGCCTTTCTTTATCTGACCACTGGCTCCACTGCTATTAGTTGACACAAAGTCATCCTCGTAAACTGCTACGTCTCCAGGGCCATTTCCAGAGTGCAAAGAATGGCCAGAAGGAGAGTTCCTCTCTGAATTCTCCTCACTCACTGTGAGACACAAGGTGTAAACAAAGGAGTTAGCAGGGAAATACCTGTGACTACACATTATACATATATTTAGCTCTGAGCTAGATTAGCATAAATGAAATTCTTATAGTATGAACATTAAGAAAACAGAAACGTTCAGCATCTGAAATATGTGCTAATTTTGAAAATATCTTCTTATATGAACTAACCTTTAATATGCCCATGAATATTCTTTGTGAAAATGTTGATGACACTTAAAGGACTTCCTTTGTTTAGTTCTTCCCAAGCTGCTTTGCAGCCATCCTGCTGGGCAAACAGGTAAGGTAAAGCAGTGCAAATTTCTGCTTCTTTCTGGACCTCAGACAGCCATTGGTGACGACCTCGCTTAGCAGCACAGTATTCCAGTGGCTCCATTCGCTCTACAGGTATGGATACACGATTGTGGGTAGGATGGGAGGGACTTGGTTCACAATCAGAAAGACTTCCTTCACTCAGAGGACCCTCACTGATGGATCCTGAACTCAAGTCACGTTTTTCATCCTGGTCAACGGCTCCATATCCACTTATTTGTACCAATTTGTCTCTTCTCTCTATTGTCTCCAAACCGTTTGTTAGCCTCCTGTCTGGTGTATGGCTGTTTAGACTGTACCCTGTTATATTGGCTGAAACTGTTTGTGGATTGTTGTGAAGTCTGTTATTTTCTTTCTGTCCCTTAAAGGTCTGAGTTCCTGTTCCTGGAAGACCTGTGCCATTGTATGAACTATGACCTGCATTTGTTAAAATCTTATGGATCCTAAAACCCATGTCATTATTTTCCACAGCTCCTTCTTCTCTGTTTATTTGCATCCAAGGGCTCTCATCGCGACTGGTGTGAGAGGACCTCGTGGCCACTAGACTATCCACGTCCAGTGTAGTTGCTACAGGATAATTGATCCCATCTCCAGCAAGCTTTCGTGCCTCACTCTCTATACGGTTGGATAAGGAAGCAGCTGTGGCCTTCAGGGCTTCAATGCGTGACATCTTTGACCGTGATCGGTTTGGTGCTGTGGATGGCCGCTGGACATGCTTCACATCTCCTTCAGCAAGTGCCGTCTCCAGCCTCAGGAGCTGGGAGAGGAGATGGTCGTTGGTACCAGTCATGGGTCGGACAGCTGGGATCAGGCGGTCAGGCTGAAGCAAAGAGGCTACTCCATAATCCAGATCATTCCTACCATAGTGAATTAGAGGAGTAGAGAGGAAAGAACAGCAAAACTTATTATACAACCAAAGGTCATGCAGAGTTATTTACGTCTGTGAATGCACTCAACTTCAACACCAATGTGACATTTTGAATGTTTTTATTCTGTTGTTGTCAGGGAGTAACCCTGTAGATCCGGAACTGAAAAATATAGGCAGGGTGGGGTTTAACAGTCCTGCCAAAAGTTTGAGGATGCATGGAACAAGATCTAGTGACAAGTTCTTTCTTGTTATAGTGTTCTTTAGTTAAGTATTTGTCAAATCTATAGTCAGGCATAAAGAATGACCAATGGAAAAAAGATCTAAAAATGGCAAAATATGGAAACACAAGGTTTATACACGACAGTGGGGATATGGAACCCCTGTGGGTCCATACTGTATTTATCCTATTTGTGTTTGGGGGCAGAAAACATGATACACTGTAAATGGACTCGGGAAGCAATCGGAATAAATAATACTATTCCAGGTTAAAGAAAGCAAAACTATTTATCCATTGCAAAGAAAACAATGTCTTAACTTCCACTTAATTATATGAAGACTTTATTCGTCTAAGATTTCAAGAATTTAACATTTGACCTCCATTATTTGTGATAAATCCTGTCCGTAACACAGCACTGCAGGGACTGTTCATAAAAAAATAGACCTCTTGAGAATAAATGCTGCTCTGTTTGATGCAGTCAGGTGATTCCATGCTTATCACTACCAAAATTTATTCCAGAAGGTACAAGAGTCAGTAGTGCTAAGTACTGGAAAACATGTACTGAAGGTTGATGATGAAGGGAATTAGGCTGGTTTGTGAATGTGACTTTACCTGGAGAGTGGAGGGGGAAGCTGATCATTTAAAGACCTGTCACTGCTTGAAGGGCTCTGTGGTGGTTCAAGTCTTTTATTTTCTTTGTCTGACTCTCCTGAAGGTTGGTACATTGGTGTCTGTCAGAATACATAACCAAACAGCCATGAATGAATCATTTTCTCAAAATATACAATAGGTTTGTTGTTGCTAGTTTTCAATGTGTTAATGCTTCTCTCATTACCAGTTGAGTAGGAGCTGGACCAGGGAGGGTCTGTGTGGCTTCCTGCTCCAGCTGCACCCCCTCCAGCAGCAGTTTGGTGTAGGTCTCTTGCAGTCGCTTCTGTACAGGTGCCACAGTTGACTCAGTGGGGGGGGCTACCGTTTTGGCAGCCTCTCTCTGCTTCCTGTAGAGCTCCTGGAGCCTCTGGTTTCTCTGCTCTGCCTCTTCCTTCAATGCCCTCTTCTCTTCAGCTTGACGTCTCTTTCTCTTCTCTTGCTGCTGGGCGATATACTGGCGAACCGTATCTGCATCATAATGTCGTTTTTTCTGGCCTAGCTCAGTGGTATCAGCAGTATTTGGTCGACGAGTAGAAGGGCTGGCACTGCGACAGCCTCTTGAGTTACCTGTTGCAACAGTCGCTCCCCAGGCAGAGACCGGAGCCCTTGTTCTTGACCCCGATCCCCCTCTGCCTCTTTTTCCACTATATCCTCCTCGAGATCTCTGCCGAGCTCTCTCCTCATCCTCAGCTGCTTTACACTCCAGCTGAAGGTCATCAAGTATCCCCTGGATATCTGCTGACAATACATCTGTGCTCTCACCCACTGTAGCCTTGTCCTGAGCTTTGTTTGTGGTTGTAGAGTGACTTTTTGTCCTGTGACACCTTTCTCTGCTGTTAGGGCGAGACCCGCGGGCCAAATCTGAGCACTGGTCAGAGCTGGAGCAGTGATGGGCAACTGGTGGACATTTGCAGAAGAATATAAATACCATTAATAAATTATAGTGGACATAATGACAAATGTTCTGCACAATTGTTTTGATAAAATAATCATTATGATATTTGTGTATAGGCAACTATATATTGGATGCATGAAATGATGGGGAAAAATGTTTGTCTTTCAAATTTGAATTTAATTGATGATTGAATGTGTTGTAAGAATATACAAAACTGTTTGTATCAAAAATATGGATTAAGTGTTTGGCACAAGTCGGACATGAAATATTAAAAAAAAAAAAAAAAAAACACGTTTGGGGTACATACTTGCCATTATCTATAAAGTATTTCAACCTTTAAGTTCCTTATCATATTTTAGAGCATATAATCTACTCAGTGCTTTATTAGAACAAAGTGAACTTTATTGTATTTCAATGCCCAACTCCACCCATCAAAGAGTACATGCTGCCCTGAAATCAGCCTTAGGAAATCAGGCCACATCCAATTGTGCATTCATCTAGAAATAGCCAGTCACACTCCAATCCTACTGTTATGAAGTGAGATAAAATGGTAACCAAAGAAAGGGATGGTATGAATATACATGTAGCTTAAAGTTTAGGTCTCCAGGTCCCACCTGTTTTACCCTTTTTGTCCAACAGCACGCATTTTTCTTCCCTGTGTGATTTAGGAACTGGACCAAGTACCATCTTCACCAGCTTTTGGCCATCCCGCCACGATGCAGGGCTGATCACTGCAGAGAAACAGGCAATTAAAGACACTGCTACAAAAGCAGATTGTTATTTATCATGGTCCATGTAGACATATGATTGTCAGCACTGTATAAATGTCACCACTGGCACAGACTCAGCCTGAATATTAATACCCATATTTCATGGAAAATAAAGGAAGTACATGAAGAACTATGACAACAGAAATCACACAAATTTAAATGATCACTTCATATTATTTATACTGGTTTAGTGGCAACACAGAATGTGTTGCAGCATGTAAAGAGCACTGAAAAACAGTAGAAGCTTAAAAGTCTTACAACTCACAATGATTTTCCATTACATGTGAATTATTGTGAAGAAGAGTTCCTGGTAACGAAGGTGCATCTCTATTAAGCAGCTGTGTATAGGGGAGACGAGTCAACTGACCCAGCCACGGATTTTAGTCAACTATTTATAGCGCTGGGCCATACAAACCAAATACCAGCCAGACTTCAAGAGACAACACAAATGTTGGGCAAAAACACACAGACCAGTGAAAGAAAATAGCAAAACCAAAGGTATTTAACAGTGAACAGTGAGTCTGTATGCTTCAACCATCACTGAGAGGATCATACTAAACCTGCAACATTTATTCATCGACAAAAGTTATCCGTTCTTTTCAAGTCTACACATAACATTACAAAAATCTGTAAACATATGACTTTGAAAACAACTTTGTGAGTGGGGAGGAGGATGTTTTCTCAGCTGTCAGAGCTCTGCTACACAAGAGGTTGAGTAGTATGTGGATTTCACTCATATGAGAGTGTGTGTATGCTACTTGCTGGTTAGAGACCACATGTCAAACATAGTGGACATTGCTTAAGGGATTAGAGTCTTAGCACAGCCTCAAGTGCCAGCAACAGCTCAAGTTCATATACTGTCTGGGAACATATGCAGGTCTCATATGGAACAACTAAGTCGGACGAAAGAAAACAAAAACCAGTCACCTGGATAGCAGTTTTTGTTATCTTTGGAATGCATTTATGACACTTAGGGCCACTGAATCCAAAATATCACCATGCACATACTGAACACAACTGTAATCTTTAACAATCATATATTCAGGTTGACATTGTAATTGTGATTAGTAGTGCAGCTCCTGCCTGCACATTAATAAAAGTAAGCACTTCATCAAACAATGTCGCAGTCACTGACATCAGTTACCTGATATCAGTATGAAACATAATAGAAGTTAAGAACCAAAAAAAATAATGGCGCATAAGGAATGGGAATTTAGAAAATAAAACATACAAACACCATAGTTCCTTAGCTTTCCAAGCACAGCAATACACTGATCCATGATAAAATCCTGCCAGACAGTTCCACACGCTTAACTTTCCAACTGTCACTAATTAAAAATAGATCAGAGAGTGTTTTGGCACTGTAATGTAATGGAGGATTATCATACCTGGTTTTGCATTTAGGTCAGAAGCAGGGCCAACTCTTTGGACTTTTCTGACAGGTTTTGGAGGCCTCCTCTCTTTGGATACATCTACTCTCTGTTCTTTTTGCTGACGGGGCATGCTGCTGTCTGTACACACAACACATAAATACAGAGAATATGTCAGAGCAACAATGATTATTGAACATTGCGTGATAAAATAAAAACATTACAGGTGGCTGAAACAAATACCACTGGAATAAACTTAACTGAACACAACTTATATACAAGGACAATATATCAATACTGAAGTCATCATGAATGTGTCAGTAGTTACTTTTACCTAGTTCAATGCAGATGATTGTCATGATTAAACAATTAGGTTTAATCATCTTACAGCGACTATCTAAGAACTGTAAGAAGGTCTCAAGCAGGTCAGGAGTCACTGATCTATTTCTTTCATTTTTGTTTATCATGCATACCAGCAAATTGTTGTGAGAGGTCTCTGTATATTTCTCTGCTGAGGTTATGATATTCTTCCTCCTTCCAAACTTTCCCATCGGGAGTTCGGATCTTTGTCTCAGTACTGTTGAAACCTAAGTAAGAGAAAGAACAATGTAAACTGCTACATACAACCTTGGGCTACAGGTGTTAAACCACAGAAATCCATATATCATTGTCTTCTTAATGAATGAAATGTTATATATATATATATATATATATATATATATATATATATATATATATATATATATATATATGATAAAGTCTGGTGAAGATACCTTTGTATATGGGTGCAGGAGGTGCAGCTGCTACTTTTCGTACTTTGGCTGTGGGCATGTTGACGGTACCACCATTGCTCGTCTGCACAGCTGCCATTATCGGCTGTTCCAGAGAACTAAGCAGCTTCTCTCTTTCAGCAGCCTCCTCCAGATGTTGGCGCTGCCTTCGAATACGCTCTTTGAGTTTCTCAAGTTTATCATCAGGTTGGTGTCTCCTTAAATTCTCCAGCCTCTGGGAGGCTGAGCCAGGGCTGGTAGATGGAGTGCTCCCCCCCCTGTGTATGGAACTGGGGGTTAGGGCACGGCTTTCCATGTTCTGGCTAAATTGTGCTTTGGGAGTGCTGTCCGTTTCTGTCCCAGGATGGAACTGATTTTTAAAAGTCCTTAGAGTGTCCAGGGCCGGCTGGTCGTTGAGGTAGCGGACCTCGGTACTCTCCAAAGCCGAGGAGTGTGTGCTGTCCAGGTCTCTGTCTGCCTGTCTGTCCCTGGTGTCTCTCTGGTAGACAAGATGGCTAAGCCGAGGATTTGAGGAAGTCGGCGAATACCCTGGCATTGACTGCTGACTGTAGAGCTCCAGCTGAGATGAGGGATGTAAGGGTGGAGTGGCCTCTCTGGATACAAATCAGATTACATGGCATCAGGAAGAGGATCAAGATTTCAGAATAATTTACCACTCACTGTGCATACAGATGAACACAATTATGAGTGGTCAAAAGGGTAGGTGCACCATGTGTTCAATTAACATGTCAGTTTCATTCAGTGAAAACTATTAAGAATTTAAAATTATACTGAAGTCAACTCATACTACTTCTGGTATTGCAAAACTTAGGATACCCTGACTGTGATGGTAAGATACGCTTGCTGGGGACTTGATAATTAGATCACCAAAAAACAATCACAGTAAAATGTATTAGTACCAGCTGATAAATAAAAACTGAGACAGAAAGTTTATTTTATATATTATAACACCAGTCCTCTGTAACAGTCATCCTTTCTGGTTGACAAAACAAAACAGCATCACATACATTTGAATGAAAATACTGTTATTTAGACATGAGCTAAACAATGGAAACAGATCTTGAAGAAGTGAAGTGTCCGTTAGCCATTCAGCTTTGAACTGTTCAGAGGAGATGTCAAGACCATATGTTTCTGAATGGAAATCTAGTAGGGTGAAAGTAATGGAGACTGTGCGGTATTTACAAGCAGATCCTCAAATGTACCAAGTTTAATAATGTGATGTATAATTTAAAATGGAAATAAATTGGAAAACAAAATTATGAATACAAGCTGCATAATTTCAACACGAGCAATCATTCTGAAATATGATAGAATAAATAGCAATATGGTTTTAGATAAGTCAGAGGAAACATACTGTAAAAAGAATAAACAAATGATACCAGGCACAAATATTGCCATTCCCAAACATTTGACCTGATTTGCACAATATCCTATCATTGTGGAATATATTTTTGGTGACCTTGACCTTTGTCCTACATTCACCAAAATTTAATGGGATCTATTCTGGACCACCTGGCATCTTTCCAGAAAATTTCATGGAAATTGGCCCAGTAATTTTTGTGTAAACTTACTGACGACAAACAAAAAAACCAAACCAAAAAGGTGAGGTGAGGGTACACCTGGTACCCTCACCTCCCCTTTGGAGGGCAGAGTAATACAAAAATAAACAGGAAGAGTTATGGCTAACAAACCAAAGACTTCTAGTTTTAAGTACAGTTAAACAAAATAGAGTCATACATATTGTAAAATCTACAGTACAGAAAAAAACAGCATTGTGATACAAGTACCTGTAGGAAGCCAGTGGTTCCCTGAACTCCACACTGTTGTTTCTGTGGACATTGCTGTCTTGGGTTGAATTTCTCAGTGGGCTGCGTGAGCTACTCTTTTCTGGACTTTGTTGACTGTGCCTCCTCTGCTTTTTTGACCCTCCACTGCCATCAACCAGTCTTCCCTCTGTGGGAAAGCCATATTAACATCTAGAGAATTTTGTCAAGTTGACATCATTACTAGCATCACATTTCAGGATAACCTACGTCTGCAGTGTACCGCCCTGGAGGATTTCTTCTTAGTGGAATCCATAAGAGAGTCCAGGAAAACCCCAGTTCCTGGACCTACTTCTAGATGGTTTTCTATGTGCCGCAACTGGAGAAAGCAAAACATTGTCAGTCTTCCTAGATTATGCAAGGGGACGATGGACTCATCTACATTTATTACTGTATTTTATGACTACTCTGTAAAAATTATTATACACAAAAGCCTATCGAGTCACGCAGCAGCAAAGTGGTCCAGGTGTACTTACAGCAACTTTGGATGTAGCCAAACTTTTCCATGCAGTTGACAGCTCTAAGGGAGTGGAACAAAATAAACGTTTATTAAAATTAGCAACAGTAAACCACCAGTATAACACATTTCATGATTATGTGATTACATTAAATACTAAACCAATTTCACCCATTAAAACCTGCTGGCTTTTTAAGTACCTGTGCAAATATCAAGGTCGTGATGTGTAGAACTTTTCAAGGAAGCCTCAGTCCTCTTGCTGCACCTCATCTCTTGCCTTCACATGGAGACTGGATTGGATATGGATAATAAGGTACTTGGTGAAGATTTACTAGAGAACAATAAATGAGATCGGCAGAAAAAGCAGCAAAAAGTACAATTTTATAATCCACAGCAAGCCGTACAAAATGCACAAACACTTCAGCGACACTAGAAGAACTGTCAAGATATGTCAGTTATCCTGTTACTTAGTTGATTACTTTCCCCTACGTAATCTGAAGACAAAAGCAGTATCATGTTAGCACAGATTCAATCACAAAATTAATGGTGCCTGAAACTAAAACAAGGAACATCATACAAAAAGAGAACAGATCAGTGTTGCAGTTTTGAACAAGGAAATGCAAGTTTAAACAGAAACGGGCCTTAGGGACTGCAAGCTGTAGGTCAGGCAGTGAACAAGTACTAAAAATATTATGTAAGCCGAATATACCGATATGAGAGGCTGCTTGTCATTTAAAACAGGTTCTGCAGACCAGCACATTCCTCAACAGGTTTTCATGTGGAGGGGGTGAAAAAAACATGCCACACGTCAGTCATGTGATGTTTACTTTAAACACTTGCAATACTGAACTAGTCATCGGGACCCACCCAGGTGAAACTCTGAACTAAACAAATACTGAATGGTAGCAAATGCTGTTGCGATAAGCAATTTCCACCTTGTCATGACTCAATTTGCTGATAATACATTCTCTGTAAGTGACAGTGTAATTCGCTAGTTAAATTGCTCATCAAGGTCACTCATATTGAAGAGTTTTTTTTAGAAATCATCCTCCTAAAGTACCAACACATGACCTAGCCTTATCACTGTCAGATTAAGACACAAACAAAGAAGAAATGCCTGCTTTTACAGTAAAGGTATTTATTAGCAATGCGAAATTGTCATTTTCTCTATATCAATGTCATGTTTAAAGCACATATTAATCAAATAATTGAGAAATGATAGGAGTGTTAACACACTTAAACTGAATTAATACCTCATTAACTCCAGTAAACAGGGTGTCTTTCTTAATAAATAATGATGTAATTATTTCTTAAAGAAAAACGCAACTGTGGACATCCTACTACAATAGCACTTTTTTCTATTAAACTAACAAAAAATACACCTTGCAATATATACTCAGCTATTGTAATGCTCTGTCTTAGTTAACCCAACTAAATCAAGTCCATCCAAGGACAGCTTGACTCCACATATATCAGGTTGATAACTTCTGCTCAGCTATCATAATGAAAACTCAAAATATAGAAATCTGCTGCTGATAAAGTTTGTTAATGAAGTCATATTACAGTACATACTTTACTGAGCATATTTCAGGATTTATATTTGACCTAACCGGCATTAATAATAGTCATTATTGCCCTGAAGTTGCCAAAACACAATTTTTTATGAAAGTGGACGATTCTAAATAAAATCCATCATGGCGCATAACTTCTCCTTTTGCTGACAATCTGTAAAACTGTCGGTGCTGCCACCTTTGGGTTGGTGCTACATTACAAAAACACTAATGTTACACCATTGACTGTTGTAATGTAGCTTTTCGCCACTAACGTCACTCCTGAGCAAAAAGCGTCTTAGCAGCACTTATGACGTTTGTTAAGGAAGAAACCCAGGGCCATCTTTGACGTTGTACTAGTTGGGCTGACTTTTATGTAAATCATTGTCAACTCCTCACCGATCCCGTTTTCAAAGCTTTCAAAACATTTGACATTATTTTTCGTCACTGCAGAGGATACACTTTACCGCTCCACCTAAACATTTTCGCATTTATTTGACAGGCATTCGGTCGGACAGACGTCCTAACTGCTGGGTTTAACACACTACAACAGGACTTTAAAGGGGTTCAACATGGGTAACTGCTGTTAGTGTAACAAATGTGATCATTACACCAAATATAACATTACTTCGTTATTAAAAACGTAGTATACACTTAAGTGTGTACATTATAATATCCGAATGACGTAAAAGAAGAGTTGTAAATTTCAGGAATTAATCCTCGGTGCAATAGGAAGAGGTATGGGTTTATCCGTAATGTACTTTCGGGTGTGAACTAAGCTAACTCATAACTGCTGGTGTTTTAAATATGAGCAATTAAAAGTAATGTTACCCGTGTACTTCAATGGCTGAACACCATGTTATAGCATCAGTAATATTATTCAAAGAATACTCCATAATTATATTGCACTGAGTTGAGGAAGACAAATTTCGAAGTATCTTCGGCCCAGGTCATAGTCGGAGCCGCCAAGTCGAGAGTTAATTTAATGTTAGCCAACGGAAAAGTCATGAATTAACTTAGCTTAATACCAGAAATAACGCAAAACATACCTTTAATGAATTATCCGATGCGTCTATATATCCATAGTCATGATGACCCCGTCATGATAAGAAAATCCTAACTTCTTCCGACTTCAGTTTGGTTCAGCTGTGTGTTTGCTAACGTTAGCGTTAGCCGGCTAACGTTAGCAAACCAATGTTAGCTACCACTTGTACCAACTAAGCTAGCAACTTTTTCTAGCGACATGCACCCATGGTGGTTGTCTCTGCGTACTTCCAGATAATCAAATATGTAGAGGTCACCGGGAGATTCCTAGAGAGAAATGTCGCTACCCGCCCATGAAATTGATGTTCCCGGGTTACTATGTTGATGTTTCTCAAACGGTGGGAGTAGTATCCAAGACGGGGTAGGAGGTGGTAACCAACAGACCGCGATATCGCGAGAGATGCAGACTGGACAACGTAGCACAAAACACGCTGCACACTTTCTGAGAATGCCCCGCCTCTCTCTCTCTCCACCCTCTCTCTCTCTCTTTCTCTTTCACGAGTCAATTAATTTAATTTACAGTGCTAAAGATTATTAATGTTACATGGTTATTTTGTCATTTGTATCCCTTTATTTATTTTGGCTTTTTGCTACACTACTTGAGTAGATGTGTCATTAATAATATATATATTTTTTTTCAATTATCAAAAAATAGTTATTCATTCATATTGTATTCATGTGCTGTGTGTATTTGAGGGTGGTGAGCTATGTGACAACCTAATTTACCTGTGGGAATGAATAAAGTATATATATATATATATATATATATATATATATATATATATATATATATATATATATATATATATATATATAAATATAAACTTTCATATTCACAAATTCAAATTCAGTGAATCGAAACCTCTATTTACCACATTCAAAGATGAAAGAAGTAAAGACACAATGTTTTCCTCCTAAAAACAAAAAGCCTATAAAAAGGATCTCTTCACGTGGTTTTGGTTACTTTGCTTAGACTGCAGCACTTGGAATAGTTTGGTCACATTGATGTAGCCATATTTGGATCCTGTGAAAGCAGCTACATTTTAAATATTATAGAGAAGATATTAAGGAAGGGAACTGTGCCTTCATTACACAAAGCTGTGAATAGAATAAAGAATACAGGTTTGTTTGGTTTTTTTAGAAAATGTCTGTTAAAATCAGTTACTTTCTATGAATTTTGGAGAAGTACTTTATCTTATGTTTTGTATGTTTTTTGTTGTGCAACATGAAGGGATTATTATTATTATAAAGTTTTTGTTTTTGTCTTAAACATAATAAGTATTTAACTTCAGCCTAAACCCTTTAAGTAATTGAATATTTGGACAAAGTAGTGTTAATAAACGGTATTGTTTATTGTTTACTTGAATGAACTAACTAACTAACTAACTAACTAACTAACTAACTAACTAACTAACTAACTAACTAACTAACTAACTAACTAACTAACTAACTAACTAACTAACTAACTAACTAACTAACTAACCAACTAACTAACTATTTCTCCAAACGTATAGGCCTATTATAATGTTTTTTTCTTTTCACAGCCAGAAGTAAATTAAACATTTAGTTGTGCTTCACTAAGCCAAGTAGGGGGCGGGCTTTAAAGGCGGGACCAAGGCTGAGCTCTTCTCCTATTGGTTCATTTCTTTTCGGCAGGGCTGTGCTGTTAGTGCTCAGTACTAGTGTAAGACTCAGGAGTTAAGAGGATTCATATGTGTTAAAAAAATATAATATATTGGCAGTGTTCACCCAATAGACTGTTTACATTTATGTTTATAGAATTATGATTTGCACATTTAATTATTCTTATTTGTTGAATCTGCCTTTCTGTATCACATTTGAGATAGCTGGCTCCTGGTTGGCTGGTTTAGTCATGTGAGTTGTTGTTGTCAGGAAGTGAAAAGAGTTCGCTACGTGTGTGCCAAGTAAAGCACTGTTCTAAAGAAATCTGTCTTCATCCTGCAGTTTCATTTTATAAATAGTGCACCATAAACCATCAACGAACCCTCACGTTACACTAGGAAATACCTGGTGTTTGTGGTCTGCTATGGACATGAATTTGTCTTACAAGTTACAAACCATACATACTGAGGTATATTACTGTGTGGTAGAGATGGGCTGATGAAGCTTTGTGAATCTTTTGAGGCCTTTACCTGCTTGATTTGGAAAAAGATTTGAAGCATCAAAGTCTCATAAATAGAGCATACTGATGATATCTAGTGGACGATTGAAGCTATTGCAACCTCAAGAGTGCGATTGAAGCACTGACACTGTTTCAATCTCATGTCAGCAATAAAAGTTCAGAAAAGACTGCGTGATGGTTCAAGTGTGTTGTTGATTCATACAAAATGATGACTGCATCATCATTACACGTAATGTACAACTAAAACCTTTATCAAAAGGGAAAAAAAGATATTAAATATGCAGACACTCACCCATACTCTAAAACACAGTCCAGGTGAATCCTGAGAGGACATTTAAATGATATAATGTGTTATTTCTCGGATGAGGGTTTATTTAAAGCTTTAAACTTTAAAACTGTACTAAAAGTCCATAATAGGATAAGACATCCTTCCTACTTTGCAAAGGATCATGTTTTTTGAGCTCAGAAACATTGTTTTTATTGTTAAGGGTTTTAAGTAAAAAAAAAAAAAAAAAAAAACTGGGATTCACTATGACATTTCAATGCTTTTATTGAATGACCATAAAACTAATAAAGTGGTTAAAGGTAAAACCTATAATGATACAAAGACAACAACCCTATCTCTCAGACTTAGCCTTAAAGATAGGGTGAGAAGCTCAGACATCAGGGAAGGACTCAGAGTAAAGCCGCTGCTCCTCCATGTCAAGAGGAGCCAGCTGAGGGCATCGAGCATCTAGTGAGGACGCCTCACTGGGGAGGTGATCCGGGCATATCCATCCAGGAGGAGAACTCGGGGTCGACCCAGGACACGCTGGTGGGATTATATCTCCCGGCTGGCCTGGGAATGCCTTGAGATTCCCCTGGAGGAGCTGGCTGAGGTTGATGGGGTGAGGGAAGTCTGGGCTGTTTTGCTGAGGCTGCTGCCCCCACGACCTGGACCTGGATAAAGTGGGAGATGACGACCAAACAAATGTCTGTTTTAATTGTGTCTAAACATCGGCTTGGGTAAAGTATGACTCCATTTATACAATGAACACTCCTATGACAATTCATGATACCTTATGTTCACTGTTTTTTCCTCACAACTCCCCATACATTTAGCTAAACAACGTGTACAATCCGAAAGATCAATCTCTCAGATTTCACATTATGCAAAAAGTAATCTGGTAGGACAAATATTAGCAAATATACACATATCATGTTTTACCCAGTGATCAATAAACCACTTAACCAAACACTAAAGAATACACTGAAGGAACTTAAATACCTTAAGTAAATTCAAAGAAATTTAAAACTTCTATAAATATTTTAAGTAAAATGTGGCAATATCCCTCTGCTGCAAACAAAATGCAGTTCTGAGTGATGACACCTGACATGGAGCATTGTGTACTGAAATATTTGTTAGTCACAGTCTTTTTTTTCTTCTTTTTTAGCATTTTGTGGTTTGGGCAATCACAAAATATATCTGCAAATAAAAAGTATCAATAGATAACATGAGCAGCATCGACAAGTGATTTAGGATAACTTATTGCACATGCTAAGGCATATTAAACTTTGGGACCCTGAAAGTACCCATCAAGGAACTAGAGGAGCACCTGAGGAAGACCTACTCCGATGAGTGGAGGCATGTGCCAGCCAGCATCCCGGACGACATGCCACCGATCCAACCACCGGAGCACCAGATGGAAACAAGGCCCCCCTCATGGATTGAAGTCCAGAGGGCTGTGAAGCGGGCATGAACAGCCTCAGCCCCAGGACCCAATGGTGTGCCGTATAGGCTTTATAAGAATGCACCGGCAGTCCTGAAGTACCTCTGGAGGCTAATGAAAGTGGCATGGGGAAAAGGGGTGATACCAAAAGCATGGAAACGGGCAGGAGGGATCCTGATCCCCAAAGAGAAGAACTCCTCAACAATCGACCAGTTCCGCCAGATCAGCCTACTGAACGTGGAAGGAAAAATATTCTTCAGTGTGCTGGCCCGGCGGCTCTCGGCCTTTTTACTGAAGAACAATTTCATTGACACCTCAGTCCAGAAGGCAGGGGTAGGTGGTTTCTCCGGGTGCCTGGAACACTCAAACATCATCTGGCAACAGGTAAAGACAGCCAAGAAGGAGAGGAAGGACCTGCGCGTGGTGTTTCTAGATCTCGCCAATGCTTTCGGGTCAGTGCCTCATGAGATCCTGTGGACAGCGTTCAACTTCTTCCATGTCCCAGAAGAAATCACAAAGATGGTCAAAGTGTACTTTCAGGATCTCCAGTTCTGTGTCACAACACAGGGTAACACAACTGCATGGCAACACCTCGAGGTCGGGATAATGGCGAGCTGTACCATTTCCCCATTGGCATTCACCATGGCAATGGAGCTCATAATCCGAGCCTCCCAGTGGGTGGTTGGGGGGGAGCGGCTCAAGAACGGGCTGCGCCTTCCACCAATTAGGGCATACATGGACGACATGATGACCATAACTACAACCAAGGCATGCACCAAACGCCTGCTAGATAAGCTCCAGCAGAACATCAAATGAGCACGAATGGCAATCAAACCCAGCAAATCCCGCAGTATTTCCATCGTCAAGGGCCCGCCTTGTAAACGAGAGGTTTTACATCAACAACAAACCAGTACCAACAGTAATGGAGAAGCCCATCAAGAGCCTTGGCCGTTGGTACTGTGCGGCGCTTAAAGATTCGGAGCAGGTGGAAAACATCAGGCAGCAAACAACCAGCGGCCTCAAACAGATCAACAGCTCTGCCCTCGCTGGGAAGCTGAAGTTGTGGTGCTTCCAGTACGGGTTACTACCCCGTCTCATGTGGCCACTTTCCATCTACGAGGTCTCCATATCCCACGTCGCTCGGCTGGAGAGGCTGGTGAATGCCCAGGTGAGGAAGTGGCTTGGATTGCCCAGATGCCTTACCAGCGTAGGCCTGTATGGGAAGGGGGCTCTCTCTTTGCCAATCTCAAGCCTGCAGGAGGGAGTACAAGTGTGCAAAAACAAGGCTCGAGATGACTCTCTCTGACTCCCGGGATCCTTTTGTCAGAGGTGCTGCACCAACCTTAGCAATGGGGAAGAAATGGAAACCGGCCGCAGCGGTAGCCGAGGCAAAGACTGCCCTCAGATACCGGGACATAGTGGGGCGGGTACAACACGGCAGAGGAGGTCTTGGGTTGGAAGCAGCAACTCCACCTTGGCAGAAGGCTATTCCAACCGAACATCGGCAGTTGGTGGTAGAGGAGGTACGCCACCAGGAGGAAATGGCCAGATGCGCCAAGGCAATCTGCCAAGCCCAGCAAGGTCGCTGAGTGAAGTGGGAAGGAGTGGAGAGGAGGAGAATAACATGGAATGAGATGTGGAGCATGGAGTCCAACAGACTGAGTTTCATCATTAGAGCCACATACGACGTCCTCCCCTCATCTAGCAATCTACATCTATGGCTTGGAGAGGACCCAGCATGCCCCCATTGTGCAGCCCCCGCAACTCTCAAGCACATCCTGGTGGGGTGCAGGCACAGTCTGAAGCAGGGAAGATACACCTGGCGCCACAACCAGGTGCTGAAGTGCCTAGCCACCCACCTGGAAGAGAAGAGAGTGACCAGCAATGCCATGCCTCAAGGCATCCAAGCATCCTTCCCACAGAAGATAGCCTTCATCCGACAAGGGGAGAAAGCAAGGCCCCAGTCTCCATCTGCAGACCCAGGCCCGCTGAACACAGCCCACGACTGGGAGATGCGGGTTGACCTCGGGCAGAGCCTTGCTTTCCCGCCTGTGACCAACTTGCGACCAGACCTGGTCCTCTGGGCCAAGTCCATCCGCCGCGCCTACATCGTGGAACTTACAGTGCCATGGGAAGAAGCCATCGAGGAGGCATGGGAACAGAAGAGGCTGCGATATGCCAATCTGGCAGCAGAAGCAGAGGAACGGGGTTGGGATGTGAGACTGTGGCCTGTGGAGGTGGGGTGCAGGGGCTTTGTAGCCAGCTCTACAATAAGGCTGCTGAAGAACATAGGCATCAGGGGCCAGGACCAACAGAAGGCAACCAAACAACTTGCTGCAGCAGCAGAGAGAAGCAGCCACTGGCTGTGGCTAAAACGCAAGGACCCAATATGGGCTGGCGGAGGTGGGGGTGCCCTCCCTGTGATGCACCCCCAGGACTGATCCACCTGGGGGGGGCCACCCACGGCGGAGGGGTGTATTGTGATAAGGGCCCGAAACACCCTCATGCGGCTGTGGCGCACAACTGAAGATGTGTTGTAGGGAGGGAGCCCCTCACTTGTTGACATCGTCCACCCCACCCATGTAGCTGGAGTGCCGAAGTAAGTAGGGAGACACACATCAAATCCTAGCAAGAACCCTGGATATGAGTGGAAATTTCTGTTGGAAAAGTAGTAATATAAGAAGTGCAGGTCTGTTGATGCCCCCATAACATGTAAAATTTCAACTCCAATTTCCAGTTAAATACACTTTCATAACACAACTTAAATATGGGATCGTTATACAATCTTCAGTGTTGGTTTAGGTGGTTTATCAATCACTGAGTAAAACGTGATATATTTGATAATATTTGTTCTAGCAGATTACGTTTTTCATGATATGAAATCTGAGAGATTGAGCTTTCTTATTGTACAAATAGTTTGGTCAAATCTATGGGGAGTTGTAAAGAAAAACAGTTAATAACATAATCATCATGAATTATTATATGAATGTTTATTGTATGAATGGAGAGTCATACTTTACTCAAGCATATATTTAGACACAATTCAGACTGGCATATTCAAAAAGGGAGTGATTTAGCACACAGCTTTCATTTCATACCTTATATGTTTAATTATTTGGAAAAATTTATTATTTACCAAGTCTTTGTATCATGTTTTGCATTTAGCCATTTTATTAGTTTTATGGTATGTCAACAAAAGTGTTGATATCTCTTAGTGAGTCCCAGTTTATGTATTTATTTATTTACTATTACCAGTTATATTTGTAATCTAGACATCACAAGGTCCCTGGTTCAAATCCCACACCAGACCTTTCTGTGTGGAACATGTAAACATGCGTGGGTTTTCTCCAGGTACTCCAGTTTCCTCACACCATCCAAACACATGCACTGATAGGTTAATTGGTTAATATAAATTGTCCATAGGTGTAAATGTGAGAGTGATTGTTTGTCTATATATGTTCAGCCCTGAGATGGAGGCTCATACAGGGTGTACCCCGCCTTCACCCACTGTAGCCCACAGTGACCCTAGTGACATACACCGGGCTCAGATGATGAGACGAGACACCCCAAGGTTTCCAATGATACCAAATGTATGGGATTATTGGGGTGGGGGGTGCACACAGTACTATCCTGGCCCATGACCTACAGAAAACAGTTCAATTGTCTGGTTAACTTACTGGCTGAGCCATAATTGTTTTCAATTAATACAAGTGGTGCCAAACCTTTCCCCCTCACAAACACTGTACCTTATTTGCCCACTCTTAGCATTGCGAAAATACATTTTTAATGACTATGACCTTGACCTTTGATCTACATTCTCCAAAATTTAATGGGATCTATTCTGGATCACCTCGCAGCTTTCCTGAAAATTTCCTGAAAATCGGTCTAGACCAACAGACAGACTAACAAACATACAAACTGACCGCAAAACAGTAACCCTCTCTTCTTTGGGGGGCAGGGTAAAAATTCTAATTATTTTGTTTTGTCAATATAGACAGGAGGGTTACAATTTGCAAATACCTCAAATCTCAAATTCTACCATAGATTGGTTTCTAATTTAGGCTTGTTAGACTCAGACCTGACCTTCACCAGCTTTATCAAAAGAACAACCAAATCAGTTGTGTGTTATCCACAAAAAAGAGATTAATTCCCCCAAAGACTCATCCATACATTCATAACTAGTGTAGGCCATTATTGCAATGGTCTTCTGTCCCTAACCCTAACCTTTCCACAAAAGAGCATCAAACAGCTGCTGCCATAGTTTGACCAAGTAAACAGAGAACACAACATCAGTTCTTCAATATTTTAAAAATGCTGATAATCTACAAATAACTGAAGGTTTTAAGCCCAGTAAGTGAGAAAGAAATATATTATAGTAGAACTTTAAGGTATATGAACTCAGGTCAGCTAGTTCAAATCAGAGCATGTGCACTGAAAACATCTGGAACAAACTATCAGCAGAAATGAGGTTTTCCACAAATATAGATATTTTTAGGTTGTAAACATGTCTTTTTTTAAGTGCAGCTTAAACTGCTCCTTCCCAATCATGAAACATGTTTATTTGAATATATATGTAATTTGTGTTCCAATTTCATCTTATATATTGTGATTTTCCTAAAAGGATCCCCGCCCCTGTATTTCCTGCTTTGTTATCCCTAACTTATTATAAAATTATGTATTTATTTATTTATTTTATGCTATGTGTATTCTCTTTCTAGGATGATTACATAAACATTACAAGGAGGCAAAAAACTTGAGTTAAAAAAAACAACAACCCCCAAAACAACACAATTTATATTGTGTTAAATAGCTGAATGCACACAATATGATATAATTTATAGTTAGGCCTAGATAAAGGGATAGATAAAGACAGAAGTGCATCACATTACAACAGATAAGGGGTTTGTTGGTTGGGATGTTCATGGCACAGAACCATCATCAGTCATTCCTGTGGCTTTACTGCCACCTTGCGGCAGGTTTGTGGAAATGCAAACAAACATTGGGCAGCTGTTTGCATTGCCTTGAACTCACCACTCATTAAAAACGCCCAGTAAAACGAATCCAAGTCATTTTAGTGTATTTTTTTAATCACAGGATATTGCTTCTTTTTTCGTTGGATGGATTTTATTGCATGTTGAGTCAGAAAGATTTTTTTTTTCTTACCCGTGACTATGGCAACAAATATATTGCAAAAGAGAGAGAGAAAGAGTTTGATGATGTTTCCAGGGGAGTCATAAATACATAAAACTCCACTGCATCCGCTGTGCCATCCTGGTTTGATAAATGTAGAAGACAGGCAACAAGTAGGTTACCCCCCCCCCCCATACACACACACACCACACACACACACACACACACACACACACACACACACACACACACACACACACACACACACACACACACACACACACACACACCTACTAATAACCAGGAGCGCTATATTAAGTGTTAATATAAAAACAGAGCATTTACAATAAATCTTGCATTCGTGGCTTTTGCTGTAGCCTGGTGGAGTTTACTGAAAACACCTGCCAGATCCTCTCTCTCTCTCTCTCTCTCTCTCTCTCTCTCTCTCTCTCTCTCTCTCTCTCTCTCTCTCTCTCTCTCTCTCTCTCTCTCTCTCTCTCTCTCTCTCTCTCCTTCCGTTCTTAGTCCAGGCTGGACGGCAGGCGGACGCGCTTCTATCTGCTCTGTACATCTTGGAAAGGTGCACGACATGGAAAGGAGTTTTCCTTTTGTAGGTAAGAAGTCCTGCTCCATTTGCGTTTCCAAACACGTGCTACAGGTTTCAGTCCAGTCAGTTGAGACAACCTTTTTTTTTTTTTATTTTGGCAGATGTTCATATGTTTGCATGCAGGGTGCAGAAACCTGAGCTGGTCTCAGTCAACATTTCTAATGCTGAACATAGATGTGCTGAGAAGCTTCTGTGCAGGTTTGCTGATATAACTTGATTGTCCAAAACTGTTATCAAACACTTATCATGTGTGTGTTTCTGCTTCTGCATGTAAGTCTGTTCCATGCCAAACCACTGCAGAGGACTGACATCTGTCTGTCTTCTTTATGTTTCCTTGTATCACTTCTTTTTTTCCCTCCACAATACAAAAAGAAGTGATACATTAATTAGTCAGTGGTCTTCCCCTTGATTTATACTGTTCCAGTGTAAAAGAAAGATGACAAATAAACAGGAGACTGAGTCACTGAAGCTCATGTTTCTACAGGAAATCTTTTCTATTCAGTGTTTTTCAGCAGTAGGAAAGGAGCAGACACATTTGGTCGAATTAGAATTTACTAATTAGTAGGCCCAGACCAGATCATGATGCAAATTCAATTGCAGGGAAAGAAATTTCCTCACTTCGATTTCAGCAGTGATCATTATTGCAAGAAGGTAAGAATTAATTAAAGACAATGGAAACAAGACTAGGTTTTCTGCAGTAAATGGGATGGAAGCATGTCTCTGAAAAAGACTTTTAATCTGGTCAGATTGAAACATCAGGATTTTCTTTCAACAGTCTATCTTTAAACTTGACTGTTTATATCTGCTGCTGTGTTTCTGCACTAAGGCATTCAATGTTATCTGTCAAATTCTCTCTGTTTTTTGTAAATTCATCATTCTAAATAATCCATCAAGTGTAAAGGCTTTGATATGCTGTGATATGTTTTGAAAAACGAACTTGTCAGATATAGTGTCACTGTCTTTATTCACCAGTCCTGGGAGGTTTCCTTTAAAGGCAGAAGCACTTTGAATAATCAGTGTTTGTGTTATCGATGACATTCAGCAGACATGGGGACTCGAGTCTGAGACTTGAACTTGAGTCGCACTTAAGTCACACAAACAAAGACTTGTGACTTGACTTTAGACTTGCCCTCAAAGACTTGACACTTGGACTCGTGTGATATGACTCGTGAGTTCATTATCATGGAATTATATATTTTATGATTTAATTAGTTTCAGTTTTTCCAATGTGTTTCCTGACATTATGGGAAAATCACAGGTAGGAATAATAGTTTTGCTCCTTTGATATTTGTGCAAAGGTTTGTAATGTGTGCGTGCTGCCACAGGGTTCAAATTACAAATACATTATATTTGTAATTTGATCAAAATACATTGATCATTATTTAAACAAAGCTTTTGGGATGTTTCTTCACCTTGCACATGCATTGTTCTGGTCAATTTTGATGTTGTAGTGTGAAATAACGGAGTATATATTACAGTAAGACCTACATGCTTTCACCACACTTAGTTACTACATACTTAATCCAAAACAATGCAGCAATGTGGTAAGATCTCAAATAACATCTAATGTGAAAATGTTCATTTCAGCCATTTGAGCCTTGACTTGGACTTGGGATGAAAGACTTACGACTTGACTTGGCATTACCCCTCAAAGACTTGAGACTTGACTTGGACTTGTAAAAAGTGACTTGAGAACATCTCTGACATTCAGCTAGAGGCAAAAACTGTGCTGCTGATTGTTTTCCATCACTTAATCCCCTTTTTCCTCAAGTAAAACCTTAAAATGAATGTAATTATATATCGTATATTAATCAGCTGTGCTTTAATAGGGAGCATGATAAGCTTTATATTTGATCTGATTTAGTTTTTTTCTGTTAGGGTTGATTTTCCTACATTAACAAGTGTCTCTTACTGCTCCCACTGTGGTTTGGTTCTATTTCCCCGTCATTATCGTTTGCTAATATGCTCTGATTGAGTAGCACCCTTCTGTTTGGAAAGGGTGTAAATTACTTTACCGGGTCTGATCTGACTGTACTGTACCTATTGAATTCATTCTTAGGGGAAAATAAGTGCTGCGTTTCTCAGAACCACCTGTTTTAAAATCCAGGTGTATGTTAAAAAGTAGATGTAATACTTCCAATGCTTTTTTGTGAACATCTTATTAAATACTCCTGATTTGAAACAACAACTTACAATCTAGTGTAATGAAGATAAAATATGTTAAAGCCTCACAAATACACCTTGACTGACCTATTTATAATGTGCTTAGTTTAATTTTCAGCTTAATTTTTAGTCATTAATTTCTTTGACTCAGTGTTATTTGTATAGTCAAGGAACTCAGTAAATTTAGTAAAGCAATATAGTGACCAGTTTTACTTTTACAACACATAAAGAAAGAAAATGGGGAATGTATGACATTGTTACTGTGACCATACACAGTAAATTTTGCAGTGTTAAATCAACACTTAGAGAGTTTATTTAACTTCTTCTAGAGTGTATTTGGTCCCATTGTCTCCAAATTAACTCTCTAAGTGTTGATTTAACACTGCAAAATTTACTGTGTAGATCTGCTAATTATCTGCCTTAGTCATAGGATAAAAAGAGAAAGTAACTAGAAAAGCACTCAGAGAGCGCCATGGTAGATCCAGTAGCTGTCCGTCAAACATAAATAAACCAATAGAAATCCACCAGAGGAAATCCCGCCCCCACTAGCCAAGGTTGTGTCAAAACCACAATCAAAAAGTCAGGGAGAAGGCTGAGGAAAAAGGTAATAACCAAAACTGAGAAGAATGCAAAGGCAAATATTTTACACAGTCTGCACTTTTTTTTCCCATTACACTCTTATATTTTTTTATTTGAATAATTTTTTTTGTTTGATTGTTTTTCATTTGGTATTTTGAAGTGATAGTTTTTGCCTGCACTTATAAAAATCTTCTTTGAATATATTGACACAAATTAAAGACCATAACAGACAGACAGACAAACAAACTCTGGCAAAAACATAACCTTGGCGGATATAACTAAAAAAGTACTCAGAGAGCGTAGACTCTGCCAACGCGGATCAACCTCTTCTCCTGATAAACACACGTTCCCCTCCACTGATCACCTCCAAACTTTTACCACTGGTTCCTTGTGTCAGTATTAACATTTCCTGAAAATGTCAGCCAAATGTGTTTATACCTTTTTTGTTTTATGTTACTAAATAACTGACATAAATGCCAACGAAAACATAACTCCGCCAATTTCTTGGTGGAGTAATTAAACATTTTAAACACAGTGAAGCAGCTGTGTGCAAGAGTTGAGTTAAGTTAAGACAGTAAATTGAAAACGGCATAAAATATGACCTGACCAGTATGAGAAATTTGGTTTTAAGACAGGATTTGAAGGTAGCATTAGTGTGAATGTCTTGTGGGAGAGTGCGGTAAAACTATGTCTTCAATAAGGTTGAGCACCAGTAAATTAATATTTCTGTTAGGTGAATGTATAATGAGAATGTGTATATCTTACTGCAAAAATAAAAGTCAAACATTGTTAAATTATGGATATTTGGAATTTATGATTTGGACTTTATATTAAAGATCTGTTTGGTCAGAACTGTGAGAGTTTAGTCTAAAACATGGATTGAAAAACAACAACTTAGCAAAGATAACTACACATAATAACTTTATACCTTCATAAGCATCACAATGAAACTCACCTGTGTAAAAGATACACAGCCTTTTCACCTTTAAACTCCATTTAGAGCAGGGGTGTCTAACTCCAGTCCTCGAGGGCACCGGCCCTCCTGCATGTTTTGGGTATTTCCCTTTTTCACAACAAAATTAAAGAAAAAATAATAAAAGAAAAAAAAAATTTAGTAAAATAAACCAAAAATTGCAACAAAATGAACAAAAACTAATAAATGTTTACAAAATTATAAATTACATGGAAAAAATTTGCAGAAGAAATTGCTAAAAAAAAAAAAATAACTATAATGGATGGTTTAGTTTAAGTATTCAGAAATATTCAACTCTTTTCCTTTTTTCTTACTGTCTTTTACTGAGTTTTGTTCATGGATCAGATGTAAAAAAAAAAACTAATTTAGTAAAAGGGAAAATGAAAGCTTTTTTGTGCAAAATTTTCATGGTTAATTTTAACTTTTAAAAACTTTTAAATTTTAAATTTATTCATCTTTGTTCATTTTTTTTTTTTGCTCGTTCTGTTTATTTTTCTACATTTAATTTTTTTTATGATTTAATTTTGCTCCATTTTGCTCCATGTCTTATGTTCTTCATGTTACTAATTATTTTGTCAGTTTATTATTACTTTTTGTTAATTTTATTGATGACTTTGGCCAATTTTGTTCATTTTGTTGCTTATTTTAATTCTTTTTACTGTGGAACTGCTAAAGTATCAGGAGTTAAAGGGTTAAACTGAATCATGTGGAAGAGGGAAATATCTAAAACATGTAGGACACTAGGAAACCTATCCCTAATAATGTAATATGGAGCCAAAATGACCCTCTACGAACAAAATAAATACAGAATTAGATATATTGTTTATATTTTATTTTAAACTGATGTTGACTATAACACTTCTTGAGCTC
The DNA here is from genome assembly GCA_020466265.1 of Siphamia tubifer. Classification (NCBI taxonomy): domain Eukaryota; kingdom Metazoa; phylum Chordata; class Actinopteri; order Kurtiformes; family Apogonidae; genus Siphamia; species Siphamia tubifer. The sequence goes on along the minus strand of CM035786.1, from coordinate 43,256,921 downwards.
TCCCAAACTGTTCCACAGTTTAACATCACAAAATTAAATGCAAAATGATTTCATGTGTGAACATATTCCTGCATCTTAAAATTATGTTTACCTCTCAATTGATACTCCCCATCACAATCTCTAAATAGTATTTGTATGCATATACGTATGTATGTATAGTTGTATTATATTTTGTATTTTTACCTATATCCTTGTGTAGTACTATGGACACAATGCAATGTTGTAAATGTTCTAAGATATAAAGCTGACCTCACCTAACCTGGGACTGGCAGTGAATCACTACTCCCTCTAGTGGTCCCATAAATCCTCCAGTCTGTCTGTGTAGATAAATGAATGTCTTAACTATGGGCTGTAACAGTACAGAAACATTTTTGATTTGGTATGTTTTTTAGCACAGGCATCTTGGGTTCAATACATTTTCCATACAGTGAAGGGGGGGGTCCTTCCACATCTACGTAAATCTGCAGAATGTAGGGAAACCCTGCACATGGGTTCTGCTTGCAATCACCCGGCTTTCCAAGTGTTTGGCACCTTCTTCATATAGGCTTCATATATTAGTTTAGTACAAGTCTATATTGTATTGAAGTTCCTGAATCAAAATAGTTCAGTACAATGGAAGGAACTGTTGGACCCATATTCATAACTCTACAATTCATCTTTGACAGATGTTCTGAACTCTTCTTACACACTAATTGCTCTGATACATTTACAAGGAGAAGATAAAGGAAAAGGAGAGTGTTCATTCCTGTCATGTATTTCTTTAAAAAGAGTTGTTTACTCTGCTGTGTTGTTTTTCTTTTTTAAGCAGTTAGTCTTCTTTTTTGTCCTCCTGGTATATAATGCTGGAGGACAGTGTGACCAGCATGGTTGTCCATCATCATTCTGTTTCTGGAGCATTATTTTCATTGCACTTGGTACTAATTATTTTTCCTCCATTCTTGCCTCATCATCTCATTCCTGGAGCAGAACTGGAAAACCAGTAATCTACTCTGTTCCTCTGCTGTTAGTGCATAAACAAATGAAGCTTAATCATTTCACAACAACTTTACAATTTTGTGGAGCAGGGTTATATAAATCTGTTTTTCAAGGAGAAAGGTGAAAAAAAGTATTCAGAGAATGCCTAATCTCGCCCCTATTTTGTACCAATCTCAAGTTTCTATGACAACCTGTTCTTGAATTAGAGCCAATAATGTGATTGAACCTTTCTGCTCAATGCAACCTTGACCTTTGACCTTTTTCAATATTGATAATTTTGTTATATATATATCAGTGTGTGTAATATTATAATATATCCAGTATTGATTAAGTTATAGTGTAATGTCTATGCTTGACACACACAAACAATTAATTTTGCGACATGTCACCTTTGACCTCCAGAGATCTCAAAAACTATTGGTCAAAGGTGATAACACCAAATATGAGAATTGTAGAAATATTCATTCTGCATTGTTTGTTACCAATCTGAAAGTTCTGTGACCCTCTGTTCTTGAGTTATAACCGATAATGTGAATTTGATCTTTGAGTTAATTGTGACCTTCACCTTTGACCTTACCTCAAATAGATTATTGCATCTCATGCATATTAACCAAATGTATAGGCCCATGTAATGTCATGGTGATATCTCAAATATTCATTGAGTTATAGCATGATGTGTCTCTGCGGACACACACACAGACACAGACACACACACACACACACACACACACACACACACACACTGATTGTTTTATAATCTCGCCCAACATTGGTTGGAAGAGATTATTGTAGACATGCCAGAAATTAAGATGACACTAATATGACTACTCATATTTTTTAATATGTTAAAACCAGGTCATTAAAAAGACATATGCTTCCAAATGTGCATATGTCCAGAGTGAATTCACACAGTTGAGGAACGCATACATCTGTATCACTGACTGGTTTAATATGCATTCATTAGTGCCTCTAAGTTAAACCAGTTTCTTCTAGACAATAAATCAGTGTTGAAGTAAATATTCAATTTCACTTCATCACAGTGTTACAGTGGCCTGTGGATGTAATAGAGTAATGAAAGTCACAGATACCTGTGCTCAGCTAGTTTTTACTGTGACTGAGCGTCACGCTCTCTGAAGAATAAAGTGATATCTGGACATTGTATTTTGTAAGGGTATGTTTATGATTCTAAAATTATGAGATTTTCCTTTAGATTTATGGATCCATTTGACAAACTTTAGTGTCAATGACCTTGTTTTTTTTGTAATGATGCTGTAAATGTGAGAATGTAATGCAGTGACATAGTTTACCAGGCCTTACAGTTACTCACTATTATAACTTAGGTTTTAGAATGAATTTACTTTCCATTAAATGTAAATATCTGCTATTTCTACACAATATTATTCATTTTAAAACTGATGGTGAAGTTAAATTAACTACAAAAATAACGTTGGGAATTTTTACACATATTTTTATTTGTGGAAGCTGAAGCATTTGTCTGTTTTTCAGAGCAGCAAATGCTGCCGTTAAACATTTTATCACCAATTTGGACATATTCACAAGTCTAAGTAAACAAGTTGACTTTAGTGCAAATTATACTCAGTGTTACTAAGTGTAGATTTTCACGTGTTATCCTATTACCATATCTGTATTATAAACTGAGCTTATATAAGTGTCGAATATCTATAAATACTAGTCACAGGGCCCATAGATGTATTCTATTCTATGAATGTATTCTGTTTGACTCTGGATGCCATTCACTTCTCCCTCTTATTAACTTGATTGGCCAGTGAAAGTGTGGTGGTACTATTAGCAGAGTTAATAATTACTGAACCCCTGTATGTGTGGTGATGTCATGGTCTTCCCTGGAAGGTCATCACAGCGGTAGGTTTTCTGAGAATAAATAAATCACAGTGTGTTGTGTAAAGTGCACATTGTTCAGTAATCTAACAACCGGTTGTTTTTCCTGACTGGTCCACGTCTTGTACTATTCTTTAAGTCTTTACCCTGAGGGGAGGACTAACACAGGAGCATGTGACTGGAATTCATAATCCACGAGGTGTTGATTTTGCAGTGGGAAGTGTAAATCCTCAGGCTAACAATCGTGTTTCTCTGATTTTCAAAGCAGACTTTGCTGTAATCCTCAGTTGCTTGTGTTCTCCTAAGGTCAGGTTACCAAACAGCAGGATTCCTCCAGCAGTGGTGCAGCCTGCCATTAGGCAAAGCAGGCAGGTGCTTGGGACCCCCTGGCCAGCAGGGCCCCCCGGATGGCCAACCAATTTGACGCAGTCTATAGAACAAGGTCCCTACTATAGACTGTATTTTATTTTTATATGTATTCATACTAGGGCATTAACAGACTAGTCGACACGTCGACTTCCGTAGCACGAGTCGACATAAATTTCGACAGGTCGCATGTTATTCTTTCTGTCTGTCTGTCTGTCTGTCTCTCTCCCTCGCTCTCTCGGCGACCTAAACAAGACGTGGCTGCTGCAGGTAAGACAGTTGTGGTGGTCAGAAACATATTACTCTCTTTTACTTCACCTTAGATGAAAAAAAAACGGCACAGCCATCTGAAGAGGCATTCACTCGCTAATCTGCGTGATATAAGCAGCATCTGCTAGCTAACCTGACTGAGCAGTAGCGAAAGCACTCATTTTATCCAGACATGATGTGGACAGCGTTGTGTGGCTTATCGGCCACTGAATTAAACGTTTTGCACTTAATATGAAAAGTGAGGACACGTGACAGACAGTCCGGTTTTAGAGCTGTGGTTCCAGACAAAATGTGGACATATGTTCACCTGCTGATGTTCACTTAAATTTAACAGGAAAGTCTTTGCTAACGTTAGCCTTTGTTTTGTTGGTGTTAAAATGCATATGCTTGTGTCTTGTCAGTGGACATTGTTACGTTGCAGTGAACTTTAATACAAGTTGCTCATTGCTGGACAGACGTGTGTCCGTGTGTTGTTGTTGTTGGTCTTTTTTAGCTGCGTGTCTGTGTTGTTCCAGCTGACAATGTCATGACGTCATCATGACAAGTCGACTAGACTCCGACAGATAAGTCGACTTGAAAAAAACTGAAGTCGTTAATGCCCTAATACATACTTACTGTATATGGACAAAGCTTCTGTTCATGTGACCCATTGGTTACTGAAGCAAAGTGGGCGGTTCCCACCATTATCATCTTGATACTGTAGCATCACATACAGTGACGTGTTTTTATCACTCGTGGAAAATCCAAAAAGGGATTCAGAGGTGGAGCTCAGAGCTTGTGGGAAATTGATTGACAGCTATCAAACTGCGCTAATGGAGGAAGTCAAGCTAAGGTGTGGTGTTAATTGGCTAAAAACCACAGCTGCCACTTTCCTGCTGCTGCTAAAATGCCTCAAATCAGCAAGGAACAAAAAACGCACTCAGCATGGAGCCATGAGGGAGGCAAAGTCTGAGTGCCCCACTGAACCGTAGTCGGACCCAGCCCAGACTCTGACCCACGAGGGCTTGGCTTTGGCTCGCTGCGCTAACCATCCTCCACTGATCCAAAATGTTCTGCAGTGACACCCAGGGGTGGCAATAGACCAGCAACTGCAACCCCCAGCCAGCCGAGCCTGGTTAATATATATAAATATAGTTTCAATTACCAAATAAACTGAAGCACATACTTCTAGGATGGTTTGCGGTTACAATCAATAGCAGAGGAATTCGTATTTGTGTGAAAAATATCCCAACTCGAATGAACATAAACAGCACAAACACAACCATCAGGTCCAGTTCAGTGAAACTAAAACGGCCAAAGTGGTTTAATACGAGGCTGTGGTCTTTCCAGGAGGTGAAATTATGAATCCTACTATGGGAGGGGTGGTCAACTCTGGTCCACAATCCAGTATGATGTAGATGTTTTCCTCTTCCAACACACCTCATGGTTATAGTCAGTGTTCTGCAGAGCTGGACGATAGACAGTGGTGAGTGTAGTGACTGTCTCTGTTGTTCCTGCTGTATGACTGGTGGAATGGAATTATATTATGTCTTAATGTTGTTATTATTTCTTTATTCTTTGTATGATTACTTTGTCTTTGTAAATCACATCTGAGAGTATTAACTGTTGATTTTGCTTAACCCAGGACATGTTTAAACCAGTCAGCAACAATAAGAAGGGGTCTGGTTATAACACCTAGACGAATTATTGTGTCTCCTTTGAATGGCCAGTTGTATCTGTATAAGTTTCTGTGTCTCCTGTGTGTGTGTGTGTGTGTGTGTGTGTGTGTGTGTGTGTGTGTGTGTGTGTGTGTGCTCAGTATTGAACAGAACTTATTATAATGATTATTCTATAGATCATTCTGATTCCAGCTTCATTCTTAATTAAACTGAAATAATTCTGTATGACTGGTTATAACTAACTTGTTAACTATACAAATGCCATCAGCCTACTAAGGTTTTGTAAAGTTAAATGAATGTGTTATTTGCAACATAGTGTAGCAAAGTATTACATGATAAAAAATAATATTTTTTGCAAATAAATATCTGTTTTGAATATCTGGGGTCACCTGACATTTGTGATGTTAAAATAGGGACACATGTCCAAAAAGGTTAGGAACTACTGCACTAAAAACTTAAAAATAATATAATCCAGAAGTGTTTGTTGTCTGTTGCATGTTTTTTAACCATGATTTTAGGTTAAATTTTTTTATTTGTTTGTAGTTTGCTGCCCTCTTCCCTTTCCCCTCAAGTGACTCTGGTCTCTTGGCAGGCTGTCGTTGTAAATAAAAATCTGTTCTTAATGACTTGTCTGATTAAATAAAGGTTAAATAAAAAAAATGATAATAAATAAAAATAATAAATAAACATTCACAAAGCAAGAAATGAGATAAACATGATGGAATGAATTCATAAAAATGACACAAAAGAAAATTTATTGAATCAAATTCTAAACTTATTTTCCATGTCAAAATGTAAAATTTGACATGCCCAATTTATTTATTTTTTAATTTCCTGGGGGGTCTGGGGTGACTATGTGCATCACTTTTACATAACCTGTTTTTTTTTTTTTTTTTGTTTTGTTTTGTTTTAAACACACCCTGCTCGTCCATTTCTGCCTAATGCACTGTGACACCGAAATATTCCAAGACGACAACATCAGGATTCATCAGGATCAAATTGTGAAACAGTAATTCAGGAACCAGGCGGATATGGATTAGTAACCACTGAGTCCAAACTTGAACCCCAGTGACACTCTTGAATGTGATGGAGGACAAGTCAGATGGAGGTTCAATATTAGGTCTTGGCAAAAAGTCAATGCAGCTATTGAAAGATACACATTTAATGACATTACAAAAGTATGTCTAGCATAAATATTGTCATAATAAATGTATTTTGTGATCAACCAAAGGTGAACATTTTTGGCTGGGCAGTGTATATTTTGATGTGAAATAAGCACTTTAGGAATTTGAATGTTTTATCTCTACATCTGTCAAATATTAGTCATCCTCTGGTAATAAGGAAGAATTTAAAACCACAAATAATCAAGTTGTAGATAATTTTCACATCATTAAAAAAAATGTGTGACAAAATCAGAGGTTTCATTGTGTGTTTTATACAAACTTTAAAACAGTTAACCATGTGTTTTCTTCAGCTTTTACTTGGAACTAAAAATATATCTTTAATCTGTAAAGAAAATAATTATTTGATGTTTATTGCAGTAATTATTTTTTTGTTAATATTAATGCTTATCATTATTAATGTATTAATGGTCCAGCTGATATGATTTGTGATAGCATTTTTATCTTTTCTTTTCATCTTTTTTTTTTTTTTTTTTTTACAGTGAAATGCAATTATGATCAAGGTATAATAAATGGATAAATGACATAAATAGCACAAAATGAAGTAGGAGGAACCAAGTATTTAGTCCAAAGTGTACACTTATTTATGCTTGGTGCAGGTCGATAAATGAAAAGGAAAATATTTGAATTAAAAAAAGTGTACAAAATCTGCATTATTTGCAAGGAAAACGTGTTAAGAAAAAAAAATTATTTGAAATTATTTATGTTTCCAGGTAGATGTGAGACCGTCACAATCTACAGAAAACAATAAAAGCAGAGTCTGTATTTTTCAAGGTGTAATTAAAAAAATAAAATCATCCTTCAGCATAGCATGGAGGCTGTTTTCTGTGAATATTTAATATTAGGCCTGGAAGTATGCATCATTTTCACACATTTTGGACAAGAAAATGAGCATTTAAATTACATTGTTTGGTGTAAAAGATGATTCATTATGCTAATCTTTCATTCAGAGGACCTTAGTGATTTAACAACTCAAGCCTTTCATTTATTTTATAAGCAAACTAGAGAAGTGTTATTTATTTCTATATTTGTTTATGTATTTATTTTTTAACAAACATGCTGTGTGAGCCTTATAGTCAATCCAAAAAGAACATTCTGCCTTCCATTTATATAGCCACTGCTGCTGTTGGCTCATGGTATTGCAGTGCAGTGGGATATGACATTGTAAATTAAATATGTAGATCCTGGCACCTTCTGATATATAATGTAGAACAATAATGTGCAGTGGTTCGAAACGAGAGGCAGTTAAGGAAGAGAAAATTAGACTTCTCAGTGAGAGGATATGAACTTTTTCAGGTACAGTGTGCACAATATCTTTGATTCTCTGTTTGATTATAGCAAATAGTGCTGTAAGATAATCCATAATATACACAGAAGTACAAAACTACAGCTGAATCATTTGCACAATATTGTTCTGTGCCATCTTTACTTGCTGCACTCAATTGAAAGGCTTTTAAAAGTCTAAAGATCTCTCTCTATGTATATATGTTACATTTTAACCTTTGTTACACCTACAAATGCAGTGGATGATAGTTTTATGGCACTTAAGTTTATTGCTGGTGCTGAACAGGACGAGGGGAGGGTGGTGCAGGGGTATATGAACACAGTAGTTGGAGACTCATGTAACTGATTTTGTGTCTAATAATACTGTATACTATGCCCTTCATTATGTTTGACTGAAGTCCACCTGAAGCACTAAGTCAGATGACTAAAAAGAGGATTCATGGGCTGAAAAAGACTATATTTTGCTACCTTTGATTACTTCCTGTTCATTCTTTAGTGTCTGTTTGGCAGCAGCCATTATCCATGAGGGGAAAGACAAAGAAATAGATTAGATTCTTTATTGTCATTTCCATGGGTCACATAAAAATGAAATACTGTTTCATACATCCACCATTACATTTCAGTAGGAGTGTGACGAGACACTCAGCTCACGAGATGAGACATGAGATTGGGTTCACAAGATCAAAACGAGACGAGACTTTAAGAAAACTAAATTACAAATTATATGAATGGACAACAGATTTTTATTTAACACTGTGTACACTCTGTAAACATTAAGTTTTATAATGAACTTCTTCCTTTTAATGAACTTCTTAATGAACGTCTTCCTCTACAAATTGAAACTAAAATAAAAATGTTATAAAAATTCAAATAAAATAATATATTTCTCCTTTTTTCAAAATCAAATCTGGCACTTGACTGTGGAAGTTGTGGGTCGTGGAAACACATTTGATTTTCGAAATAATATTCTAATGGTTTCCAGCAAATTCACAAGTCACACACACACACACACACACACACACACATATATATATATATATATATATACAGTCAATATACTTACACAGAAATTAATTTAATTACATTAAAATGAGCTTCAGTAAAGGAGGACCTGAACTATGGAACTACAAAGAACAACTTTAATTCCATGATGATTTAATCCATTCTAATTTTTGAATCTTTTTTGCTAAAATGAACATACTTAATATTTGAAGGAACGCTGAATATTTTTAGAAATAACAGGTGTCATCAGTCAAATTCTACCACATTTATTTTGTATTGTATCTTCTTTGTCTTTAGGTATCTTTTTTTTAATCAGCTATGACATCAGACCATTTTGTTTTCCATTCAACATTCGTGGCCCTTCCCACATACATTCACTGAACATCTTTGTTTTTCTCTTACAGTCGCATTTCAAACTTACTGGAACTACTCAGTTAAAAACATGTTTTGTGTTGTGACGTTTAGGGTGACCTTTACAATATGGACCATATGGTGGTGTTAATACTAATTAATAATGCATTTTATTTATCTGTCTACTGCTCTGGGGGGAAAAGAGACCACTGCAAAATGATCACTTTCTCTGATTTTACCATATATATATATATATATATATATATATATATATATATATATATATATATATATACACACAACTGTTTCTTTGTTTACCTGTAAAGCAGATATACAAACACTGCACCTGCTGGTTAAAAATAATCAAATTTTACATTTATCTTTGGAAGACACTAGTATGAACCTTTACAAGATATTAACAAATAGGTAACAAATGGTTAATACATAATGAACAACCATTTATAAATGGGTAATAAATGGTTAATACATAGTCAAATGTGTGTAGGTATTACAAAGTGTTATCGATATATTTGCTAAGACAGAATATAAATACAGGTGTCATTTTCATCTAAAAATCCAAATGTTCATTTTCTTGGTCAGAAATGGCCACTACAGCCTTTCATAAAAATGATCTTCTCTTTACCCCTGGTGAAACAGGAAATAAAATCCAGTATGTTTTATTGAACATAAAAGTTATTTCCTTTTTCTTTTATTACTGAAATACACTCTCTACTTTCTTTTCATGTTTTTACTGCAGAAAGATACACAGCAAGAAGCAGCAGCTACTTTTTAATCTTTTTTTTTTACTCTTTTTATTCATATTCAGAAATATTTTAACACACTTTTTTTTTCTTTTTAACTCTTATTCATATTTTAAAATATATAGAGGTAAAGAAAGTTAAGTACTGTATAACTGTTTGTCAATGGAAGTCATGTTTTGGGCTGCACACAGTTTGAAAAGATGTTAAAAAGCAGCTTGATCATTTCAGTCATCATGAAATCATTGCTTTGGCATATGGAGTTCATTAAAACTGAAAGAAGTGTCTATTTATTTTGATTATGTTTTTTGAATTGTCAGCTCAGACCTCCTCCAGTGGTCGTCTGTCTTTTAGACTACACAAATACACAACAGTTATTCTCAGCTGGTGCAAATTTTACACCTGATCTCCTTACACACACAAAGCCCATCAGGACAGTTATAGTTGACAATACATCTCCTGACAAATGTTTCGCCTCTCAGCAGGTTGTCATGCAGGTTGTGGGGAGGAAGTGGTGAAATATGAGACGTATTGAGGCCAACAGGGAAGCAGGTGTGAGGATGGTCTTTGCCTGCCTCATCCCCTCCATACCTCATTAGTAACCCCACAGGCACCTGGATGTCCAGCAAACAGCGTAACAACAGTCTGGACTCTAATATAATGATTTTAGTTTTGGTCAAAAGTCCTATTCTTTTATCACCACCGTGGAGTCAGTATGAGGGGAGGGCAATTCTGGGGGAAAACTTGTAATTTAAAATGCATTTCCTGCATTTTTAGATCACCTAATCTGTTGGATTAAAGCCCCAGGAGCTGGAACTGAGGGGTAAAAAGACCAACTTCTTACACCCTACCCTTTAGCAGCTCTCTCCTCGCAGTCTAAATCAAGACTATGACCTGTTGTTGTGAAAAAGTGAAGGCACCAGTGAATTATCTGATGGAATCTTCACAGCAAGATAGATAGATAGATCCTTTTATTAATCCTTTACAGGAAATTACAGTGTCACCATTTCAGTTTAAAAACAGCATAGAGGCCTACAGAGAAACAGTCATAAAAACACACTTAAATACTACATTATACATACATATATACACACATACACATACATACATACACAAAGATGGTGGCGCGCAGGGGTGCAGCAGCTCTTGGCTCTCCAGTTTTGTTTTTTGCGAATGTACCTGTACAATATCCAAAACTATTGTTTACCTCATGGACACACTATTGTTATGGACACTTATGCACGCCAGCGATGAGCCTCTTATTATGTACATGTTATTTCAGATTTGTATTTTATCTTTTGTTTACTTTGCACTTTAATGCAAACACTGGAGTGTCAAATCCAATAAAGCCTATTCTATTCTATTCTATTCTACACACACACACATACACACACACACACACATATATATATATATATATATATATATATATATATATATATATATATATATATATATATATATATATATATATATATATATATATATATATATATATATATATATATATATTATATATAAAATAAATACTACTTAGTTCAAATACAGTAAATTAAAAAATAAAAAGTGCATTTACTTTTGCAGCAGGGATAAAAGACTTCCTGTATCCTTCAGTCTTGCACATTGGTGTAATAAGTCTGTGACTGAAGGTGAATGTCTATTGAATGTCTTCAGGACGTGGAGTGGGTGTTCAGGGTTTTTCACTATTGCTTGTTCAGAGTCCTTGCCTCCACCACCTGTTGGACCGTCTGAAGGTCAGCACCAACCACCATGCAGGCCGTCCTAATCAGCTTGTCCAGCCTGTTTTTGTCTGCTGTACGGACACCCTCTCCCCAACATGTCACAGCAAAGACAGAGCACAGGAGGGGTCGACAGATGTTGAATGATTTAAGCCTCCTCAGAAAGTACAGTTGGCTTTGACCCCTCCTGTGCACTGCCTCCATGGGACTCCTCCAGTCCAGCCCACCGTCCAGCTGTAGTCCCAGATACCTGTGATTGGGTACCACCTCCACCTCAGTGCCTCTGATGGTGACAGGAAATCCACAACTATCTCCTTAGTTTTACTGGCATTGAGATGAAGGTGATTTTGTGCGCTCCACTCCACTAATTTGGTGACTGTACTTCTGTACCTCCTCATCCCCCTTGTTGAGGCCCACCACAGCAGTGTCATCCGAAGATTTCTGCATGAATCAGCTGTTGGTTTTATACTGTAAGTCCACTGTGTAGAGGTGTCATTTCAAATGGAAATGACACCTGTCAATCAATATATGTAATCCATCTACTTTTGTGAAAATGACAACAGCCAACAAGACAAACATGTTTCATAAACAGAAGTGACTTTCATTTTAAAACACTACACTGTCTGTAAGAAATCAAATACTAGAGGAGAATGCAAATGCAGAAACTGCTCCACAATACAGAGCATGAATCTGGTGGTGGAGCGGTTAGTGCACTTACCTCACACTAAGAAGGTCCAGGTTCAATTCCTGGACCGTGCAGGCCTTTCTGTGTGGAGTTTGCATTGTTATCTTTCCAGGCCTCCAGGGGCAGTGCTGACTTTTAATGTACATAAAAATGTATGTATTGTACATTTTAATGTATTTTACATTTTGTACATTTTAATGTACAATACATCACTTCAATCTTTCCACCATGAACTCTGCTTCTCCCTGAAACCACTTTGCACTCAATTTTTCATTGTGCACATTAAAAATCTAAATCTTACGAAAAGTATTTTTTATCATTTCTCGTCAAAATATCTCATCATAGTTAAAAGACCAGACTTTTGTTCTGTTCTTGAAAAAGTCTCACTTTTATACAGCTGGATATGTGTCCATGGAGAATCACACAGTGACCAAGCATCCCAGTAACCATGGTAACTCACTAATACCTGCCTTCAGGTAAGTGTAACAATATAGAGATGCTGCAATCTAACAAACTTAGACCATCCTCTGTATGTTTAATTTCAGATGCCCCCCCACCCCATGTATAATTACAGGCTTGTCTCAAAATGCAGCAGTTAGAAATCAGCAGACAACTGTGAGGGGTACATTATGTTTTTGAACAATTTATGATAATGACGGTAAAAGCTCAGTGACTGTGGTCTAAACCAACTGCCTAAAAGCTAATTGGTTGAAACCATGAAACCACAGGCAACTTTTGTCAATAATATGGTTCTTATATTGTGTCAAGGGAAGGAGTGAAGCCCTGATGTTTGAGTTTATGCACTTCACTGGAAATATATTTTAAAACTGTGCTAAAGGGCTGCTTGTAATAATGATTTACAGGAGATAATGGTTGCAGGAAGGTGTCAAATTACATGCTTTCTAAATGTTTTTGTGGTAATATGTTTGTCCTCTAATTGCATCCTCTATCTGGGAAAATAAACTTAAATTCAGAATATAAGGACCTAAATATTGATTGTAAAAACCCAACACATCACATAATGGATTGAAAGAGTCATTGTAACAGTTTCTTATCTTACTAACAGATATGTGTGTGTGTGTGTGTGTGTGTGTGTGTGTGTGAATATTAGCGGTGTAAAGATAAACCGATTCGAATCGGTTATTGGTCTACATTGTATGAGATCTGAGTGTATCGGTCCACAGAGGCCTGAATCAGTAAAACTGCCTACGAACGGCCCGTGAATCGGTTTCCTGAGGTCCAGCCACTGATCCGATCCGATTCTTTATATCTGTGACCAAGTAGCTGAACAATGACATAGCATTTATTTTCAGAAATGTATACACATTAAAACTTCCAATCGGATGTTTATCTGCTTTTGTTTTAGTAGTTGTTGTGAAAGATTCACACCCCTAATAAATAAATAAATATATATATATATATATATATATATATATATATATATATATATATATATATTTATTAGATTGAGATCTAGTGATTGTGGAGGCCATTTGAGTACAGTGAACCCAATGTCATGTTCCAGTCTGAGATGATTTGAGCTTCATGACATGGTGTGTTATCCTGCTGGAGGTAGCCATCATAACATGGGTCCACTGTGGTCATAAAGGGATGGACATGGTCAGCAACAATACACAGGTAGACTGTGGCATTGCAACAATGCTAAATTGGTACTAAGGGGCCCAAAAAGTGCCAGAATAATCCCCACACCATTAGACCACCACCAGCAGCCTGAACCATTGATACAAGGCAGTATGGATCCATGAGTTTATGTTGTTGATGCCAAATTCTGACCCTAGCATCTGAATGTTGCAGCAGAAATTGAGACTTATCAGACGAGGCAACGGTTTCCCAATGTTCTATTGTCCAATTTTGGTAAGTCTGTGCGAATTGTAGCCTTCGTTTCCTGTTCTTAGCTGACAGGAGTGTCACCCAGTGTGGTCTTCTGCTGCTGTAGCCCATCTGCCTCAGGGTTCGACATGTTGTGTGTTCAGACCTTGGTTGTAACGAGTGGTTATTTGAGTTACTGTTGCCTTTCTATCAACTCAAACCAGTCTGGACATTCTCCTCTGACCTTTGACCTCAACGAGACATTTTCGCCCACAGAACTGCCGCTCACTGGATATTTTCTCTTTTTCTGACCATTCTCTGTAAACCCTAGAGATGGTTGTATGACATGGTTGTGCAGTTACTGAAATACTCAGACCAGCCCGCCTGGCACCAACAATCATATCACATTCATAGTCATTTGAATCACCTTCCTTCGCCATTCTGATGTTCGGTTTAAACTGCAGCAGATCGTCTTGACCATATCTACATGCATAAATGCATTGAGTTGCTGCCATGGGACTGGCTGATTTGAAATTTGCGTTTATGAGAAGTTGGACAGGTGTACCTGTGGCTGGTGAGTGTATGTAATGGACGATCTTTATTCTTTGTGTTAAATGTGCTGCTGTGAGTGATTTGATTTCAGGTAAGTTAAAATGGAGCCTGATGCCAATATAAAATCAATACCAGCATTTCTTGCCAGCATCCATCCCATTTTACTTGCATTGTATCAACAAACATATATTTCTCTGTTACCTCTTAATATTCACCTCGAAGATGAAACCACTGTTCAAGTATCTGTCAATGTAATACCACTGTTGGTCACTTACTTAGGCCTACATTGACCTTCCTAAAAATGATGTGTGTTAGATAGTTAACTGTGTTGGTCCTGTTTTTAACTTCATTTCTCATCGTGCAGTGTGATACTGTGTTTCCAGTCAACTGAAAAATGGACTCTCCCAAAATATTTCTCCCATTTACTTGCTGATAGGACTATTCGTCAACTCCACATAACCAAAATGGCCAGTTAAAAACATGTCCACTTCTCAGAGATTTATGTGGTTAAATTTTACTAATCTTCTTTGCAACAGAAGTTTTGATGATGAAGTCACATTCAGTAAGTGTTTTGCATGAGCTCACCACTCCACTCCTTTGTCCAGATATCAGCATTTCTGGCTAACAGGTTCTTGGCTTCCAAATGATAGGTCAAAAACATGATTTGTCACTGTAGCGCCATCCACTTCTAAAATAAAATCTGTTGAAATTCTTCATAAAAATACCCATTATGTCCAGAAACCATCTTTTATTTTGTAACTGTTTACATCAGCCTATATAGGGTGTATAACAAAAAAAATTGTAAAAGTATCCATCAAATTTACAATTCAACATTTTCATGAAATGTCACTATTTGTATATGTTGACAGGGACATCCTGACTGGCCAAAATGTATTGCATAATTGCATGGATGACTGAATATAGGCCCAGTTTCTGGTGGCAATTTTTTTTCCTCCAAAAAATTAAAGGGTTCAATTAGAAGAAAGTTTTCGGCAGTTTTCTGCAGTTTTTGGCAGTGGGTGTGTGAGAGGGTCACACGGTGCTTTGCTAGTGATCACTTGCCAACCACATCCTTAAAAGTGCGGCTCTGGCTCAGTTGGTAGAGTGGGAGAGGTTGGCGGTTCGCGTCCCAGCTCTGACTGTCCACATGTCGAAGTGTCCTTGGGCAAGACACTGAACCCTGGGGCTGACCTTAGACCTTAGAAACCTACTGGTGTGTGTGTGTGTGTGTGTGTGTGTATGTGTGAACATGAGGCTAATGTAAAGCGGTTTGAGCACCATGAACGTGGAACAGCACTATATAAGTGCAAATCATTTAAAAGGATATTTTGAGGAGCAAGTCACTAAATTAACCAATTTTTATCCACAGCTGAATTACGTAAAAACATCAGAATTGTTAAGCCTACATTACTGTATGCTGTGACTACCCTAGCTCAAAACATTATCACTTTTAATCAAATGTGGTTGTCATTTTTGTTGTTGGTTGGTGCACAGTTGGTTATCCAACCAATTTGACCTGAATCTTGAACCTCATACAGATGATTAGATAGAAAACCATACCATAGACACGCCCCTGTGGCATGTTTGATGAATCCCACTGTAAATGTCCAAACACATAAAAGCCTGTCCATAGCAACAGTGCAAATGACAGGAAACAAGGGGTTAATCTGAGTATCACAGCAGACAGAAACCAAATTCACATTTTACATTACAGTTTAAGAGTTTTCATGTAATTTTAACCTTTACATTTATTGGAGGCAATTTTTTTGACCAGCTGGACAATATGCTCTATGCAACAGGAGTCGTGATGCATTTCCAGTTTTATGTTACACCAGCAAAGACGTTTGTGTTCTGTGTGTGGTAACTGACAAAAGTCATCTCCTCTCTTCAATAACAAATGACAATGTCACAGGTTTATATTATATTTTTAATTGACCTATAGCCATAAACATGGAAAAGCATGTTTTTTTTTATGTCAAATAACTGCCTTTTTAGTTCTGTTATTAAATCAATGGTAATTAGTTATTATATAAAAAACACTTTCTTTGTTTTTGTTTTTTTCTCCTTCACTGTTCTCACTATATTTCTATCTGTATTGTTAAGCATCATGTATACGCTTTGAAATATCTTTTTCTTTCAGTCTTTCTTGCTTTCATATATGAAATTTCAATAAGTTGGGCACAAAAAGCTTCGGCTTCAGGCCAAAACCTTTTCGGGGTGTTTTTACCTATTGTATATCTGCTTCTGTTCTGTATCGTTTTTGACCGAAATTAATGAATGCAAAAGAAAAAAAGCAAATGAAAGTAGTGTTGGAACACTGCAGTGTCCTATAACACACTCACACCAGTGTGAGTTTTTTCATAAAAACATGCATTGTAAATATTAGAAGAATTGACTTCCAAATCATGAAACACACAAAGGTAGCTGTTAGAATAACATTTCAACGTTACCATTTACCCTCATAATTGTCGATGTAACTGAATATATACATCATGAATCTCGTTTCCCATTTGCTGGAGGGAGTAAGACATGACTTCTTGACCAGTCTGTCAACATTATTGATGGTCAAATGAGGTAGATCTTGAACACAGTGAGTATAAAAGAGCGCCATATTTGTGGTCTAATGAGCTGGAATGTAACAAGTCAATGTACCGCAAATTTGTTTGCCGATATAAGTCAACTTGGAAGTGTGACATGGATAGAGCCTATTAGTCTGTGTTCAGTCATGCATGAAATTATGCAATCCATTTTGGTATGTACAAAAGCAGGATGTCAAGACCTGCTCTGATGCCTCCTCTACATCGTTATCACTTCCACCTGGTCCAAACTGCACGGCTGTGTCACATTTCTAATCAGTCCCATATAACTCTATACAGTTTATGGGATCATCGTCAGCCGTCATCTGCACCTCCTCCATAACCAGGACATTGTCCTCTTACTAGGATTGTCCCTGATTCCACCCCAGGTTATGTTTTGTTTCCTTTTCCCTGCACATAGTTTCATGTGTTTGTTACTCCACCAAGAAACAGCACAGTTATGTTTTTGCTGGCATTTATCTGTCTGTCTGTCTGTCTGTCTGTCTGTCTGTCTGTCTGTCTGCCTCTGTGTCAAAAGTAACTCAAAAAGTTATGGATGGATTTCACTGAAATATTCAGGAAACTGGCACAAGGAATGTGTGTGTGTGTGTGTATTCCTATCTTTATGGGGACATTGATGTTTACAAAGATACACCATGTATATCTCTGACCTCTGACCAAAATTCAGGTCCCCATGAGGGTTAAACATGAATGTGAAAATATACATCTGTGTGAAGTATGCAAATGATGTCCCCTATAAACACATTAACTTCCCATAAACATGTCCCCATAAAGCAGGCATGGGCAAACCATTCCCAAAGGGCCAGTGTGGCTGCAGGTTTTTGTTCCAACCAAGCAGCAGCACACCAAACTTGATTCAATTAATCAACTGATCTCAGGCTTCAGAGAGTTGATTGGTCAAACTGTGAACTCTTGGTTGGTTGGAACAAAACCCTGCAGCCACACCGGTCCTTTGGGAATAGTTTGGACATGCCTGCCATAAAGCATGAGGGAAACAAGTGCAAAGTGAAACATGTATTCACTAAGGTTTGAAGATGTACTTAGTTTTTTTTAAATTGTATTTATTAATTAATTTTTTATATTAATTTTTTTTTATTAATTTTTTATTATTTTTTTGAGGGGGGGGGGCACTTATGCTCGCTACCCAATGGCTATTTTACCAACAAGTGATTATTATAGACGTGAGTGAGTGAGTGAGTGAGTGAGTGAGTGAGTGAGTGAGTGAGTGAGTGAGTGAGTGAGTGAGTGAGTGTGTTTTTTTTTTTATAGCTCGATAACTCAAAACATAATGGATGGATTTGGCTGAAATTTTAAAAAAATGTTACTAGCACAAGGAACGCATCATTAAATGTTGGTGGGGGGAGCACACATTTCATCCGTTGGTCGGGGCAGACCACTGCTCACAGAAGTTAAAGGGGAGGTGGGGGCTCATCTGCCTTTTTAGTTCTCTTATTAAATCAGTTCTCCCTTCAACACCATGTGTATGAGTCTCACCCTTCCACAGTAACAATACCAACTTATTCAATCACACATTTCATGAAAATATTATATTGTAAATTTGGTGAATACTTATCAGAGAATATACTTTTTTAATACACATGTTCATTTACCAAAACTGTTGCTCCTTATCAAGTCAAATAAAAGTTTTTATTGTATTTCATTTGTTATATACAGTGAAGCAGTTCCTGTTTTTTCTCGGAGCATGATCAACCAAATGTCTGAACACAAATACCTACATTACGTATCAGCTCACAGTGCTGGTGTTCAGGCAATTCTAAAGCATAATTTACAAAATGGATTAATTAAAGACTGGATCAATGGAAGTTCTCCTACTTTTTCTCAGACAAAGCTCCCTGCCAGGAATCTGTCAGAAGCTTTATGGCCTAATATGCATACATTTATAATTTGTATTTGTCTGGGCCAGAGTGTTTCAAATGCATGTACACATTTTGTCTGAAGCTCAGATTAGGGAGGGTAGGTCTGAACAAGAATCTTATGGTGATGGAAGTTTCCAATATGTCAGACTCATTATTGTGAAAATGTCAAATCATTAGTTCTTTCAGTATAAACCTGATTTGAAGCTTGAAGAGCCAGATAGATTTTTGTGGTTTGATCCAAGATGCAACAAGATAATGTTGTGACACGTTAAACAGAGAAACACCCTACGGAGTGGAGATCTCAAACATGCTGTCAAATTCAGATCAATAAAATATTATTCTAATAACCTATATACTCAACTCCATATTGTTCTCTCTAATATTTTCATGTCACTTTACTGTATTTACACTAAAACTTATTGTTTCAGAAAAATGTAAAACATTTTGAAGTGCAACTTTACCAATATTTATGCATGTTATTCAATGTTTTGTGTATTTGTAGATCCACTGTGATATGTAAATTGTAATTTATGTGTAAATGATAAACAGACATATTGTTAAATCTGCATTTAGTTTTTTTTAAAAAAAAACAATTTCAGTTTGTTCATGTTATTCACATTGTTTTCAAGGATGTAAACAAAATATGGAGCATTATTTATATTTTTTAAGTTATTATGTCACTGGTCCAGTCCATTTCAGATTTAAGTAATTTTGAAACCCCTGCTTTAGAGGATGAAACAATTACAACATCATAAAAGACCAAACAACATTAAAACATGACAGAAATAAAACCTAATAAAAAGATTAAAACAGTTTAAACAACTAACACGGTCAGATTAAACTTCAATTACAAGAAAGTGTAAAAGATGGGAGAAGATAAAACCAAGACAGATGAAGAAAACAACATTTAATGACATAACAAGTGATATGTTGGCATTCCTGACTCTATCCCCTGCTGTTGTTACATTGCTTATTACCTTGACCATAAAACAGGCCTGAAACAGGATTTAAAGGGATAGTTCACTATTTTTTACATGAATTTGTATGAGATCACAGACTTACCACCAACAGTGTCCTGTGAGTTGATTTCTGGTCCGGTTTTGGTCAAAGTGAAAGTAGTCCCGGCAGGTTTCCTGGAGTCAACAAAATAAAACGTGTTTCTTCTCAAAACAGTATGTGTTGTCACTGCTAACAGCCTTAGCGCCTTAACAAACTACTTTCATCATTTGCTCGGCAGCGTTTACGGCTGCTACGTGAAGGTGCACAGCTGTTAGCAGTGACAACGTACATTGATAAACTCCACAGAGTTGTGTGTGTGAGAACCGGCACACTCAGTGATCGGTCAAGATTTTTAAAAAATAAATTTCGCCATTCCTAGTCCACATCTAGTCTTGTGATTTTCTCCTCTGCTGCTTCTTTGTTTTGGCACTTTTTGTTAGTGACGTTACCATAGTAACCGACGCGATATAATGACGTCATGGAAAGGTTCCTATAGGGCCATTTCTGTATGGAGACACATGCTTGAGAGGACTGGGCTAAGTCCAAAATTTACACCCCCCCCCCCCCCAAAAAAAAGTCCCTGAAGTTCCGAGAGAGTAAACACGCTTAATATGTCTTTAGCTAGTCCACTGATTTTATTTATTCACTGATTCATCTGTATGAAAACTAGTCTTCGTCCATGTTTGGCTCCACAGACCCTTGTCCTTGTTTGCTTTAGATGTAAACGATCAATGAATGTTCACACTTAAAGGCCTGATTTACTAAGATCGCAAATAACAGGTGCAAATGTGCTTGCTCTTGCAACAAAATGCTTGTGCTATTGATTTGCATGTCACATGTGATCAACTAAGATTGCCTGCGCTATTGACAACAGGCGCAAAGTGTTTGAGACCGCCCCGACTTAAATGAGGATTTTGCATCTGTCACCAGTGGTTGTCTTGGAGACAAACCACTCTTAAAAACTGCTCTAGGGTACACCAGCACTCATGAATACAAAATTGCTCTTTTTCTACACAGAGAGTGGATAGGTATTACTGTGTTGTTATTTATCAGTAGTGAAGTGTGTTTTTAGTTAAATAAATTGTATGTTGTTCTGTTTGGTGAAAACCTTTAAACCCATGAGCATGAGAGAAAACCCTCTGAATCAGTGTTCATATAGACCTGGGGTGTCCAGTCTTGCAGCCACTGTCCTGTATGTTTTAGATTAATTTGTCTGCCAACACACCTGATTCAAATAATCAGCCTATTGTCAAGTTCTGCAGAAGCCTGATAATAACCACCACATCTAAAACAGAGGTGTCAAAGTCATTTTGGTTCAGGGGCCACATTCAGCTAAATTTCATCTGAAGTGGACCAAACCAGTAAAAGAAAACAATGTAATATATAAATAATGTCAACTTTTCTCTGTTTTAGAGCGAAATGTCAAATTACATTATGAAAACAAACAATATTAGGCTTTAGTTTATCATTTACACATATACATTCTAACTTACAGATGACAGAGGATCTACAGATACACAAAATATTTAGTAATAGGTGGAAAATTATAAAATTCTCTTAAGACATTTCCAGTTTTTCACATTTCTTCTGATTATTGAGATTTTTTTTTTGTGAAATTATACTTTGTTTTTGTGTCACTAAATGAAAAACATTCACAAAGAGATTTTTTTTTTTAACTTGTGAATATTTATAGCTTATTATAAAATGGAATTGGTCTGAATGTACAACATGAACTAAAATGATTGATATCTTAGTATAACATTTGCATTTCAGATTGGACCCTTAGGTGGCCTGAATTTGGTCCCCAGACCGCATGTTTGACACCTGTGATCTAAAACATGCAGGATAACGGCCTTCAGTGACTGTATAGACAGTTAAGCAGCCCAGTCACAACCCCAGTGCTGTTTTTGTGTGTGCAGTACTAGAACCTATACAAGGTTCTGGTGGGCGGCTGTGTCTCAGTTAATAGAGTGGGTCGTTCAATTTGCGTACACAGTCGTGTTTTTATGTGTGCAAACCTTTAGTAAATCAGACCTTTAGAAGTAATCTGTGCTGCATATGATGAACAAATAATATGATTGTAGTGTATGATAGACGCCCTCAATTAACTCTAGCAGTTACAATCTAGCCTCAAGAAAAGACTAATAATGAAATATTAATGTGCTGTTTTGTTTATTAGATGTATTCATTGGGTTAATTAGTTTCCCTACTAAATGCAATAATTTGTCTCATGGATGCAACACATTAAATTGTTCAGAATTTGTTTGTTTCCCTATAAAATAAAGCCCAAAGAACACATCTTATTATATCGGTCTACTAATTTTTTCCTCCCTTAATTTTCCCAAATCATGTTCTTTTTAAATCAGATGTGAGCAAGTGATGAAGTTTGTTTTTTATTTAAAAAAAAAAAAACCCATGGACATTTTCTTGAAATCATTGTTTTGTGTTGTTTTTTAAACAGGTTTTTTTTTTTTTAACCCTAATTCTAAAACTAATGGACATTCTGATTTCCTTCAATTTTTCACTATTATTAATTAACTAAGTATTTTAAATGGTACATAGATGGTCGGGATGAGGTGCACCTATCCCGTGGTGTGTTTGTGGGTTTGAAAATGGTCGGTAGTAGTTTCCTGTTGCATGTTCGGCTTCTTGGGCGGCGTGTTTTTTTAATTTTGTTTTGGGTTTTTTTTCCCCCATCGCTGATCGGGCTGTTTTTAGGTAGTATTGGCCATTTATGTTCGGCAGCAACACTACTGTGAACTTATTTTGTGGTTTTGTTTATGTATCTATTTGGATGTATCTTATATATACCATTTGCTAACTGATGTGCGTGTAGGTTTTTGTTTGTTTTTGTTTGTCATTTATGTTTGGGTTTGGGAAGATTGTATTTTTTATATGTGTTTCAATTATTTTTGTAAAAAAAAAAGGGGAAAAATACATTAATGAGAAGACATCTGAAATATTTTTGGTTTAATAAACAAGTTTAAAAAAAAAAAAAAAAGGCCACTTTAAGAGTCTTATTCACAGCAGCCTAATAACCTTCTCTCAAGGTGCTTGAGTCTGACAGAGATAATATTCATTGCTCAAAGCAGCTGAAGAGATGCTGGCTTTTGTGTTTCATATCTGTGATATACAACATATTTTTTACTGCTCCATGTACAAGTTATTTTCGAGCTTTTTCCTCTCAGGGACCATAAAACCAGAAATCATTCTCCTAACTGGAATATTGAGGGTTCCATAAAGCTAGAGCACAGGCAGCAGCAACTAACATTAGTTTGACGTGTACCAGGTGACATTCGCTGCATATGTGATGTTGCTTAGTAAGTCTCAAAAATAGGCGACACCTCTGTTTGTCCCTGATAGAAAAGGAAAGGTGTTACTGCAGAGGCTCCTGTCTTTCTCCCCTCTTTATTACCTCTGCCAGTGGAGGTTACAGTATGTCATCATCAAGGTTTGTTTGTCTGTCTGTCTGTCTCCTAGCAACATAACTCAAAAAGTTAGACAGATTTCACCCAAATTTTCACAGCATGTCCAGAATGACAAAAGCAACAAGTGATTAGATTTTAGGGGGTGATCCGGATCACCATCTTGAAGGATTAGAAATGGTTCTAACTCCATGAACAGTACACTATTGGTGGAGGTCTGCGCTCAGAGGGCTTTTCTAGTTATTGTTAGGCTGTGCTGCCACTGTTGTATTTAGGATTATTAGCTTTGAGAGCTGCATCACAGTTCATCTAATTGATTGTGATGCTGGGAGAACGAGGATCATTTTAAACCGACTAATGACAGCAAGGGCACATTGGGCTATTGGCAAATTGACTCTGAGAGTTAACTATACAAATGCATTCTGACACTCTTAGTCAACTCTCCTCAAGCTTATGATGGATGAAACTATTATCCAACACCCAATCACAACTGTGTGCACCTGTTAATGAGAACTGTTATATAAAATTAATAAACCTCAAATAAAATTAAGGCTACAATTTAATTTAATACCAGCACCAGTTCACTAAATCATTATGTGAAAGTTAAAAATGCTGCTCCTACACACAGGTAGACATGTCATGATTATTATATGATTGTTTTGTCCAAGTA
The DNA here is from genome assembly GCA_020466265.1 of Siphamia tubifer. Lineage (NCBI taxonomy): Eukaryota > Metazoa > Chordata > Actinopteri > Kurtiformes > Apogonidae > Siphamia > Siphamia tubifer. The sequence goes on along the minus strand of CM035786.1, from coordinate 43,232,845 downwards.
TTTGAGATTTAATCTATAACTATCTTCTGCAGAGGTGTTCAAAGTACTCACATTCTTTACTTAAGTAGAAGTACAGCTACTGGTGTGAAAAATACTCTGGTAAAAGTAGAAATACTGATTCAACTCCTTTACTGAAGTAAAAGTAAAAAAAAAAAAAAAAAAAAAAAAAAAGTACAACTTCTGTAATAAAGTAAAAAGTAAAACTGCATTTTTTTTTTGCTATGGATGAAATAATACTGATTAAAGCAGGAAAAAAACTGAAAAATTTCAAACGTATCCAAAAATAAATCCTTTAAAAGTGAGTTTCTGTGTAGATGATGAGTTTTATTGGGGCATGGCACTTAGTTTTGTTTGTATGGACAGTTAGGAAAAAGAGATAAGGATATTTTTTTAAAAAAAAAAGAAAAAGCATAATTATGAGATTAAATGAATATCTGAATCATGAGATAAAAAGACATAAATATGTGATAAAAAAAAATCTATATTATGAGAAAAAAAAGTCATAATTGTTAGTTAAGAAATGGATAATTATGAGATAAAAAGACAATTATTATATAATCGGTCACAATTTCTGATTTATGACTTAATTTTCATACTGTCACATTTGTCTAGTTTGAGTTATTCTGAGAATGTAAAGAGTATAAAGTACATGTATTTATATAAATGTACAGATTATAAAGTACATATTTATATAAATGTAAAGAGTATAAAGTACAGATATTTATATAAATGTAAAGAGTATAAAATACATATATTTATATAAATGTAAAGAGTATAAAGTACAGATATTTATATAAATGTAAAGAATATAAAGTACAGATATTATACAAAAATGTATGGAGTAAAAGTAAAAAGTTGCCAGAAAAGTAAATACTCAATTAAAGTACAGATACCTAAAAAATGTACTTAAGTACAGTACTTAGTTACTTCCACCTCTGATCTTCAGTCACCTGCATACGAACTGATGACCAAAACTTAAATAAATTATGATGTTTTGCTGTGTTTAATTAATTCATGTCAGGGTGTTTAAGTTGTCATCATCAGCTCCTCATTATGTTTCAGACAGTAGAGATGTAAAACAGCTCATACAGAGATCACCAGTGTCTGAATGTCCAGGTTCAGTGATGTTTATTTGCTGGAAAATGATGAGACACTGGTGCAAATCTATACGAGGCTGTGAAAAGTGTGACTATGTTATCACAGCCTACTTAAAAATGTACTTGTACAGTGTTTTTAGAATATTATTAATATATTCATACAGCCTTTTCTCACTGTGTGTACGTCAGTGTACTTAGTAATACTTCTACTTCTGATTTTAAAGTGCTTTTATTGGTTTTTAAGAGTCTTAATGGTTGTGGCTCTGTTTATTTATCAGATCTGCTTTTAACATATGAGCCCTCTCAGAAATTTTACATTGCGGTAAATGGAGAATACATTTCAAAGTGATCCAGAATCCAGGATCTCTCCCAGATCATCACCAAAATGTAATCATTTGTTCCATGTGACACCCCCAACACGTCATGACATTTTCATCAAGATCTGTCCATAACTTTTTGAGTTATCTTGCTAATTAACAGACAGACAGACAAACAAACTCCAGTAAAAACATAACCTCCTTGGTGGACCTCTCTTCATTCGGAGGGGGGGGGGGGGTCTGCCTTGGCGGAGGTTTGTGCTCTCAGAGTGCTTTTCTAGTTACTGGTGTGTCGCAGTGTTCAACAAAATACATCTTGTTTAATATATAGTTTGTAGGTCCTTTTAGAAAAATAGAAAAGTATAATTAACTCTTTAATAAAAAATGTGTTTGTTTGAAAATTTAATTCTGACTAAAATTAAATTTTTTTCTTTCCATGGGAAGTGTCCAGATCCTTATTGAAGGTGATCAACAGTGTGACCTCTTGTAACTCCAGACTCTCTTTGCCAGTGACACTGTTATGAGCTGTATTTATTTTCCTATTACAGAATAATAATGTCTTTCCCCAGTTCTTCTTCTAGGATTATTTCAGCGTTAAAACTGTAATCTGTAATCCAAGGCCACTTTCATCCACAGTATCTTTGTGTTCTTCTCCACAGCACTATGCTGAGATCGTGGGCAGCCTTCCGACAATGCTGGAATTGGGTTCCTGTTCAGACAGCTCTCAGTCTCTGGCAGGGAACCATCATGCTTTGGGGCTACCGAGAGCCCCATCTGGGACACAGCGTCCAGTGGTTGGTGTGGGCGTGGGTGTGGGAGCGATGCCTGGCAGCAGCACCCCCAGGCATCATGTTCTCCATTCACCCCTAGTGGGCTGTGAGACGTGGCAGAAACATCGTACAGGACTGGCTGGAGGGTCCGGCCTGTTTTCTGGGGGGCACTCACTCCTGGAGCCCCAGAGTCTGTCGACCAGCTACGATACCCTCTACCTCCCACACATGTCTGGTCACACCCCGCTCGTACACCAGAGCCGCCTGGGGCTCTCTCTTGACGTGACCTCGTCCTTCGAACTTGCAGGGGGAGTGCTGGGGGTGGATGGAGACGTGGCGGTCAGTCCCAATGTGATCAAGAGGCGTCGGGGAGGACTCATTGAGCAGAGGGACATCGTGAAAGCCCACCAAGCTCATAAGATCCACAGCACACCACAGGCACGACGCAAGGAGTGGGAGTAAGTACGCATTGTCATACAGACACAATAAACATTTTGGACACAGTTGTTGTTATTGGATCATTTGAAACACAAAGCTCAGGCCAAAGAAAATATGAGCAGATACATCTATAACTGCTTTGACATCTTATCAGTCATGTCTTAACATAGGAAAAGACGTATTGTATGTGGAGAGAGTAGAGTCTAAAACCTCATTTCAACTTGAAATGCTTTAGAAAGTGAATCAAAAACCCGTGTTTTATTAACTTCTTTGTATCTTATTTTAACTGACAAAAGTACCAGGCAGAAACTGTCAGTGCTTTGAAAGAAAAAAAGATTTGGATTTTTGCTTTATCTGCTCAAGAGTCAGTTGAGAATATGGAACTACGGTAGCCTCGCTGCTCTATCCTCATTCATTACATGTATAGGTCTAGTGGTGCTTCATAGTCAGAGGAGGCGGGGCTAAAAGGTTGTCTTTCAAATCCCTCTGTATGCAATAGGACGATACTAAAACCAATCAGCATAATCTTTAGGATGACGTAGTTAGACGCCGGAAAGTTACGAATGGCTAAACAAAATGGTGGATTATATGGAGCTTAACGACTGTTGTCGCTTCTGTAAAAAATAATTTAAAGATTGCTGATGTTTTCTCACATTCTTCACTCACCTTTGATAAAATGAAATCACCACCAACTAATGTTGTTCTTTTCTAAGGTTAATCAAATCGTTGCAGTGTCACTTTGTTACGCCCGCCCTCTGACTCTATACTTCACTGTGATTCGTCAGCATGTTTCAGGGAAATCTAGCTGAAAGTTATATTGAGCGTAACTAGATCTGCTGCTGCTAGGGGCGTGTAGCACAACTAGGCTAGAACTAGATTTTATTGTGTTTTACAAGATGGTGTTTGAATATTACCAAAGGTGCAGAGGGGGGGGGGTGTTCTATGCTAGTATGTATTGTAAAAAACAATAAAAATGGTTAAAAACCTATTTTTGTGATTTGTGGGTACATTTAACATTTATCACAAAGAATCAGTTCATTTAAATGTAGGTAAAGTGAAGTAGCTTAGCAGGAAATATCAATATAAAAATTAATAAAAAATTCCTTAATATTTATTAAATAATATTTCTATATTAAATGTGAAAATAATCCTTAATATTTGCTCAGAATATTTTTGACTGTTCATATATGTATTACTTTTTCTTTTTTTTTTTTTTTTACCTGATTCTGATGGGTAAAAAGGTTCATTCTCTTGATTCTCATGAGCAAGGTTTACTCAAGGTAGCAGCATTACGTTTATTTTTTTTTAAAAAGTCAATGCAATTTACTACAAAAGTTTTTTTTAAGTGAATCTTATGAGTCACTTTTTTCAGTGACTGGTTATCTAGATCAGTTATGTAAATTCAATTGCTTTTACTGATTCCCTTCAAAATGAATACTACAGTGTAAACATTACTGTTTTTAAATTAATATATTACCATACCAGTCTTTTTTTTTTTTTTTTTTACCATGGATTGCTATAGTCAACTTTGTCAAAAAAGAAATTGGAATGGTGTTCAGCCTAGTTATTTTTTTTTAAACTGCAATTTGTTAAATGCTGTTACCGGTTTTTCAGCATCACACAACATAAATGCTCTAAGTCAATACATTTACCACATTTATTCTCATAGAAATAACTACAGCGCAATTTATTAACCTAAATTACCTTTTTATTTCACAATTTAAGATGGTACAAGAGACTCCCCCAGTTCAAAAATCCTATCTCCACCCCTGAATAATCACAGTAATGACAAGAGACAAACAGTCATACATGAGCCTACAAAGGCTGATCTCCGTCCTCCCAGGGTTCAGATACAGGCTTTGGCACATATTCTGCAGTTAACCTCTTCCAGCCTGAGCCTATTTTCAGAGAAAAACGCCTAAAAAAACATACCCAAAGTAAATGAAGAATTGCTCCACAATCCTAAGGTTTATATGGATGTTCTTTGTATCTATGGACATCTACAGGCTTCACAGAATCTATTCCCATTGTCTAAAGTAGTGTAGCTACTACTATGACTGAATAAACTGGAATAAACTAAAAGATAAATTAGAATTTTTTGGTCTCGCCTGAATTTATTATTTTTTTGACAAAAGAAAACACCCTGCTAACAATTATTCCATGAATATAGACACTATTGATCACCTTCAGTAACTCCTTTCCAACACAGGAACAAAAGTTGATAGAATTAGAGCAAAGGACAAAGCCTCCAGAAAGGTTTAAGTCCAGATAACACCAGGCGGACACTGCATTTGGAACAGTTTGGCACACTGTTGTGCCAAACTGTTCCAAATACATTATTTTAATTTTCTAGTAAAATCTGTTTGGAAAATACAACTCATATCCATTACAGAAGTTTATTACTGTCTACTAGAGCTTTTAGAAATGAAATTTACCTTGTGTTTCATCAACTTCTACCTTTGTGCACAACTAAAATGAATAAAACCATATAAACATGGATTATTTTGTCTCCAAATGGAGTTTTATTATGAACTTACTCCAAACAATATAATAATATATCAATAATATTAATACTAATACACTTCAGTAAAAATCTAATATAAAGTTGAACATATGTGCAAAAATATATGATAAATTCAATTAGAATAAATATAAATATCAAAATTAGTGCAAATTTACTAAACAAAATAACTAATACAAAAATTCAAAACACAAACAATTGCAATAAAGTCCAAAAATGTCCATGTGTTATCATCAGGTGGGGGCTGGTTTATCATTAGGTTGGGGGGGCTAGCAGCAGACTGAACTGGTCCATGTGTTTCTGCAAAAAGCACTTTTATTTGTGTCGAAGACACAAATGAAGACAATCATGATTTGAGACTTTTTCCTTCTCATGAAATGATAGAATGTTATTTATTTTTGACAGAGAAAGTGAATAAATCATCAAACAATCATTGATTAATTATAAACTTATCTACTTATGTGTAAAAATAACAATACAATGAGAAATGAGACTGAAAAAATACTACTATAGTCAACAGTGTTTGCATGTGTATAGTATAAAATGTAGTATTATTGTTATTATTATTACTATTAGTTTGTAAAAAAGATATCAGTAAGATACAACCACTTACTGGGTAGATGTTCATCCTGTTTTGAGTTCATATCCACAGTCAGATCTCAGTCAGATGTTGAACATTCAGCTGCTTCTCTGTTGTTTACACGCTAGCACGCGGCTAACAGCTAACACTTCACAAAGCTTACCAGTAACAGTCGGGAAAATACACTGTCACTCACTGTTACTCACTAAAACTCTCTAAGATGACTTAAAAGTACGAGTAAAGTCGGGAAATATAACTATAACCGGCACACAAATGTCTCTGCCACAGCGTGTGTGCCCCAGGCCAGTATGTGCATGCGCCCGACGTGCGCAAAGATGCCAACCTTTCACCTTTTACGCATGCATTTCCTGTCCAAAGGGAAATGTAGTTCATGGAATGTGAGGTGTCATTGGATTCAGGACAATCTCCTCTTTCAAACGTCTACAAACATGGCCGCCTTATCCCTCGCCAGAATAAGATATAAATGAATTAATAGCGCGTATCGGCGATTAAAAAGAACTTATATTTCACCACACACACATTAAAGATCATGTTTAAAGGTGACTTTTATCACTAAAGTACACTTTATATGTATTTTTATGAACATTAGGGTCTTAACTTTGAGTAAAAGTTGAAACAAATTTCCATTGTCCAGATTTATTATATGTTAATGATTAATGAAAAATTACACAATTTTCTCGGCCCACCCGTGGGCCGATCGGGCTAAAGGAGTTGGGGAAGAAATGATTATTTCTCTCAAAGAAAATCCAGTTAAAATATATTTGAGCAGCTGCTTTCTTGTTTCATTGTCTTTCATTTTATTGAATATTCACAACATAATATTGGAAATACTCTACAGGATGTTTAAGTGTGCTGTAGTGTGCGTTTCCCTCCCTGTGGTGCTGTGAAATATCTAGTCTTAGTGCACCCCCCCACTCTCTCTCAACACACACACATACACCCTGCTGAAGCTGAGACTTCACCTCTAGCGGTGTCAGCCCCCGCACCCTACCTCGACCTCACCACAGGTACAGGATGCTGCATCCACAGCTGACCTACAGGGAGACTCGCTGAGCAAAGATGGGAGAAAATCAGTGGTCGAGTAAATGAGAGACGGGAGAAAATCTGGAGCCAAAATGGAAATTAATTAAGGAGTCATTTTGACTGATGTGATAAATGATAAACTGAACACAGAGGCTTAGAAGCATAAACTGGATCATTATTCTCTGCCCTGCTGCTTTTTATACATGTAATCATGGGCGTAAAATTGTATATGGACGCTATGGACGTGTCCATACCAATATTAGGATGTTTCTAACATGTTCATACCAATATTTGAATAGGAAATTACATGACATTTGGGAAACAAAAGGTTACTGTATTTTCTGGACTATAAGGTGACACTTAAAAGACTTTAATTTCCTACAAAAACCACAGTGTACCTTATATATGGGGTTAATTCTGGTTGCGTTTAGTGACTGGGAATTTTGACTTTTTGTCTCATAATTTTGACTTTTTTTTTCCTCATGATTTTGACTTTTTATCAAAAAATGTAGACTTTTTATCTAATAATTTTGACTTCACTTAATGCGCTATATATAGGTTTATAATCCAGTCCACCTTATATATGAAGAATCTAAAAAATGCGCCTTATAGTGACTAAATATCAGTTAACCTTGTATCACGTGACAAAAACAAGACCAAACTAGATGTAAATGTTGGTCTTGTGACGATAACTATAATTAAAGATATAATGTAGTTATAGATGACCAATAAAAACCAGACAAAATGTGGCTTAAGAAATAAAAAATATTCCTAAAATGTCTTTTAGTTTTTGTTGACAAAAACAAAATGAGATGTTATTTTAATTATTTTCACCATGTATGTATTTATTTATTTATTTATTGTTGCTGTCTCTCGCAAGGCAGTCGTTAAATTCTGTCCCCACCGATGTCAACATCATGATTACTCCCATGTATGTAATAGTACATGACAGATGTACACTTGTGCAGCTTAGAACACATGGACTAAAATGAGTCCTGATGCACTGTAGCCATGAACGTCTATCACTCAAGGCCTTTGAGCAGCAAAAACTCAGACATTTGACAAAAATAAGAAGATAGAAAATGAGATTCTGCCACCAGGCCAAAGTCTATCTGCTTTTCCAAAGAGAATTAGTGTGATTTCAGATTAAAGTGGAGCAGGATGTTATGTGAATATCAATGATGTTTGCTATATGAAGGGATTTGTCTGCTGATCCACTTCCTTTACATCTGCTTTTGAGATTTCACGATTCATATTTCAGAGTCACATTTTTAGCCTTGAGTCAATTTTGAAGGGAATAGTTTATTTCACAATGATTGTATGATTTTCTCATTGAAAATCAGACTTGTCCTGTTTAATGGACAACATGGTGATCAATATTATGACTCAGTGGTTGATCAGACATAATTAAGAAAAAGTACACTGGGGAAAAAAATAGTATTGAGCTATAGTTGAAGTAAAGTAATGTTTTGAATTGATTCAACTTCCGTAACCTTCCATTTCACATAATGAGTTGTGACATTTCACTTTACTGTATCTTCATAAGTTGGTCAAGGTTGTAAGCCAGTTCTGTGAAATGTACGTTTAAATATGTCAACATATTTTAACAATGTAAGTTTTAAAATGGTAACTGGATCTCTCAAAAAATAAATCACAACCATTGGTGTTGCAGCAGTATTAATGCATAGTACAAATAGTGCTGGAAATTTAATAATAATTAGGATGTAAAATTATTGTCACATATAATAATTGTACATGCTGAGTTGGGGAAATAGAACATTGACAGGGGTGAATGGTGATTGCTTGCAGGGGAAGGAATGGGAAGTTAGTAGAATGGTGAGTTAATATTGGGCCAAGAGTTGCAGACTGGCGTGTGTCGACCACTCTTCTTTATTCAAATGTGTTCTCTGGGTTTTATGAAATATAAAGAAATGAATGTTAGAACCATATGTGTATGAAATGTAATATGTCTCCTATGTATGAAGACTTATGGGACACCCTGTACATCTGATCTGATTCACTAGAGTTATTATAACTTATTACCTCTGCCAAGGAGGTATTAAATTCGGGTCCGTCTGTTTGTTTGTTTGTTTGTCTGTCTGTCTGTTTGTCTGTCTGTCTGTTTGTCTGTCTGTCTTTGAGCAGGATTACATAAAAAGTTCTGAACAGATTTTGATGAAACTTTCAGGAATCATAGATAATTGGTCAAGGAAGAACCCATTAGATTTTGAGCGATGAAGGTCAAAGGTCAAGGTCACACTAAAGGTCAACAGCTAAAACACATCAGTGGTAATATCTCACGATTCAGACTAGATAGAATCTTGCGGGGTGGGGGGGGGGGGGGGTGATTCACATTGTCTCACTTTCTGACATCAGATGGGTCCGACCACTGACCCTGAAATTTTAAGTCATTTTAAACTTGTTTAAGCAGTTTTTTTAAGCACTTGAACTCACTTTTATCCATAACCTTTTTATGTATGTATGTATGTATTTATTTATTTATTTATCTATTGTATGTATATGATGTGGTGTGAGCTATGTGAAAACTGAATTTCCCTGAGGGGATGAATAAAGTATCTATCTATCTATCTATCTATCTATCTATCTATCTATCTATCTATCTATCTATCTATCTATCTATCTATCTATCTATCTATCTATCTATCTATCTATCTATCTATCTATCTATCTATCTTTTTGACGTCATATGATGGCAGAGGTCTGCTGTCTCTGACTGCCTTGTATTTTTCTAGGTTTTTTTTTTCATCTTGTAGCAGCAGTGATGGCAAGTGTAGTGTCTCTTCAGATGAGGGTGACGAGTGGATTATGAAGAATGCTTTGCGGACTTGTCTTAATTTTATAACATAACACATTAACTTTTCTCTTATATAGGTTTGGTTGTTTACCATAAACATTTGATATCCACACAAAGGCCATCGTTCCTTCACAGCTTCACAGAACCTTATGTAACATTGTTGACCCAGACTCCTCGGAGCCCATTAAAACATACCTGCCAAGGGTTTTTTCTTTAACCATACATATCCAAGAGCCCTTGCTTCAAACATACATATTCTAGACCTTTTCAAGCATGTATATCAAACCACCAACCTTTCAGACACTACACAAGTGAAGCACAGGGACAGAACAAAACAGTGTGACACTGCTAAAGTGTACCTTTGAACAATCCATTCATGCACATTTACTGCGCACAAGTCCAACATTAGGTTTGTGTTGGGAATTACAAGATATAAATGTTTTAATGTTTTGTATAAGGATAAATGTTTGTATTCTTTGGGACTTGACTATGTAGAGGGGGATGACCCTGTGGACAAAAGACCTTGAAGGGGGAAGTGGGACACCGCCGAATGGAAAACCCATTCGGATGACACCCACATGCCTGCAGAAGGAGGGACAAAGAAGCTTACTTATTGCATGCTTGCAAAGAACAGCCTTTAGTGTCATGTGGGTTTCAACATGCACTCAGATGAGTTGACTCTCCTGACTAAGTTTAAAGGTGTCATTCCACTGATTCCATGCTCCTTTTGGAATCTGATGGGTCACCCTGACTTAAAAACACATGCCTTTCAAAGTGGTTCGTCACCTCCACTGGCTGCATACTGCATTCACAGAAAACGAAAGGAACGAGGGACCCAAAAAAAGTCAGTCCATTCTGACATAAGAGGGACTTTAGAGTCAACCACGTGGGGTTAAGCCCGTCCCTGGCAGCAAATCAGAAGTAGCATTAGCATTAGCATCTACAAGAGAAGATGGCGCCACAGTAGCTACTGCACAAACTGAAAAAAAATAACGGATTAAACTGGTTCATTTGCTCTCTGTGGAAATAAAGCCTGTTTTTTCTCCTTCATGTTTTCAGAACAAGCAACGGCACGAAACCTAGCTGGATGCTATTTAGGTACATACACAGTGAGAGGGGAGGGGGCAGTGTTCCTTCACACATTCTGAGCCAATCAGAGACGCCTCGTGGGCGTGTCATAGACATGTATGAGGAAGTACCAGTAAACTCTGTTGTTCGACCTCAAGTCATTTTTCTTCTGTGCAAAACTAGCTTGAAACAAAGCAATCAGGACGTTTTTTTTTTAAATAGAACCAACAATGTATTCAATAACAATGGAGAACACAGTTATATTAATGTGTGGCAGTTCAGCCCTGCCACTGAGCCACACACATCCCAATGTCCACATTTCCCAAACACAGTAGCCAGGTAACAGGCTAGTATAGCTTGGTGGGTGCACACACTAGGCTACCTTTACAGCAATTGGTTTGGTTCCTGTGTTATTGAACTATATTTCAGTTTCCTGTTATTTCTCCCCTTAGTTGTAAAAGTAAATAAGCTCACACAATACAAAGTTAAGTCATCAGTGTTCTTTATTATTTATGTGTTGAGATTGGTCAAAAGGTTGACACTACGCTGTTCATCTTACCCCAGGGCTCCCTGATGTCTGAGCAGTGGGAAAGGACCTGAATGAAGGATGGGGTTTCCTTTTATAGTGCCTGTCAGCAATTAGGGAGCATGGCTGGTCCAGCCCACTGGACCATACCACCTGTGGCCTGTTTGTACATAAAAGTATGGTGAACGGTGTTATGAGAAAAAGCTTTAAGTATTTCTACTCATTAGTAGGTTATGTGAATGCTTTTCAGCCAAATTGGAAAGGTATTGAACCTAGATTTAGCTTCTTTGGGGGAAGTTAGGCAGGTATGGTGTGATCCAGTGGGCGGGGCTTAGCCTTTATAAGGAACCCTGCCACTGCTCAGGCTTCAGTCAGTGAAGGGCTGCCTGGAGGGCAGACCTAGGGCCGTGCTGGCCAAAATCTGCAAATGCTGTTGCTGTAAATATTCTGCATTTCCTGTACATGGTGATTGGGAGCAACCAAAGGTGAATAAAAAAAACAACTATTTTTGTAAAACTTGGACTCTGTCTTGCTGCTTTGAAACCTGCCATTATCCCAGTTTTTTGAGTATTTTTTTAGAGGAGTTCTAAAAGTACTTTGTAATTTTTGAATGCTCTGGTAATTAATCTGAGTGCCTTTTCTGCACACACTACCCACACCAAAGGAAAAGTGTGACATAATGAAATAACCATGGAATGACAGCTTTAAAGTTGTCATTCCATCGTTATTTCATTAATATTACTGTGTTCTCCATTTATATAGTACTGTTTTGCACAGTAACGTATATATTATCCACAAAAAATAGGAAGAGAAAAACAACTACTTCTTTAATGAAGGGCTAACACCCTGTGTATGTACGTTTGTTGTTGTTTTAAAGAATTCATATTTCACATACTGAACTATGATTCATAAACATGGCAAACAGCAAATAGTTTGTAAATGAAGCAGTTTATCCCTCAAATGTTGCCATGTTATCCTGATTAGCAGTACATGGTCAGTGTTTTGAACATTCGTAGTTGTATTTCGAAGAGTGATACGTGTTTGTAATTGTGTGTTTGTGTACATTTGACACGTGTTCTGGGCAATGACATCCCTTCGGAAGTGCTTGATGAAATAACAGTCCTTAGAAGCAGCAGTTTTACGTGGCCCTAATGACAATAATTAGACTGGCTCAATCTGTAATTTCAGTCAGTGCTGGTTATAAAAACTGAATGAGTGCACAGAGAATGTATTGGACTCTGCTTGACCTTGGTACTGTGTGTGTTCTTTAATGACAATTATCTGTCAAATGATCCAGCTATTCCATCTTTTTCACCCTGAGACAAACTGACAGCTTAAAATAAGTCCATACCAGTCATTATGTAACCTGAAATCAGAAAATTGCGTCAAGGAGATTTACTATCTGCACCCTTGTCCAGCAGTTAGTCATTTTGCTAGTCATGAAAGGTGCTGCAGACAGAAGCTTAATTTCCTGCATGATCTCACTGAAGCAAAAAAAAAACATTAAAGAGGGGCTTCTGGCTGGGTGAGAGTTAGAGTTAGAGCTGTTAAACTAATGGCAGCATATGCTAAATGTAAGTCATTAAGCAGAACTAGAGCAGAGTGGTAAGAATAGCTGGTATTGCATTATGGGAACACACAGTAGTAGTATTAAAATGTAAATGGTGTTTGAGGATTTGTATGATGTGATTTAATGTAGAATGAGTATTGTATTAGTTTTAGTTTGCTTAGATCTCAGGTGCAGCTCCAAATGTCCACTCAGTGGAAATTGCTTGTAGTGTAATTGTAATTAGGACAAAAATGCTCAAATATACCACGTTTATAATTGGCACAATAAAAGTCAAATGATTATTTCTTCACCATTATACAATTATTGAAATGTCAGATGAAAATAAAATATAGGAAAAAAAATAAGAAAGGTGGAAATGTAAATACGAAGTAAAAAAAAAAAAAAAGGGATAAAAAATGTAATTCATTTCAATTACATTTTATTTGTAAAGACTAGTTACTTGGATATATATACCAAAAAACACCAATCAAATGGCAATAAATAAATACATGGTATGGGAAAAAATATCAAGCCACTTTTATATTTGTGTATATATTTGTGTATTTTTCAATATGACAGGTTCACTCCAGGTGGATTTAGGGGTATACCCAATGCAGATAGAAAAATATACATATACCCTGGACTACACCACTAAACCAAATGATATAGAAAGGTGTAACAAGACAAAAACACATGAAACCAGCAGTTATTTGTGGTTTTATTTTATTCATAAAACATGCTATATTATGGATGGATTTTGGCATAGAGCAGAAGCCTATTTAAATCGGTGACCTTGACCTACTTCTTGAAGGTCAAATAGCCTGGTGTAGTTATAATATAATATAATATAATATGTACTTTCATATATCAATATCTGTAAAACAGTTTATGCAAAGGCAATTTAATCTAAATTATAGGGCAGTAACTTCCTATAGAATCTTACACAATATTTGGCAAAGGGATATTAAAGGTGTCATTCTGCTGAAAACCACATTTTCACGTTCCTTTCGGAATCTGACGAGTCACCCTGAGTTATCAACACATGCAGAAAACAATGAGAGGAACGAGGGACCCAGAAAAAAACGGTCCATCTGACGTCAGATGGGCTTTAACATCACCCAGGTGGGGTTAAACCTGTCCTCCATTGCAGTGAATCTGAAGTAGCATTAGCATTAGCATCTACAAGAGAAGACGGCGCCACAGTAGCTGCTGTACAAACTTGAAAAAAATGGCGGATCAAACTGGGTCATGTGCTCTCTGTGGAAATAAAGCCCTGTTTTTTTACCTGCACGTTTTCAGAACAAGCAACGGTACGAAACCTAGCTGAATGCTACTCTGGTAAAGGTAAAGAGGGGAGGGGGGAGTGTTCCTTCATGCATTCTGAGCCAATCAGAGACGCCACGTCACCGCGTCATTGACATGTATGAAGAAGTACTGGTAAACTCTGCTGTTCAACCTCGTCATTTTTCTACCGTGAAAAAACAGCTGGAAACAAAGACTTTTTTAAATAGAATATAGTAATATTAATGAAATAACCATGGAATGACAGCTTTAATAGAAAAGTCTTTGGTAACATTAGCCTTTGTTTTGTTGGAGTTAAAATGCTGATGCTTGTGTCTTGTCAGGGGACATTGTAACGTTGCAGTGAACTTGCTCATTACTGGACAGACGTGCGTCCATGTGTTTTTTTGGTTGTTTTTTTTTTTTAAGCTGCGTGTCTATGTTGTTCCTCAGCTGACAATGTGATGACGTCATCATGACACGTTGACTCGACTCCAACTTTATTGACGCATAAGTCAACTTTGTTTTTTTTTTTTTTTGCCAACTTCTCAAACTAACCTCTGAAAAAACTAGTCTAGCCACTGCCATGTCTTCTGCCTCTTATCAACGGTAACTTCAAACACAGGTGTTGACCCTATTGTCTCAGTCATTGCCTCTTTACATCAACAGGGCTTGTTGTTGCTTAAACAGCTTACATAAAACAGCCTGAAGAAATCTCATCAGTTTGTTCTTGGTCATTTGTCATAAGGATTGAGGAGCATTTTTCCTTGACAAAAGATTTGTGTATGCAGTGCATGCAGCAGTCGCCTCAATCTGAAAAGACCCAGTGAATCCAGTAATCAAAACTGACATCTGAGACTCTAACAGAAACTAAATCTAGACCATGCTTTACAAAAAAACATGAGACTAAAACCACTTGTTGACTTCCCTGTCCATTCTCTGCCCCACTATGATGTTTTTGTTATCAGATGGATACATGGATAACTGTGCATTGGACAGATGGAAGCTAAAACCAGCTTGACCATATGTCCCTATGATCTTTGCCAAAACATAATCGCCATTGTAGGGAAAACTTGCAAACATGTTCCAGTGAAACTAACACCTACTGAGACACTTAATTTCACCTCAGTACTTTGAACTCCATACTAATACCATCTACTTCAGTTGAAGACTTGCCATTTAATCTGTATATGTTGATATACTCATATACTGAAAAAAAAAACATTTTTCTCATGATCCAGCAAATAATATATGGTTGTTGTCATGGCTTTTTTGCCTCCACAGTGACAGAGAAAAAAACTCCAAATCAAAAAACAAACTGCACACTGAACTATATATATATATATATATATATATATATATATATATATATATAAAATGTCATATCAACAATTCATGCAATTCTTCACAGGTCGTGTGTCTTCTGAAAATACTGCAGGAGTCAGTTTTTACAGATGAAAGATAAATACATATGGTCATTGTTTGAGCTGCTGTGCATGTGTGTGTGTGTGTGTGTGTGTGTATGTGTATGTGTGTGTGTATGTATGTATGTGTGTGTGTGTGTGTGTGTGTATACTGTATATATGTCTCCCTGTGTTGTGTTTTCAGCAGTCATCTGGACAGAGCTGTTGCTGTTACTCCTGGCAGGAGTGTTTACAGAGTCAGTCTGTGTGAGCCTCATTTCTTCTGATCACAATGTGATTGGAACATACTCGCTGCTTCCAGACATCCATAAAGCATCCGCTCAACTTCTTTGCTCACAGCAGCAATTGCAAAATTGCCTGTTGTCAGTGTTTTGATTGTTTACACATCAAGCAAAGCTACATTATCATTAGAACGGGTGTGCTCCACTTCAGAGTTCTGCGAGGTGTTTATTTTACTGTAGTAAGGCCTTTACCATTGACGGTCATACATTCATCATTGTCTGAAAAGACCTTTCCACAGGTTTTGACTCCAAATCTGGTACACTTGTTATTGTTATTCAGCATTAAAACAGCTGAGACAAAATGATCAGTGTTAGAGTATTGATCCTTGACAGGTTGGTTAATGGTGGATAAATAGAATACTGCTTGTATAAAAGAGGTATTTGTAAATTTACACCCCATTCTTTCTAAGAAATATGTGATGCAGTGAAAAGATATCAATATTTTCAATATAATTTGCATTAATTACTAATTATGTTGTTGTGAAGTTGCAGATATTATTGTAAATATAAAAATTAATAATAAATCAATCAATCAATATTCAGTTTTCCCAGAAAAGACATTTAAATAATACAAGTCATGATTCTCACCAGTCCCACAGTCCAATATTTGGTTGGACTGTCATTAGCTTTTAGTGCAGCATGCATTTGCTGTGGTATAATTATTCCTCCAAGGAATGGTGGAGTTATGTTTTTGCCAGTGTTTATCTGCAGTATTTTCAGAATGTTTGTTTGCATTGGGTAAATACACATCAACAGAAGGGGTTTAATCTGCCTTGGTGCTCTTCTAGTTTTTCTAATACTGCAATGTTGTTGGGTTTTTTGCCAATAATTTTACTGATGATTTTAGGAAGTACTACTGGTGGATAGATGTTTTGGACTTGGATGTTTCGGACTGCACTTTTTGCAGAGTAGGACTTTTCGGACAAATCATATTTTCAAAAACAAACACCATAAATGTATGTTTATTTACATGTTATTTTATTATTCACTCGAACACATATTAAAAATGCATAAGATATACTCAAGTTAAAGTATCAAAATTATACAACTTATATCGCAAGTATATAACCTTACATTATTATTATTATTATTATTATTATTATTATTATTATTATTATTATTATTATTATTATTATTATTATTATAACAATTATACACATGATCACACATTACAAATGTATAGATAGGGTTATAAGAAAATATGATTTGTCCGAAAAGTCCTACTCTGCAATAAGTGCAGTCAGAAACATCCTAGTCCAGAATGTCCTAGGCTAAAACGTCTTACATTCTTCTTTACTACACTCTTCTACAGAAGTGTTTCCCAAGTCCAGTCCTTGTGACCCAGTGTCCTGCATGTTTTAAATACTTCCATCACACCTGGAAGACATTACAGCATTATCAAGCATCTGCAGAGCCTGATCATTAACTGAAGCAGGTGTGATGGAAGAGGAAAATATCCAAAACATGCAGGTACACTGGGTCATGAGGACTGGACTACAGCACATATCAATAGACTCCATTGTTTTTAGACGTGCACTCACAATGATTATACAGCATAGAAACAAATGTAACTACACTTATTTTCATCAATACTTAAAGTAATTTCTCACCAAGACGTTCTATTAATGGAGGTTAATGATGGTTCTACCACTATGTAAAATCTCTTCCATATCACATTACAAAGATACTCAGTGGGGAACCCCCCATCTGTGGGGTCCAGTCTGTGTGTCAAAGTGAAGTCTAATGCTCCTTAACCACTCATTCATAATCTGATCCTGAATCTTGGTGATATGCCTGGAATATGGAATCTTGGAATATGCCTGTGCCATGAGTGAAGAACAAATCCACTGATGTTCACACATGGTCATTATATATATATATATATATATATATATATATATATATATATATATATATATATATATATATATATATATATATATATATATATATATATATATATATATATATATAGACCTAAACCAAACACAGATCAAAACACTCACCCCACAGGTTTATACTATTGGCACTAGGCATGATGGGAAACCTCCTCTCTTCCCACGCTGATATATTCATCAATCTGGAACAGGGTCAATCTGGACCACAGGACTTTTATCCATTGAAACACAGTCGAAGCTTTACGCTCTCTTGCCAAACAAACCCTTTCTTCTAGGTTTATTAAAGAAGGACTCTGACCGTTTTGGCTCTTTCCAGCATTTTTATCTGTAGAGCTCCCCCTACAGTTTTGAACTTACATATTAACTGTTGTAAAACCCACATCAAACCGATTTTGTACAAAATATGTGTTAAAAGAAAATGTAGATTTAGATTTTAGCCTATCCAGGCTAACACCCCCACACACACACACACACACGGTTTTACCTGTTAGAGCATGGCTTCTGAAGAGTTGAGTCACGTCTGGGTGAGAATGAGGATGCAGCAGTCTGGTGGATCATGTCTCCGAAGGTGGCCTCTGTGGGGGGGGGGGGGGGGGGGGGTCTCTGCTGAAGGACGCTGGAGCAGACCAAGGTTCTGTAGAACGGTCCGCGTCTCTGGGCTTGCGGAGTCCAGGATTTTAACAATTTTCCTTAAGCTGATGATCGTCTGCCGGTCATATACTTGTCTTTCACTGTTCGGCTGAACCTTTGATTCTAAAAGTGCTGGTCTAGCTGCAGAAATGACTATTAAAGGGTCTGTGTTACCGAGAACCACAGCAGCAGCTCCATAATGAATGAGGGACAAGGGTAATGAAAAGCATCATGGGTAGCTCCCTCATAGCCAATGGGATGCTACGTACAGTACGTGTGTGATGTATTTATGTACATTACGTAGTTATGTATAGTAATGTACTGTATTAATGTCTAGGAGGTTTCAGAGTTCCCTTTCATAAATAGAATTTTGTTTTGTGTTCAGAGACAAAAAATTGAGGGTAAGGTTTTTCATAACTTGGATTTTTCATTAGCAGGGGCTTTTGTAAGTAGAGGTACCACTGTGTGTGTGTATGTATATATATATATATATATATATATATATATATATATATATATATATAATGTATTAACTAAATAATATTACAAAATTTAGATGTACTGTGTGTATATATATAATTTTTTAAATTATTATTTAGTTAATAATATTATTTAATTAATAATCTCCCGAAGGGGAGAGGAGTATTGTGTTGGAGTCGGTTTATTTGTTGGTCTGTATGTCTGATTCTCAGGAGGTTTAAGCAAAAACTACTGGACCAATTTCCATAAAATTTTCAGCAAAGGTGCACAGTGGTCCAGAATAGATCCCATTAAATTTGGGTGAATGTAGGTCAAAGGTCACCAAAATGTGTTTTCACAATGATAAGAGATAGGGCAAATCAAGTAAAATATGTGAAAGGGGGCTGGTGTTTGTTGTGCCCCCCCACCCCTTCTCACCATTTTCCACCTCAGGCCAAGTTATTGCTTTCAAAAAACATCTAATGAAAAAAAAATCTGCTTAATCTGAATCAAGCATCCATCCATTTACAGCTGGCAGTATTTTCAAATATAATTTGCTTGATGCGGCTCCAGTGTTAGAAAAATCAGTAGTCAGGAAAAATGGCCCCCGCTCTCACCCCCGCTGTCTGCTTCAGTGGTCTTTATTTTCTGCTCACAAAGCATTAGCTCCACAAACCCATCGATAGTTAGTCACCTTCAGAGGAACTCCACCTTCTCAGCCTGTTGAGCTGCAAGTCAAACACTCACAAGAGATGACAATTCACAAACTGCATCAATTTTTTTTAGCTTCCTAACAACATATTCACCCACCCTTCATTTGGGTTTAACTAAAAATGAGAGTACATGTGTATAACTGATGTTTCCAACATATGCAAAAATGGCACTGTACATAAATGACAAAGTCTACATTTTATGAGAACCTGTCATTCTTACCATTTGCACTAGGTTTGCTGTTCCTCTTTTGCCCTCTTTCATTGCTTTTGTTGTGTCAAAATGCTATGACAAGTCACCATTTTTAACCCAATTCAAGGGTCAATGCCCAGTTTCTAAAAAGGTCACCTCAGGCAGTTTTGTGCCTTCTATCAATACTTTACTAGAGAACATCTGACACTTTATTAGGTCTGACCCTTCCCTAATTTCATCAGTACACAAGTGAGAGAGGATGTGTGTGCCCCCCCCCCCCCCCCCCCCCCCATTCCGTCTGTCTGTTTCTCCTTCATTATTGTGTCCCTGTCAGTGTCAGACAGATACCCAGTGCAGTGTAAATGTCAGAGCTGTTTGTCATAAGTGAATTATTAATGATGACATGCTGAAAAGCCATTTTCCTCGCCACAAAACCCATGTGTCTGTCAAACATAATATGCAGAATGGAGAAGGCGCCAAGAGAGAAAATGTGAATCTGGGGAAAATACTGAAGTGGCTTTTTACTCCAAGACTCCATTTATTGTCATAATGTCTTCATTTAATCTGGCCTGATCTATTTGTTTTATGATGTATTTATTTATGGTGCTACGGGGGGATCATCTTACACATGAAATTAGATTCTCTTGCTCACCCTCATTGCTTAGTTTGTTCGCTTGTTTCTGTGTTTGACTAACCAGCCCTCACAAACTGACATTGATGACGATCACAGTGAAGGAGAGATAAGATCATGTGTTTCCATGATGTGTGATCTGTCATTGCATAGATGACCAAGTCTTGAGTTTCATTAAATGTTGCCCTTGGCTGCAAAATGAAGCTGTGGAAGCAAAACACTGAGATTCATGACTGAATTAAGGTTCTGTTTAATTACATTAGTGATTAATGGTGTGCTCTATGTGTCATGGCTGATTCTTGGTTTGGAGTGAAAGGTGATGAAGTCAAATTAATAATTTGACAAATAATAATTTGAAATGATTAATTTGTGGTTTTAAATTATGTGTAAGACATTAAAAAAAAAAAAGACATAAAAAAGTGTAACTACATGACAATGATTAATTGCAAGAAGGACAGAAACAATGTAAAAATAGTCAACAAAATTAAAATAACATAAAAAGAAACTAGAGACTGAAACAAAAAGGACAGAAAACCTCAACATGATGTAAAGGATGAACCTACACAAAACTGACACGAAAGATAAAACTAAATGAAAGCATGAAAGAGAAAAAAAAAAACTATAATGTAACAAAATGACAGCAAAGTGTCTCAAACAACAATCATGGTTAAGTCTACTTACAGGAGTCCTATTTACAGGATTAGTGCACCAGTGGTTTCAGTTTCAACTACTGAAACACCTTACGCATGGTCTTATTTTAAAACACATGAGCATTAGATGGCCTAGTTTTTTCTCTCGCCACAGATCATACATGACCTCATTCCCTGTTGCTGTAGTCCATGAGTGTTAGAGGCTTCAATATTATACCCATGCATCTGTGGGTTTGTGTCCCGCTTTCCTGATGCTGGCTTTGCCTCCTGGAGGGTAGGTTCAGTATGAAATATGTTCTGCAGTCCTCCCATTTAACACCACAAGTCAGCAGCATGTGTTCTCATTTACTCTCACACATTAGAAATACACAGTGTGCATCTCTGTGTTGTTGTGAGTGCACTGTATGGTTTGCAGCCACTTCTACAGATGGTTTATTATGTGCTCAATAATTAAACTTATTTGCTACAAGCAATAGCTTAATAAAATTATCATTCATATGCAAGTTAGTGGATCAGTTTTTATCATCATGACTTTAAAATATTGCATAGTGCACTGTAAACCCAAATAATTTAGCAGAACTCAAAAAATTTAAGGCAATCGATTGCTTCAATTATTTTAAGTTGATGAAACTTAAAAAATACAAGTTTCCAGAACTTAAAATTTAGATGCTTATTAAAGTATACTTAAATTAAAACATTACTTATTAACTTAGTATTCTAAGGTTCTGTCTGTTGGGAGACTAAGTCAGGGTTCAATGTCTTTGTCCAAGGACACTTGGACATGTGGACAGAGAGAGCCCGGACGCAAACCACTGACCCTTCAGTCATTGGACGACCCGCTCTACCAACTGAACCACTGCTGCCCCTGAATAAAATTACTGTGTTTTGTGATTGTCTTTTTTTTTGGTGTGATAAATATTGGTGGTTATTTGGAGTGTTTTGAAATTGTATTTCATCATCTACTACAATAGAAATAACAGAACAATATCATTCTCAGTATTTAATGACTTAATTCCACTCAGTTGAACCTCATCTATGTTGTTAAGTTATATTCACTTATATCCACAATAGTTTCCCTTCATAAAAAATATTAGTTGGAAGTATTTAAAAAGAAGAACATGTTACAGTAACTTAACACATTTGAGTTAATAGTACTATTTCTGAAACTTTGAGTATTCACAACTTAATATATTTAATTATTCTGAACATTACAGTGTATGGAAATAATCCAGAAAAGTGACATGAGAAATTTAAAATGGACCTCAGGTTCTTAGAATGATCTGGAAACTGATTAAAGAATCCATCATTTATTGATCTTCAGCCTGTGTCATGAAATAAGATATGTCCAATAAATCAGAAATGGCAGATAAATGAATAATGTGAATTAATATTAGTTAATCACTTGAGTTCAGTGAGGTTGGGAGGGGCTTTTTCCAGAGAGATCTATTTGTTCTGGTGTCTCTGAGCAGCTGTACAGTTTTTGTTTGAGAAGAAGAAACAATCTGTGTTGACCTCCCAGGATGCACTGTGATACGAAACCATTTAGCACAGGAAGCAGTGTCGCCTGAGCCTGTTCAACTGGTTTAATGTGTGCATACAAATAAAACACTTATACAACATGTTTGTCCAGAGGAGTGATGCAGTAAAACCCACTTTGTAGCAAAAGAAATGGACCATCAGAAAACACAAAGAAAGGAATTGGTCTCCAGTGTCTCTCAACAAATCACTGTTTGTGAAATAAAATACAATAAAATACAATACAATAAAATAAATAAAAGAAAATTAAAGAAAATGAAATGAAATGAAATTAAATTAAATTAAATTAAATTAAATTAAATTAAATTAAATTAAATTAAATTAAATTAAATTAAATTAAATTAAATTAAATTAAATTAAAATACAATACAATACAATAAAATAAAATACTTCATTGAGTTATTGTGAGGGGCAATGTGTTAGAAGTAGCTTCTTCTATACAACCTCAAAAAACAAAGCTGCATGTGATTGTAGCTACATGATCTGTAAAATCTATAAGTGAACAAATAAGCTCCACCCACTTCTCTAACCAGATGATGTCATACCCTCCACTTTTTCCTGAGTTTATATATTATATCGTTACTGGATCCAGGAAACGGGCGGAGAGTTGGTCTCACTTACTTTTTATTTCAGGATAAACAGTTACTGTCGGTCACAATCACACCAAACAAACATCAATAACATTTCGGGGCTGTTACAATATCTATAGTTTAAACTGTTTACCCGCCCGGCCAGCACAACAGTATATGTAAATGAAGCGCACCTCAGTTCATCGTTAATGTAAACAGCTCTTCTTCATGGTGTTAACAAACAGTTATTAACCAGTAAGTAATGAGAAATGTTACTGTTGTTAAACTAAGTTAAATAAACTATGTCTTGTTCTGTGACATTTACCCTAAGACAGTGCTTCTAGAACTTTTTTTAGTGATGTTCCCCCTGAGGAACATATTTTTAGTCCAGTACCCCATGACATGGACAAAACATTTTTGTAAGAAAAAATAGGTACAGTGTCTGTAAAATCAGTGTCTGATTTTCTAAATCCAAACTTATATCAGGTTTTTATCTCATAATTTAGATTTTTTTTATCTCATAATTTTTTTTTTATCTCATAATTTTGACTTTTTATTTCATAATTTTGACTTTTTATTTAATAAGTTTGACTTTTTATTTCATAATGTTTTACTTTTTATCTCATTATTTTGACTAATGAACTGAATAAATGTTTAATTGAGCAAAAACACATTTTTATTATTTTCAGCCATATATTATATAAAAATGTAACCATTAATCAATAATTGTTCGTTAATTTTCCGATGATAGATTCAGAAAATTTTGCTCATGTGCCACAACCTAGAACACCCCCACATTTTAAGTGGCTGTGACGCCTCTGTGTGATTGTAGCTACATGATCTGTAAAATCTATAAGTGAACAAATAAGCTGCACTAATCATCAGACAGAAACAGTTGACCAACAGTAAGGTTAAAACTATGCTGAAGGAACAAGCAGAGATTTTAAGAACCTGACTCCCATAGATCATCCCCAGCTGAATCATTCCACTAGGTTGTAAATACACCAAAAGAACCCTGTATTTGTTAGGAATCAGTTCCTTGACCATGAAAATATACTCCTAGGGTTTGGATTCATCAGTTATGTTGAAGTCACTGGTGGAGTAGAAAATGTAATTTCAGGGTCAGTATTTCACTTCTATCATCAGGCAGACTGTCAACAGGTCTAGGATTAAAACAGAATGAACAGTAAGTGGAAAAATGTAATAATAATAATAAAAAAAATGAGGTTAGGATGACAGAACATAGCATTTTTAAATGTCATGAAAATATGCTGTCATTTCTTATTCATGTTCCAGACCAGTAGTTTAGTGATCATATTGAGAGATAGTGTTGTGCAGCTTGTGTCTGCTTTTTTTTTCCCCTCATCTGTTTTTGCAGAGAAATAACTTCTAATGTTTTTGAGGAAATGACAAAAAACTTTTTCAAAAATCTATTAAAAGTGAAGAATCGATATAAGGGTTTGGACCCATTTAAGTAACACGATAACAATAAGATATTTTATTTATTGTGATGGATGTAACCATAAAAGTCTCTACACCTACACTTCATATTAATTAATAAAAACATTAGATTGCAATTACACAAATAAGTTCATACACATTTCTTTATACAGTTTTATTTATTTATTTGATGGAATATTATTTGACATTATACATTAGTTCTATTTGGAGTGCATCCATTTAGTTAACTTTTGTATAGTCATATTTCTTTGAGTTACCAGTGGAGATGGTGCTGGCTCCTGGAGAAAGAATTAGTATTTTGAATAGTTAAGTTTATTGGTGTTTGTAATTTAGTTGTTTCTTTGTCATAATGTCACTGTTTGTATTACCCTCATGTGTCCAATTTGGTCTGATCAGCCAGTGTATGTATTTACCCTTGTGTGTTAAGTGAAGGTGCCTCAGTTTGTTACTTATTCTTTTGATTTAAGTATGATTGTTTTCTGTTAATTTCTACTTTTTGGCCCAGTATTTGTTTGTTTACATTTGGATCATTTTTTGGGGAAAATTAACCCAATCTTCATTTTAATTTGTCTGTGTCTCCTCGTCCTTGGTCCGGTCCCTCACAGTCCCACTAAGGGAAAGATTAAAGCACAATACACAGAATAATACATTTTACAAATAATTATGTATACAATAAACACTTGGTAATTTTTACATTTTATTTTTAATACATATGCAATAAACATATTAATATAATTTAAAACTTATAATTTTGAATTGATCCAAAGGACTTTATTTATTTATTTATTTAGGAGAAGGGGTGGGATTAAATAGGTTTTGCTTCTTCTCATTCCTTTTCTAAAATGCAAACAAAGCCATGTTTTGTTTTTCATGTATATGTTTTCATATTAGTTGAGTACAATCCTTTAAGTTGTTGCGTATTCGAAATAAATGAACTACTACTACCACTACTCAATGATTGCACTGTTGTATTTTCTATTGCACAGTTTCTATTGTAGTTGCTATTGTAGTTTCTGACAGCTGCAGGAAAGAATGACCTGTGACACCTCTGTCTGAGTCTCAGGCTATGATACAGGATAGTTTGGCTGTCAGCCCCCCCCCCACACACACACACACACACACACACACACTGGTTCCTGAGGGCATCCCAGGATGGAGCTGGCCTTCTTTATCAGTTAGTCCCGCCTCTTCCTGTCAGCAGACCACACCATAGAATATAGCAGATGCAACAACAGTCATACAGGGTCATCAGGAGTTCCCCACCCCCACCCCAAATGACCTCAGCCTCCTGAGCACATTGAGCTGAAACATTACAGAACATTATCTGAATAAATGACAATTTAGATATAATGTAGAATAATATGATTTTAGTTGTGATGGGGTAATTATATAGACTATCTGTTATCATGTTTGTTAGTTATTGAATATTGTGATTAATTTAAAGTGAATATAAATATACTTATGGTTGATTGTATGGATCAGATTGTGTGAGGTGATTTACTGAACAATTTGTGTATAAATTGTTGTAGATGTTTTGTGTTGGTGATAAATGGACATTAAAAAAAAGTGTGTTGAAGCAGAATCTATTTGATTTTTAGTTTGTAAAAAGGGGTTGGGAGCTTATAAATTTAACTTCTTCCCACTCCTTTTCAAGTGCAAAAGAAAATGTGTTGACCATTTTAATTGATGGTTTGATGACGTTGTGAGCTCGAAATAAAATAAAACTGAACTGGAGCCTCTGTCCTTTTTTTAAAAAAGTGCATTAGTGTTGTGAGTGACTCCAGTTTATTGTTTAGGTGAATACGTAGGTATTTATAAGATGGTAGCACTTATCTAGAGCGCAGTGTAACTCAAAAATAATTCTGTCAGGGTTCATCATGCTTTTATAATTTTTTTAAACATATAATTGTGGTATTCAAACAAAACATTATATTCTTTGTTGTTAACCCTTTTAACTTCCACTCAATTTCTCCTAAATTTCTTAAAGTAAATTGAATGCTGTTCTTCAACCATTTTGATAACATGCAATTGTTTGATTATATTATAAATGAAAATATTAAGATGAAAACTGGGATATTGGAGGCAGGTCCTGTTAAAGGATGCAATAGCCATTTGTGAATATTTATTGATCTTTTGATGCTTTTTTGACTACATTTGAACTTTTTTTTTTTTTAGTTTATTTTGGATGTTTTTATTGGACTATGACTGCGTTTGTTGGGATATGATTCCTCTGTGGATAATTATGAGACATAAAGGTTCAGATCAGCTGTTTGATCAATACCTGCTGTGATTATTTTATCTGAAAGTAGCTTATTATATATCTTCCCATGTGTGAGAATCTCTGTTGTCAAACTACATTAGGTCATGTGACATTTTTGAGTGACTTCTTCCAGCCTATATGTGGATCCTTGGAAGTTTGAAGGGTTAAACAATTGAAATGCAATCACAATTCTTACTGAACATTTAATCAGTTTCATCATCCTTCAACTTCAGGCCACTTTTCCCCTGTCGGTCACTGAAGCAAAATACACTCAAAGTCATTCAAGTGTTTTGTGTGTTGTCCTACACGTCAGGACTGTGTAACAGTGTGAGCTCTGTTCTTTCAGACACCAGGTCGAGCTCTGTCTCAGTTTGGGATTGTTGTGACATGTTCGGGTGTATTCCCACAGCTGATTCCTCCTGAGAAAACTCTATGTGTCCAGGATCAGTTAACTAGTTATCACATTTGTTCCTGACATAGGTTTTTACAACGTTCAGAGTACAAGTGATATTTGATAAGTGACGTGTTTTAGGTCTTGAGTTACAGTCACAGGGAGACAAACTTCATAGCAATATATAATTAATATTAGATATTATATTCAGTCATTATAATTAACATATTGGTTATTCTTCTCAATTCAAGTTCACTACTTTAGTTCTTTTGAAAATGTGTCATCCCTCATCCAAAAGACTTTTCAGCTCTCCATCCATGAGACTTCTTTAGTTCGCTCAGAATTTAAACATTTTCCAAAGAGCTAAACTAGTGTAGTTGAACTGAGAAGAACTACCAACAGCTACTATAACACTGCACTGAATGTTCCAAGGTCCAAATGTTCAGAATAATTAAATATATTAAGTTGTGAATAGTTACAGAAATAGTACTACTAACTCAAATGTATTAAGTTACTGTCACATGTTCTTCTTTTTAAGTACTTCCAACTAATATTTTTTATTAAGGGGAACTATTGTGGATAAGGTAAAGTATTTGTCATTATATATTGTACAATGAAATTCGTCCTCTGCATTTAACCCATCCTTCATACCATTGGGGCACCTGTAAGGAGCCAGGCTGATGGTTTTGATTTTTTTGATTTGAATGATTTATTGTGCAAAGTGCAACAATAATCAATACAACAACAATAATAATAATAATAATAATAATAATAATAATAATACACAATGACATGTCCGAATTCTGGTCAGAATCACCTGGCTGGAGGATTTTTTACCCTAACATACATGTTTTTGGGATATAAGTGAGTATAACTTAACAACATATGAGGTACAACTTAGTGGAATTAAATGCTGAGAATGATATTGTACTGTTATTTCTATTGTTTCAACTAATGATGATTGAAATAAATAAACTTAACTAATGGAGTAGATGATGAAAAACAATTTCAGATCACTCCAAATAATCACCAATATCTATTATACCAAAAAAATTACAATCACAAAACACAGTAATTGTATACAGGGGCGGCTGTGGTTCAGTTGGTAAAGCAGGTCGTCCAATGACTGAAAGGTCAGAGGTTCATGTCCCGGCTCTGTCTGTCCACTTGTCCAAGTGTCCTTGGACAAAGACACTGAACCCTGACTTAGTCTCCCATTAGGACTGACAGAACCTTAGAATACTAAGTTAATAAGTGATGTTTTAATTTAAGTATACTTTAATAAGCATCTACATTTTAAGTTCTGGTAACTTGTATTTTTTAAGTTTCATCAACTTAAAATAATTGTGGCAACCCCCCTAAATGTTTAGGTTTACAGTGTGGTCTACAAGTTTTTAGAAAGTATCTGCTTCAGACATTAAATGTGCTAAATGTAATGTAAAGCGCTTTGGGTGCCTTGAAAAGCGCTATAGAAATCTAATCCATTATTATTATTATTATTATTATTATTATTATTAAATCTTACAAACTTAAATAAGATGAATCAGAAAACAAATGACAAAAGTGCTGATTAGCTCATGTTTTTAATATATATGCTGGTGTATTATTCCACATATATGCTGGTTTATGTCATATATTCTGCTAGAAAGAACCTGTGTTTTTTGGTAGATCTGAGAACAATATTCCTTTGGACTAAAATCTATTCTCTTGTTAATTCTAAGAATGTCCTATTTTAAACCAAGACTTATCTTGGAAACTTGAGCCAACCCGCATTTAAGACATGAGTTTACTTTATCAGTGACACAAAAATGTCATTAGTTTTATTCCAGACGCATTTTACTTGTAGACCATTGCAACGTGGAGAAAATGAGAACACAGACATTATAATTAACACTTAAAAATAGATCCTATTTCTTGCTACTTTGCTCATGTACATATATGCTAAAACTCTAGTAAGCTGTCATGTTCCACCTTTGTACATTAAATTCCTGACACACTGACAAGGGGTAAAAATCTACTCTGCCACAGACCCTGAATTCACTGCCATCCTTTTGAGATTTAAATATCAAAGATAACCGTGCTGTTCTGAGAGTGCAATGCTGTTAGCTTATTGAAGCAGATGATACCTTTGTAGTGCACCAGGATTTCTTTCAGGCAACGGTGCTTTCAAGTCAAATGGGCTTAGTGCAGCAGAACCCTCCCAGCTATATCCAAATAGCATTTTTTTTTTCAACCCTTTATTAAAACTACAATCCAGTGATGGTTTGTGTTGTTGTGGTGTATGTGTGTGGTCAGTGCTGAAATTCACACATTAGATTTGGTTTGAGAGCAATGTGCATGGGAACAAAGAGAAATAGATTCATCACTTCCATTACCCCATCCAAAACCAGAGCTGCAGCTGTGTGATTTATGTTGCCCTGGGAGGGATTAGTTTTGACAAATGTGCAGAAGGTGCTGGGTAAGCAAACACAGTCGTCATCAATATCCAGCCCAGTGGCAGATGGAGACTGAAGCGTCATATCTGTGACCCCTAGTGGAGCTGACGAGAACTGGTGACTGTACAGACTTCTCATTGTTAGCAGAGCGTCCTACTGTATGACTACAGGGTTGGCGGTTCAAATCCTGGTTCCAGCTGTTCATATGGCAAAGTGTCCTTGGGCAAAGCACTGAACCGTAAATGGCTCCCAATAGATCTGGCCTTGCATGGTAGCAGCTGTGTGTGTGTGTGTGTGTGTTTACAGTCACACCATGAGGACCTCTGACACTATGGGGACCAAAATTCAGGTCCCAACGAGGGTTAAATGTAAATAAAGGTCCTCACTAGTAAAATAGAAAAAATGTGGCCCTCTAAATACTTATTTTTCCTGAAAGTCCCCATGAAGCATGAGGAAAACTGATGCAAAGCAAAGCATGTGTTTTTCAAAGGTTTGAAGATATGTTTACTTAAAAATAGATATATATTTACGTATTTTTTAAAAGTATTTATTTTATTAATTTTTTTCATTGTATTTATTTTTTTAAACATTGGCTTTATTTAGTTACGTTTCTTTCTTTCTCTTATTTTTATTATTATCTTTAATTTATTCATTTATTTTTATTTATTAAATTTAATTTTGTTTTCTGATTTTTATTCTAAATCTTTATATTCATTTTATTTTATTTTCAAAAAAGATGTTTACACTCACTACCCAGTGGAAAAGTGTATATATATATGTATATACAAGTGTAGTATATTTACCATTCCTATCCATTCATGCATGTAACAGCCAACATTTGGGAAGTCTTTTCTTTCTTTTCTTTCTTTCTTTCTTTCTTTCTTTCTTTCTTTCTTTCTTTCTTTCTTTCTTTCTTTCTTTCTTTCTTTCTTTCTTTCTTTCTTTCTTTCTTTCTTTCCTTTTTTTTTACAACTAAACTGAAGACACACACAAAAAGAGGAGTTTTGTTGTGCATTGTCAGTTATGTTAATTATTTTTTAGTTTGGTCTTCTTGTGTTTGTTCACTTCCTGTTTTATTTTGGTCAAAGGGTTTCTTTTCCTGTTGTGTCTGCATTCTGTTTTCCTTGATTCCTTCATTGTCTGCACCTGGTGTCCACCTGTTGATTCATCACACCTGATTGCAATCCCCCCTCATCCTATATATTCTCCTTTTCTCCGTCACAGTGAAGTCTGTGAATTTGTATTAGAATAGTTATTTGACAGAGAGTAACTCATTTGTTTTATCATTTATTTTATTTTACATTATTTTATCTTGTTAGTTATGCAAGATACATTTTTAGTTAGTTATGACTGGTTTCCGTCTCTTGATTTTTGAATCCATGCTCTTAACAGGTGTAATAACAGAAACATAGTAGAGTATTTAAAGTGTTTCTTTCTTTATGGTTTAATTTGCATACAGAGCCAACAGGTAATAACCTAGCACTTATGCTAGGATATTGTTTGCGGACTTATTCCATGCAGACTATTGTCCAAGCTGTGGATGGATGAGACATTTTCTTACCAACCGTCTGCAGTCAGTCATATTGTATACCAATTCACAACAGCAACATCCTTGATAGATTTGCCAATGACACTACTGTAGTAGGGCTGATCCATAATAAAAATGAGAGGAGGTCCTGAACTTCACTACCTGCTGTTCCCTCAACAACCTGTCAATCAATTCCTCCAAAACAAAGGGGTTGGTCCTTGACCTCAAGAGGAAGAGGGGGTGGGGGGGTATACACACACACACACACACACACACAAAATGTAATGTTTTCATTTCATTTTGTAATAATGCCGTATTTTGTTTGTATTATGTAATAATATATTACATTTTGCATCAGCAGGTGCTTTGGTGGTGTGGTATTAAAACTAAAGGAGCTGTTTGGGAAACATTCCAAATGGTTTATGTCTCGGCTGGTAATTAGACATATTTGACATTAGGACAATTTGAAATTACGGAAATATTTTGGAAATAGAAATTTTGTTGTTTGTTTAACCTTTTGAGGCAATTTCATATTTGTTTAAAATGAATCTTAGTGGATAAATGATCTGGTCACAGCAGCTCTGTAAAAAAGCACAAGACACTTACGTTGTTTAACCTCTTAAGCCCCAAGGGTTTTTTTTTGGCAAGTCCTGCCTAAAATGCATGCCTAAATTAAAGTAAAATACAATTAACAAACAAATAAACTATGCTTTAGAATTGTTATTATGTAATGCACCATATTATTACATTTTATAGAGAATAAAAAAGTTGTGCATTTTGTAATAATCTTTTCAAAATGAAAAAGTTATTACATTTTGGACGTTTATTACAAAATGCACCGTTATTACAAAATGCGACTCAACACACCTCCTTCTCATCTTTAAGTTTCTGGGAACATACATTCCTCACATGGATGACTAACACCAACACCCTTGGGTGAAAAGCACAGCCACAACTGTACTTTTTAAGGTCACTGAGAAAGGTCAATCTGTCCCAGGAACATCTGCTGTCCTTCCATAGATGTTCTGTAGAGATCATCCTGACTCACAACATCCTGGTGTGGTACAGGAGTAGCTCTAAGGCCGACAAGAAGGCTCTAGAAAGAGTCAGGAAATCAGCCCAGAGCATCACAGGAGCACAGCTGCCCTCTCTGTCAGACATATGACAGCAGATGTCTGCGTAGGGCCACAAGCATCACCTCCAACAGTTCACACCCTGGACGCAGCCTGTTCTCACTGTTGCCATCAGGGAGGACGTACAGACCCACCCTCGCCTGTACCCCCAGGTTTAAAACACGCTTTACCCCAGTCCGATACGGGTCCTGAACACAGATAGGTAAGATATGTGACAAAAGTGCCGATTAGCTCATGTTTTTAATATAGGTTCAGATAGGTAAAATACATTACCTATACGAACACAGGTAGGTAATGTATGCTAACGTATTTCACTAATGTTAATACATACATCCTTTGTGTTCAGTCAGGGCCCAGTGCAATATATTTGGATTTATTTATCTCTACTGTCTCAATGGTTGTTAGGTTGTGTGTGTGTTTGTATTCCTATCTTTATGGGGACATTAATATGTTTATACAGTCACACCATGGGGACCTGTGACACTATGGGGACCAAAATTCAGGTCCTCACAAAGGTTAAATATAAATAAAGGTCCTCACTAGTAAAATAGAAATGATGTGACCCTATAAATACATGAATTTGTTTGTTCAGAAAGTCCCCATAAAGCATGAGGGAAACAGGTGCAAAGCGAAACATGTATTTTTCGAAGGTTTGAAGATGTGTTTACTTTTCATATTATTTATTTATTTAAAAAAAATTATTAGTGTTATTATTATGAATTTTTTTATTTTAATTGAAGACATTTTTAAAAAATTACATTTTATTTTATAAAAAAGAAGAAGAAGATATGTTTACAGTCACTACTCAATGGCTACTTCATTATAAACTCAGTCCTCATAAGACATAATGCCTTTTTCCTCTAAATTTTAACCTTTTCAACACACCACAGAGAGTTGTCTTTTTAATTTCATTGTACATTTGTAGGATGACAAAGTATTCTATTCTATTTTAGTTCATTCTTCATTACACATTAGTAATTTTTCACATTGTACATATTATATTTCTTGTACTTATATTCCTTGTGTATATTGTTTTTAGATAAGATCTCTACAGCCCTTCTTCATTCTAAAACCCCTGAGACTGCGATGTCAAACAAAACTGATTATTGCAACTTTTCATCACAATTAAACATTTGATTATAGAACTTTGCATTGCACTGTGTGTGTGTGCAATTGAGTTAGAAAACAAGCGTTGTCTAGCCCACCAGAGGTCATTCACAGTCTGATTTTGTCTGCTTAGTATTCTTTCCACATTAGAGCAGCTGCTGCTTAAGGAGCCATTAGATAATGATTTGGTTATAACACCGTCATGGAGGAAAGAACAAAAAAAAGAGGAATAATCAAGTCCACCCTGTCAGCAATTACTGGAATATTCCATGTAAAGTCATGCCTGCAAACACAACATTTTGGGCTTGTTTCCAGTTAGATTCTGAGCCTGAATACTGATCTAAGCTCCTCATTTAGGATTATGAAGCTTAGTTAAATCAAAAACACTTTCCTAGGAAAAACAAATGCAATTTTACCAATGTTTTTCTTCAACTTATCATTTTGACATGAAGAAGTAAAAACATGATACAATTGTACTGAATTTTCTTTACAAATTCCATGTTCAGGTTTTTCACATTTTCTTGATATATTAAAGTTTGTATATTTAAATATTTCCATATTTTTCTAAACTAAAACAAAAGATGAAAAAAAATTAAGTTGTCATTATCAGCACAATGTAAAATATTTTTGACATCATATGGATTTCTTATTTTTTTGGTAGGTTTTTATGTTATTTAACTATAGATATTATCGGTCTGTATGTAGAACCTGAACTAAAATAAGTTCCACATCCTTAATTGTGGAATTATTGCACTTTGTAAATTCATCCTAGGGTTGCGGTTAGCATTGGAACATTTGGCCCCCGGACCGCATGTTTGAGACCCCTGCTTTAAGGTGCGTTGAGTCACATTTTGTAATAAAATGTCCAAAATGTAATAACCTTTTCATTTCATTTTGTAATAAACTGCAGCATTTTGTAACAAATTTTGCTGCATTTCTATTTCCAAAAAAATTGTCCATGTCTATTATGTCTAATTACCAGCCAAGCCATAAACCACTTGGAACAGCTCCTTGACTTCATTCATGCCGCACCAACAAAATGTAAAAACGTATTACATAATGCAGCAAAATATATCACATTTGTCTAGTTTAAAAAAGTAATGAGTCTATTCTGAGAATGTAAAGAGTATAAAGTACAGATATTTATATAAAAATGTAGGGAGTAAAAGTAAAAAGTTGCCAGAAAAATAAATACTCAAGTATAGTACATATGCCTAAAAAACATACACAGTACAGTAAAGGAAGTACTTGTACTTAGTTACTTCCACCTGTTGAGCAGAGGGGCTGGGTTTCAGGAGGAGGGTGGAGCCAAAGAGGTGAACCCCCAACACAATCCTCCTGGACCAAACACTTGGGACTGGTTACAGTGATGAAGAAAAACTAACTTTTATCAGGCAAGAACCTAGCACAGACCCTCTGACTCCTGGTGCTGGGCTGTCTGTCTTTATCAGCTGGGGTTAAAGAAAGAAGCTAAAGGAAGAGAGAGAGAGAGAGAGAACGAGAGAGAGAGAGAGAGAGAGAGAGAGAGAGAGAGAGAGAGAGAGAGAAAGAGAGAGAGAGCAAAAGCACAAAACAGGGCCACATCCCATCAGGCCTTTTTTTAAACGCTAAACCACACATTCCCCACCATTTTTCAGGGGTTCTTTTAGTTAAAACCATCATTTTTACAGGGCTTCATTGTTATGTCTCATTTTGTCATCTAAACCCACTTTATCCTCACTTGGGCCATGGGGGTCTGTGGGGGCCTAATCCATCTACAATGGGAGAAGATGGGCGGGGTATGAGTCTCCAGTTCATCTCAGGGCTGAACATATATAGACAAACAATCACTCTTACATTCACAGCTATGGACAATTTAGATTAACTAATTAACCTATCAGTGCATGTGTTTGGATGGTGGGAGGAAACTGGAGAAAACCCACACAGACACGAGGAGAACATGCAAACTCCACACAGAAAGGTCTGGTGCTGGACTCAAACCAGGGTCCTTCTGTCTGTGAGGCATGAGTGTTAACCACTGCAGCACCATGCCGCCCTATTGTCCTGTCATTATGTTGATTTGTGCCAAGTTAGAAGGTCCTGGGTACAAAGGTATAACCTCACCTGAACCAAAAACACATGGATTCCTCTTATTTCCCTTCCACTTCCTGTTTTACTTTGCCAGGTTCTCATCTTTCTGTTTTGTCTGTACTCTGTCATGCTTGTCTGGGTGTGTGTCTTCTCCTCTCCTTTCCTCTCTGTTGATAATCCACATAAGAACTAGTCATATTAAACCCAGTACTGCCCGGATTAGCTCTGGTACCAGTTGGATATGATCTTCATTTGTATCATCCTTAATTTCTTTGTTTATTCTCATTGTCTTTATGCATTTTTTATCATCAGTTCACAGCTTATTGTGTCTTGTAAAGTCTGAAATTATGTATTCTTGTTATATTCCTATTATTTGCATGTTCCATTGTTGAATAATGAATGCAGTCTTTTTTGGGGGGGGGGGCTTGATTTTGAGAAACATCAGTAAACAAAACTTATCCAAAGCTAGTGTAAATGTCGATTATTTTAGGCTTTAGTTTGGCTGTCAAAACTATCAAAATGCTCCTATTTCTATTTTGGATAATTCTGTTATAAATTTCAGGTTACATGTAATAACGTCCCTTGTCCTTTATTTTTCCTTTTTTCAGAATCAAACAGGACAACACAAATTTTAATGATCCTATAATCAACCCATTAACAAGGTGATCTCTCTGTGGTGAACAATGCTGCTTTTGTCATTATTTTAAAATGTCCAAATGAACAGTAAAATGAATGGATGACAGGAATGCCCCTCTGAGCGTCAGTCAAATATCACCACTAGTGGATTAGTTTAAGTTTTAAATAAGAGCTCCTTTATAATGTTGAAGATCAGAACATGTAAACACTAGTACAGTGTTATATTTCTGGTGGAATAATGTTGGCTATATTATAATACATTAAAAAAAAATAGTATAGTATATGGCTGCAAGACTGGAATATGCATTGATCTCAAGCAATGTTGACTCCCCCTCTGTGGGGTTAAAAGATATAAATAAATAAATAAATAAATAAATAAATAAATAAATAAATAAATAAATAAATAAATAAATAAATAAATAAATAAATAAATAAATAAATAAAATAAGTGAATGAATAGAAAAAAAAATGCAGACAAATTAGAGAAAGGAGAGGAAAAAAGGAAGAAAAAAGAAAGGGAAAAGAAGAAGGAAGGGAAGAAAACAAACAAACAAAAAACTCTATTTGTTACCTACTTTCCTATCTGCTCATTTGTTTTTTGTTTTTTTGTTTTTTTGTTTGTTTTTTGTATATATGTATATGTTTAGTACATTCAGTTATTTATTATTGGTATTGTTATTATTGTTATTATTTTTTATTATTATCATCATTTTTGTACTATGCACTATATTGCTATAAGATGAATTCAGGTTATTGGGGAAGTGAAGAAGGGGTAGGATTAAATAAGCTTATGCTTCATCCTAGTCCTTTTCGGACATGTCATTGTTATTATTATTACTGTTGTATTGATTATTGTTGCACTTTGCACATGTTCGAAATAAATCATTCAAATCAAAATCAAAATCAAAAATAAGCTGCATTAACACTAAACTGAATGAATGCTCTGAGTGTGCCACCATCAGTTTAAATAGAGAGCCCCCTGCATCAGAAAAAGCACCTTTTGCATCAGTATAGGGCGTACAGAGGTCCTGACCAAGCATGAGTTTACAATGCACAAGGGGTGAGACTGTATTAAGAGACAAAGGAGGACAGACAGGTAAAGTTACGGTGGGATTAAACTTGTTAAATCCATCATTGATATTGACATTCCTCTGTGTGTGTTTTCTTTCTTTTTCTTTCTTTCAACAATGCTAAGGTCCTAGAATGACATCACCATGTTGTGGTTTAAGTGATCTTGAAAATAAAATCTTCAGCCTTTGTCCAATAAAAATATAATGGAGGCCAGACTGTGACAACTGAGACAAGACCTGCAAAAGTTTTCTAGAGACAAAGGTTGATTTTACACGCTATAGCACTGTCATGAAATAATACATTTAATCGGATTAATGAATATTTTTATTCACTCAGTGCCAAATTAATCAGTCAGATATATATATTTCAACACGTTTAGCATATGTTTAGCCTCATAACATAATTGCCTAAGTCATATTTTTGGACAAATTGTGATATGTGTATAGCTAATGATGTGTTAAATGTAGACATCCCAGTCTTCCTCGTCATTGTATCTTAGTTGTGTTTGGTTCACTGCATTCAGTGGCTTTGCTCCCCTCTCTAGGCCACTGCACCATCCACTTATGCATAGCACAGTCCTTGCACAGACATCAGCAGTAAATTTATAGCCTCATGTTGACAACATTGATTTGTCTCGCCACCAGTGTGAGTATTAGCCCTCTTTTCATTCAGTCTAATTTTCCAGACTGATAGATATATGAACTAATGGATGGTTTAATTTAAAAGGTAAATGACAACAGTATTGAAAACCCACAGACAGTCCTTAACTCATGGCTGGCATTTATATAATCACAGACTTTAATCATCATGTTATAGTACTTCATTTCTTGTGCTTTTCTCCTATGTTTTAGTACATTTCAGAAAAGTGGAGCAGAAAAAGTCTCCAAGTCCCTGAACATATATGCAGTGTGATATATCATCATCACGAGCAACAGTGTTGATGCGATGGCTCTGAAGATTCTTCTGTTACACAACTCTGTTTTCAGAGCAAACACTTGTAAGCCTGTATTATTACAATCGTGATGAATTGTACTTTCTCATATGTAATATAGGAAACTGGAATCTTTAGGGCAGGGGTGTCAAACATGTGGCCCGGGGGCAAAAACCGGCCCGCCACCGGGTCCAATTTGGCCCCTGGGATATATTTGCTAAATGCAAAAATTACACAGAAGGTATTAATAATTAAGGAAGTTAAAATATGGATCAGATCATCATCATGATAAATAAATGATGAAAAATACAAATTTTCATCCTTGTTTTAGGGTAAAAAAAAATGTTTTGAATAAATAAATAAATAAGACTATCCTGTTACAAAAAATGTGAATAACCTGTAATGTATGTGGCATTTAATCAATATTCTGAATGTTACTAAATGCTGTGTGTATTTGTAAATCCACTGTTATCTTTAAGTTGTGATGCACATGTATAAATGATAAACTAAAGTACAATATTGTTAATATTGAAGCCATTTTTCTTAAGAATTCTCAGGTCGTTCATGTTATGTTCAAGTACAGGTTGTAGATGTAAACATTTTCATTATGGAATTTTACCATTTCTGCTCAAAAACATAGAGAAAACTTTGGAGTCTACATCATTTATACATTTTTACCCTATTATTTCTATTATTTTACTGGTCACTTTATACCATATTAGGCTGAATGTGGCCCCTGAACTAAAAGGAGTTTGACACCCCTGCTTTTGGGAGATTGTGCGGTAACCAAAAGAGTTATGTGGTACTTATTAAGTATTGTATATTAATTACAGTTAATTCCATGAGCTTGTTAACTGTAGTTCAACAACATAAACAGAGTTTGGGAGTAATTAAATGATTTAAACAGCTATCTAGTAAAGAACACAGTGTCACAGCATAGACGCAATGAATGAAGACACCAAACAGCATGTACTCTGTGAACAGGAGGTTTTCCTTCACTAAATTAAATCAATCCCTGAGTGAGTCATTATGTAATGCAATACCTTGGGTTGTCACTAGGTGGCAATCATACAGCACTCTCATTTCCCATGATTCTATGGTGTTATTTCCTTATTTTGTGTGCTGTTTTCTTGTAGCTTTTATCATCATATTAACAGATACAGACTGCCACTGTGTTACTTCAATGAATGACATTTTTTTGCAAATTAATCTGGTTAAATTATTTATTTCCTTAAATGATTTATTCCCCTGAAAGTCTTATATTATGTAATATGTCATGGACAGTACAATGCCAAACATCTGCTGCTCATCTTTCATCTGTAAAGTCCAGGGTCCAGGGTTTCTGTGGGAGCCTTAGCTGTGAAAATAATGGGACTTGTCCAACTAACAAGTGTAAATTCATGTTCACATATGGACAGAATATCCCACAACACATCATTTTGGAAGAATTTATCAGACATTAACATTCATATTGTCTGTGTTTAAAAAAAAAAGAAGAAGAAGAAGCTTGAGCCAATAATTTACATAAACACATTTTGTGGCTCAGTGGTTAAATGTGTTAAAACTTATATACTTTAATAAGATGTATGAAACATGACTGAAATGCTGGTTATCTGATGTTTTTGTAGGAGTGATAGTGTTTGTTTTTTGTTTTTGTTTTTTCAAATTCAGATTATATTGATTTATGTTCATTTATCCAGTAGATTTCTAAATGTTTCAGTATAAATAACCTGTAAAGTGAATGTATTGTTATATACAGACAGTGTTTTGAAGTAGATCCTTTAGAGTAAAACACATTCTATAATTAATTCACAGTATTTCACATCTACAGCTAAACAGCATTTTTTACTTAACTTTTCTTTATTAGTGACTCAAACTTCTTTTATTCTGGAGCCAATAAAAGCAATGCCATCATTACATCTGAGAAATGACATATATTTATTTTGGATACTCTCAACATGAATTTGACTTTAATTTGGCAGAATAGTTTAGAAGCTACATCCTCGAATTATAATTGAAAGGGGAAACTGTAATCCCAGTCAACAAAACCCTACAGCACTGTCCTCTACTAATTTGTCAAATCTGTCTTCATTTATCTGATCCAAGCTGTTAAAATAAACTCAATAATTCACTCATATTTATTTGTTGTATCAGGTCCAGCCCAACTTGTTGCTGTCTCTACCACTCTATAACCTTTAAGCCACTAATATGGATGAAACCAGGTTAACAACATGCTTTAGGACAGAGTTGTTCAGCTGGAGACAATGACCATCACTCAGCTCTCCTGTGGGGAGTTGTGATTTATACAAATTATTCCATAAAATCCAGAGTTATGGGGACAGATTCATGGGGCTGAGAATAAGGGGGCATGTCAGTTCAGTTGCTAGGAAACAAGTAGGCGGAAGACAACGGTGTGAGGCAGGAATCTGGGTTGGGTAGGGTAAGACAGTAAGAAAGACAGCAGAGGGGGAAGAAGAGAGAGAGAGAGAGAGAGAGAGAGAGAGAGAGAGAGAGAGAGAGAGAGAAAGAGAGAGAGAGAGAGAGAGAGAGAGAAGAATCGTGCCGCTGGGTAAATGGGTTTCATCATATTTCCTTGAGGCGTTGATCAAGGCAGGGTTGAGAAATGAACAGTGCTGCTATTTCCACACTGTGTTATTACAGAGACATGACTATTGATTCGACCAAACTCACTTGTAATTATTCTGGTTTCTAATGATCAAAAACACGCCCAATGGAAAGGCCACAAATTCAAATGATGTTCCTTGTAGTTGCTCATTATTAACATTCATACAGACACATGCAACACCAACACAAACACACACAAATGCACAAAAGTCCTCTCATGTTCATGCCATTACCATCTCAATGAAGCTAAATATAGTCCAATCCCCTTCCCCTTCATCTCCACATATCAATAGGTCTGGCTTTGTTGTCCGTCTGTCCTCAGCTTTCCTGTGTCATGCTCAAAATCTGTACACCGGCTCATAACACACTGAGCCAACATTTATTTTTGGATGATGTAAAAAGCGTAATGTCATTTTGGGAGATTTTTTTCCATTACCTGATAGGCAGCTTAATCTAATTAATGAAAAGGTTGACATATAAAACCCCATGTGTCATAAACCCTAAGGTCTCAATATGAAAGAAGAAGAATAACACACTTGTAATGCTGGGTACAAAGACACAAATGTTTTTCTAGATAAATTCTTCAGCTCTCCATTATGCAAAAATTTATTGGAAACTATGTATTTTGTGTCTGGATGTTAACCTTGGTCATAAATAATCAGTATCACATTGGGGGTTTTTATACTGATGGAATTTTTTATTCATGTTTTCATCAGTACATGGTTATTGGGTTTTTATCCACGTCACTGAAACGGCTACAAAAGTTGATACAAAAAAGTGGAATTATTATTATTATTATTATTATTATTATTATTATTATTATTATTATTATTATTATTATTATTATTATTATTATTATTATTATTATTATTATTATTATTATTATTATTATTATTGTTATTATTATTATTATTATTATTATTATTATTATTATTATTATTATTATTATTATTATTATTATTATTATTATTATTATTATTATTATTATTATTATGTACAGAAAGTCATGTTAATTTTATGCACACCTACACTGTTCCTTTATTAATACTCTTGTAGAATTGTAAATTTTTGTGATTTTTTTTTTTATTTATTTCTTATTGTGTACCTGCCTGACTGGAAGAAGTGCACATGAATTCCTATGTGCCTGTGCAAATGGCAATAAAAATCTATTGTATTGTATTCTATTATTATTATTGTATAATAATGCCATTGACTGTTTGCGTGGTTAATGAGGAACATACACAAATAATTGATCATTTTGCATTTTTTCAGAGTTAAACATGCTAACTTGATGTTTTTTTTTCCTATAATAAATAATTAGTTAATGAGTAAAGGATTAGCCAGTTAGTCAAATACTTAGGTGAGATTTCTGCTTTACTTTATAAACACAGAGCTAATATTATTTGGCTGAGTGCTGCAGGTCGGTGTTAATTTATACCTGGAGTATAGGATTATTATGCTCACATGGACAACAGCATTTTAAACCCCTAAACATTCCATTAAATATATTGAGAAAAGTCTAGGGAACGTTTTTGAAGTTTTTTTTTTATAAACAGTAGGTTCTATAAGTGGTTCTACAGTGGAATTTTAGTGTGTGATTGTTCCATTTAAAAAAGGAATTGAAATTCATATTTCAAATAAGCATTTCTTGTTTCTCGTTTTGCATTTTTCCACAGCTCAGTATCATTGTATAAAAGGATACCATTGACCTGGACCTTTAATTTGATTAGATAGAATTCTACAAGCTGACACTGCATTTTAATTAAGCATGTAGCTCTAATACGCAGATAAAGGCTTGGTCTCCATCTAGACCATCTTGAAAATTTAATTTAATAGTTTTCACATTGATTATAGATTTCAGATAGTTAAACTTGACAATGGTTAGACCACCTTTAATTTATGTTTCTAACCACCAGATTGACCATATACAATAAACTGTAAAAAAAATAAAATAAATACAAATAAATACAAATAAATACAAATAAATACAA
Organism: Siphamia tubifer; assembly: GCA_020466265.1. Lineage (NCBI taxonomy): Eukaryota > Metazoa > Chordata > Actinopteri > Kurtiformes > Apogonidae > Siphamia > Siphamia tubifer. Next base: position 43,190,219 of record CM035786.1, on the reverse strand, counting down.
ATAAATAAATAAATAAATAAATAAATAAATAAATAAATAAATAAATAAATAAATAAATAAATAATAGGTGGCTTAACCCAAATGCAAGAGCAGCAGGCAGGAGTATAAACTAAACTAGAAAAACACTCGGAGAGCGCAGACTCCACCAAGGCAGATCAGCCCCCTCCTGAAAGACATGCACGACCCCCACCACCACCACCACCAAATTCCTTTTGTCAGTATCAACATTTCCCAAAAATTGTAGTCAAATCCATCCATAAATTTTTCCATAACCCCCCCCCCCCATATACACACACACACACACACACACACACACACACACACACACACACACACACACACACACACACATACTTCCACCAATCACCACCAATATTTAGTCAGTTGTTACTTCTGTCAGTATCAACATTTCCTGAAAATTGCAGCCAAGAAGAACAAAACTTTTGATAGGAATGTAAACCCCTCCCTACCTCTACTCATCCAAAAGTGCTCCTCCTACTGTCAGCAAATTAGCTTAGGCTATATGTCACAAAGAAAGACATAGTGTAGTTAACTTAGTTTAACGGCAAAATTCCTCATTACTTACTGGTTGATGAGTGTTTGCTAACACTTCAAAGAAGAGCTGTTTACATTTGGCCCTGGAACTAAGGTGCGCTTCATTTCCTTATGCTGGTGTACCGCCAGGGCAAGTAACATTTTAAACCATAATTATTGTAACAATCCCACAATGTTATTGCTGTTTGTTTGGCATGATTGCGACAGACAAGAACAATTTATCCTGCAATAAAATGTAGGTGAAACCAATTCTCCGTCTGTTTCCTGGATCCAGTGGAACGATACAATATGGAACCTCAGGAAGGAGTGTGGGTTATGAAAACATCTGGTTGTAGAAGTGGGGGTGTCGCAACACCTCCATCCCCCATGGGTTCCACGCCCGTGAGTTATAATGAGCTTAGTACTGTTTTAGGTAGAAAATGGTCACAGTGAAATCACAAAAAAATGTGGTTGTTGTTGCACCACATGTTGGACAGTATACAGACATCATCATCATCTCTGAACAGTTCCCTGTTGCCATAGAGACTATTCTGGCAGTGACTAGTGGGGGGGGGGGATTGTTAGCATAGCCTGGAAAGTGTCACAAATACTTTAAAGTATTCTTCAGCTCAGTTGAAAGCAGTCCAGATAGAATAAGTCTCAGTAGACACTATCCAGCATCAGTCATTACTGTCAGTAATGATATTGGTGTTGACGCATAAATGAAATCTCTCTCTCTCTTTTTTTTTTTTTTTTGCTTTTAAAACAGATTTACTGTAGTTAGGAGAGAATGAAAAAGACATAACAAAGAGGGATGTCACAATAAACCATTTAGCTGCATTAAACCTCTATAAAGATGTGTTTTGATGCCACTGGTTCCCTGTGTTTTGATTTGCTCTTTTATACCCAGACATTAAAGCCCCTCCCACTTCTGTCAACAGACATTTGTTGAGCTGATGAAAATGTGTTGACATGTTTTACTCTGCCACACACACAGATTCTTTATTTCACAATGAGTCTTCACAGCTACACAACTTGTCATTTAGCCAGAGATTAAGTTTGTCCTTGGTTTTCTCTTCTACCCTCCGACCTACCTGATTTAGGTTTTAAAGTCCTCTGCAAAGGAACAGGGACTAAAAAAGGAAAAGTAGTTGTTTCTAAACAAATACAGTATGGGATCCAGTCTAAAAAAAAAAACTTGTATAATTATGCCACCAATTATTTATTAAGGTGCTTGTGCAATGAGTAGCCAAAGTTTTCCATTTTTATCCCCTGAAGGTATTTTATTTCAGTTTTTTTTTTTACAGAGTTATTAATATTCTGCTGTCATCTTCTGTGCAGTACATGTGGTCCTGTTGTCCTTGCTGAGTTTGCACACATCTTGACAGTGAAGTTGTCAAAGTGTCTGAATCTGTTATTTTTAGCGCTGCACATAGATCTTACCTTCACACCAGTACTGACTTATGAAATATATCAGCTCCCTCTCATTTTCTGTAGAAATCAATGTTGGCCTGAGCTGCAAAAACAGGACGTCATTTTCAGCTGTAGGTGTCATTTTCACCTCAGTGATCAATGCCAGAAACCTGTAGCATGTAAGGAGTTCAGATGACATTTGTTATTAACACATGATAAACCAACACAGTCAACACTTATGATAATATTATTCTATATTTAATTCACTTTCATAAAACAGATATTTTTTTCCAGTGAAGATGATGGTAATCACCAGGCTTCAGGTTTTACTAAACCTGCCAACTACCTGTGTTCACATGTGCTATTTTTGAATAGAGATCTTATTATTGGTGAACGGACTGTCAAGATGCTATCATGACAGTAGGTAACCTTGGTAACCCCATGTTCCCAGGCTAGAGTTTTGTAAACTAAAACTCACCCAGAGCTCTTGCAGATGGTAGAACATTTCACAAAAGATAAGGAAATAAGATCCCAATAATTCTGTAATATTTAACATCAATCATTTTTCTAATGTTGTTTTTCTGTAGTTAAAGAGCTTTATAGATGTTTAGAGAATATAAATTAAATTTAGTATAAACCACCATCATTGTTATTGCTTCTATGTGACGTTTATTTATCACTTAGATCAGACATGTGGTTCAGTGTGTGATATTACATCAGGTTGACAGTAACTGACTTTGAAAACAATCCAATTGCAATTCCGTACAACTAATGTAAATGAAGTAAAAAGCTGGCAATGAAGCTGTTGGTTTGTTATTTTACAGTAAAAATATTCAACAAATGGGCAGTATATATTTAGGAATATTTCTATATTATTATTGTAAACGGTCTGGTTATAAAACCCAATGTCTTAAGAATTAAAAGTAAGAATAAAAATGCAAATAGGGCTTTTCTTAACAGTCACATACACAGCAAATATGCACCTGTAAAGTGTCTACATGTGTCCACACTATGCAGTGTAAAATTAACACTTTTGAAAATGTTAAAAATGTAACACTCAGTTTTTGTTGGTTTAACACTATTTTTTTTGTTAAAAATAGAAACCACTTAACACTCAACAGGTTACCATGGTGACATAGTAATGGTAAGAAAAATAAATGGTAAGCTGCACGACCCCCCACACACACACACACACTCCCAGTGTCCCTTAAGGGCCACCCTAAGAATGAACGACTTTACCGGCCCTTGTGAAAAACAAGATGGCGATGGTTGGTTTGGAAATTTTTCATCAATCCTTCAAACATTCTAGAACTCTTACATGAGGATGTGATTTGATCTACACCAATCTGGATCAATACCCTGGTTTAACAACATTAATTTAACAAAAGCACCAGGCGTAGTGTTGATGCGTGGTGTTTCATAGAAAAGTTAAATGATACAATAATACACTGTCAATAACAAAAAGAAAAAAAGAGCAAAAATCAATACTAAAAAAATAGAAACTAGTTTTGAAGACCTAATCTCTATAATAATATATATTTTACATTTGTGACAACATAAATAAATATAGCTTTACATTGGGAACCAAATTTAAAAAAAAAAACTGATTTAAAAACATTCAATTCTGCAGAATGTATTTGTATTTAATTTATCCTACTTCATTTATCCTGGGTTGTTTCTACTAGTTTGGTGTCAACTACATTTAAACCAAAATGTATGTGAGGAAAAAACTATTGACTCAATGTATTTTACACCACAAAGAGGTTCAAGCTGCTCGCTCTTTGCCATCTTCTGGGAAACAACCATTATCTTTCCACCCTAATCATCCCTGTTGTTAACCACTAATTCCCATAATCCCCCCCTCACCTCTCAGTCGAGAAAACTGCCTGCACTCACATCCTGCTGGAACATAAAACAATGTACTGATATTTCACTGTTATTGCTGCATAGCAGAAGAAGGAACAAGTCATATTTGTATTATTAAAAACAACTAAGTGATTTCGACTTGGGTTTATAATACAAAGAGACCTCTGAGGAAGAACCGGCACTGTCTTTTTCAACATTTATAATGAGTGCGCGTCATTTTTCTGACTGTTATGTGTTCTATTTTTAATGCCTGTAATGTGTTGGAGCTCTAATGAGTCAGAGGACACACGCCATTGATCACTGCCTTCGTCACACCACCTTCACTAAATACCCATCAGTGTCAGTGTCACGGTTAACTCTCTCCTGTGGCCTCAGGTCTGTCTTTTCTCTTTTTCGTCTTTCTATCAGTGAGGGTGTACGCTCTCCTGACATAACAGTATCTACACTGACTCTGCTGTTTGTCTCTTAGTGCTTTTCAATTTGTCTAAATGTAGTGTTTAATTTGTGTCAATACATTCAAAGAAGATTTTTTTAAAGTGCAAGCAAAAAACATCAATTGAAAATACCAAATGAAGAAAAATAAAACCAAAAAATAATAATTCAAATGAAAAAAAAAGTGCTGATCGTGTGATATTAAATGACTAAATATGTATATTTATCCTGGTTTTTATCCTGGACTGTTTTTATTTCTTGAGGATTTTATTGTGTTTTATTGCATCTTGTTGTTCATTTATTTATCTGTTTTATGCCTTATTTATACTTGCTGCTTAACTGGTGAATGGTGGAATACTCAGAGGTGGTAAAAGTACTCAGATTCTGTACTTAAGTAGAAGTACACCTACTAGTGTGAAAAAATATTCTGGTAAAAGTAGATTCAACTCTTCTACTTAAGTAAAAGTTAAAAAGTACAATGTCTCAATTGTAATAACGTACAAAAGTAAAAAGTAAACAAAATGTTTTGACATGAACGCAATAATACTTATTTAACCAAGAAAAAATCTGAAAAGTTTCAAAATGATTTAAATGAAACCCTTTAAAAGTGAGTTACTGTGTTAAAATTGTGTTTGATCAGGTCAGAGTTACTAGTTTTGTGAATATGGACAGGAAATTTAGGGGGAAAAAAGGCACAATTGAGATAAAAATTCATCATGAGATTTTAAAAAAAGTTATAAATATGAGATTAAAAAAAATGCATAATTTTAAATAAAATGTTAAAATTGTGAAATTAAAAGTCAAAATTGTGAGATAATAGTCATATAACTATAATATATAAAGTCACAGTTTCTCTCCTCCACTTCTCTTTGAAGTGACTAATATTCATACTGTCACATATGTTTAGTTTGAAAAAGTAACACATCTATTCTCAGAATGTAAAGACTATAAAGTACAGATATTTATACAAAAATGTTGGGAGTAAAAGTAAAAAGTTGCCAGACAAATAAATACTCAAGTAAAGTACAGATACCTAAAACATCTACTTAAGTTCCTGCTTAATAGGTTCAATATGTGTCTTGTTGTATGTGTCTGTACCCAATCAGAAGCAGAGTAGCTGCTAGGGCATTAACGACTTCAGTTTTTTTCATATCGATTTATCTGTCAATAAAGTCGGAGTTGCGTCGACGGGCTGTGATGACATCATCACATTGTCAGTGGAGAAACAACAGACACACGGCTAAAAAAACAAAACAAAAAACACAAACACATGTCTGTCCAATAATAAGCAACTTGTATTAAAGTTCACTGCAACGTAACATTGTCCACTGACACAAACAGCATTTAACTGCAGCAAAACAAAGGCTAACGTTAGCAAAGAGTTTTCTGTTAAATGTAACTGAACAACATCAGCAGGTGAACATATGTCTGCATTTGGTCTGGACCCACGGCTCTAACACTGGACTGTCCACACGTCTGTCACATGTCCTCAATTTTTATATTACGTGTAAAAACGTTAAGGGCAAAAAGATGAACACACCACTGTTTATATCATGTGTTGGGGGGGGGGTGTTGTCATAATGCGGGTTGTCTGTGCTGCTTATCACACAGGTTAGCTAGCTAATGCTGCTCAGATCATTAACATTAGCTGATACCTATACAGATGCCGTGCTGTTTTTTTTCATCTAAAGTGAAGTATTTCCACACATGCGATGTGTGTGTGTGTGTGTGTGTGTGTGTGTGTCACTATTGTTTTGTTAGCCCACCACAAGTGTCTTACCTGCAGGTGTGTTGTTTACATCTGTTCTGTTTTTGCATCGAGAGAGAGAGAGAGAGAGAAAGATAGAGAGAGAGAGAGAGAGAGAGAGACAGAGAGAGAGAGAGAGGAAGAAGGAGAGGATGGGAGACAGTGAGAGAATGAAGTGGTAGACAGAAGAAGAGAGGAGAGAATAACATGCGACTCGTCGACTCCTCCAAATTTAAGTCGACTTGTGCTACGGAAGTCGACGTGTCGACTAGTCGACATTTTAGTGAATGCCCTAATAGCTGCTGTGGCCAGAGCTGTGCATTTTCTTTTTTCATTAAAAAATTTTTGTCTGCTACTTTGACCTGACTTCTTCCAGAGTTTTGGACTTTCCAGTTTGACTCAAACCACATTTGGTGGTTGTAAAACACTTTACCCCACAGTGTGGATGGAACAACCAGCTGGTGTTTGGATCAATCAAGTAGGTGATCTTGGTCCAAAGTTATGCAAGGCAATCATGATGAAAAACAAAAAAATGAAGAAAACTAAAGAAAAAATGTTGCTAAATACATTAAAGAAAACAAGACATTGGCCTTGATAACCAGCTGTTAGTTCAACATAAATCATATTTAATTTGTATAGCATCAGATCATAACAAAAGACCTAACATCTGGAGCTGGTCTCAAGCAGACTTTTAATAAGCTAGTTCACAGACAAACAACAGAATACTACAGTAGTAAACATACTGAATTCCAGCCACTTTTATTCTTGTTCCTTCTGTTAGCAGTAGCTGTGCAGTTACAATTTTGTCACAATACTGACTCATTCACAGCAGGAAAGCTCTAATTCAGGCAGTTTGTGTCAGTGTCTGACACAAACTGCCCCGTGAGCATGTGATTTGCATTTCAGTGATATTTGGAATTGCAGAAATTACCTTTAAAATTAAACACTAATTTTCCAGTATTTGAAAATGAAACAGTGTCAGTGCGAAGACTGTAAGGTTCTGAAGCCCAGAGACAGTTCCATTGTATGATTATACTGTACATGTAGTGTAGAGCATTTTGTTTTCAAGATCAGGATAAACTTTATTTTCTGGGAAATTTGTTTTGGACAACAGTGCAACACATTACTGCATTCACTTTCAGATGCAAACAATAACAAAAAACAGTCACAAAGTACTGGAGTCAGCATAATCAGTATTCAGAGAATGCCTAATCTCACCCCTATTTTGTGCCAATCTCAAGTTTCTATGACAACCCGTTCTGCTAAATACAACCTTGACCTTTGACCTTTACTCAAAGGGATCATTGCATCTGATACACATTACCAATATGTATATGCCCATGTAATTTCATGGTGATATCTCAAGTATTCATTTAGTTATAGCATGATATGTCTCTGTGGACACACAGACAAACACACTGATTACAATAATCTCTCCCAACCAATGTTGGGCAAGTTTAAATATATATTACATGTTAAAAAAAAAAAAAAAAATATATATATATATATATATATAAGGTAAAATAAACATAAATAGACGTATATTGATACAATAAATACATTTTAAAAGCTAGGAGTAATTCCAATCCTTAAAGAGAGTAAAAACACTGAAACACATAAATTGTAAAAACACGGGAAGTTAAAAAGGGAAGGAAGGAAAGAAAGAAAGACAGAAAGAAAGAAAGAAAGAAAGAAAGAAAGAAAGAAAGAAAGAAAGAAAGAAAGAAAGAAAGAAAGAAAGAAAGAAAGAAAGAAAGAAAGAAAGAAAAAGAAAACTCAGAGCCCATTCATTTTCTAAGGCTTCTTGGGCAATGGAAGTTGAACTGGGAACTAAACAAGGTTCTCCTATAGGTCAAGTAGAACTTTCTGGTTTCTGTTATTGGATTTTATCAAACGGGTGTGCATTGTATGTATTGTGAACTACAAGAAACATGCATCCAGTATATTGTAACATTTACAAAACACAGTTGTGACAGACAGTTGTGCACATTTATTTCAAGTAAGATCCTTTAATTCAAAAAGGCAGTGGGAAACTTTATACTAAATAAGCTATAATATATAATAATAGTTTGCAAGTAATGCTACAGCCTGGGACTCTAACCCATATGATTTTCTACTGCAAAATATGGTATAGTGAACCAATACATGAGGGTAAGAATGTATTTATTTGGTATTTGTCATGCGTGAAAATCCATAATGGAGGAGCAATGACCCATTTCTACAAAGTGTGCTCAGGCAACAGATGTAGATTGTAAAGAGACATTTAGACTTAACTTTAGTTTTTCTTCTTTCTTTCCATAGGAATATCAAATTGCTTTTTTTTCCCTTTAACCCTTTGTTGGTCTCCTCAAAGGTAACTTTGAACCCTGATATCTAATCTAAATGTGTCTTTTCTTAAACAACAAACTTCTTGGGCAGTCTCCCCCTTTTGTAAGAAGCATGTAATGCACAAACACACCACTGGGTGGCAGTGTTAATGATGCATTCAGGTCATGCTAGTATATATACCACCAAGGAAGAAGAATGTGACAACACCTGCTATGATCTTTTCTTTTGGACACAAAATTGCAGGCAAGTTAGATTTTTTTCATTTGATTAACTTTTGCAGAGTGTATTTGACATAAATAATCCTTATCATGTTTCAGAAATACTTTGGTATTCATGTAATTATTATAATCATGAAATGCTAATGCTAATCGCTAATGCTAATTACTAATTATATAAACGCCAAGAGTTTAATACATCTAATTTGAACCAAATCACAAATTATGTTGGTAAGATTGGTGAAGGAGTAATGCGTGAGTTTTAATACTTTAGTTAAATTTAGGGTGAGTAAAACATTTTTTTTATCTGTTTTATGTTATAATAGTACCTGTGAGGTGAAAAAAGCAAAAAAAATAAAACTAATTTTTTTTTTGATTTTTGTAGTGTGACCAACAAAGGGTTAAAGCTTCTTTATTGTTTGTGTAATGCAGTTTTTGCAATAATTTTTTCTTGCTCCACTTCTGAGGTCTAGGGCTGAGGATAGAAACTGTGTCTGAGTTTGTACAGTTGTAGTGTATGTTACACAAAGTGTCCCCATAAGTCTCCATACATGGGAGACATAATACATTCCATACATATATGATTCTAACATGTATTTCTTCATATTTCAGATAACCCAAAGAATACATTTGAATAAAGAAATAAAGAAATATTATATACATAAAAATAATTTATGTCAAGAAATGTTTATTTTTTTCTATGTATGCAGACTTATGGGACGCCATTGCTTTGTCTGTGTGTGTGTGTGTGTGTGTGTGTGTGTGTATGTGTGTGTGTGTGTTCCTGTTTTTATGGAGACATTGAGATGTTTACACAGTCACACAAAATGGGGTCCTCTGACACTATGTGGACTACGATTCAGGGTCCCCACGAGGATTATATATATTACACTCACTACCCATTGTCTAATTGATAACAAAATTGATCCTCATGAGACATGGAAACACGTGTGTGTGTGTTTGTGTTTATGTGTGTTTATATTCTTATTTTTATGGAGACATTGAGATGTTTACAGTCAAACAAAATGGGGACCTCTGACACTAGGGACCACAATTCAGGGTCCCCACAAGGATTATATATAAATTAAGGTTCCCACTAGTAAAATAGAAATGATGTGGCCCTATACATTTTTTTTTACGGAAGTCCTCATAAAGTATGGGGTAAAAAGGTGCAAAGTGAAACTTTTTTCAAAACTTTAAAGATTTGTTTACTTTTAAACAAAATAAAAGGAATGTATTTTTTATATATTTTGTAAATTATTTATTTTTTTAATTTTTATATTATTATTATGTATTTTATTTTATTTTTTTATTTAATTAATTTTTAGTTATATTTTGTATTACATTTTTTTTGGTTTTTTAGCACTATTTTTTTTTAAATTTTATTTAAAAAAACGATATTACACTCACTACTCATTATCTACTTGATCACAAAATTGGTCCTCATGAGACATGGAAGTGAGTGAGTGTGTGTGTTTGTGTGTTTGTGTGTGTGTGTGTGTGTGTGTGTGTGTGTGTGTGTCTACTATTTTAATAAATTCCATAGCCACCTTTGTGGTTTTGGAATGGTCCATCTCCACAGCAGGTACTCGTCATCCTGTTTACCCCTTCACATGTACATCCTCATGAGCATGTCCATAATCACTTCCAGACATCTGACTGCAGCCTGACGCCCCCCTCACTATCAGCCTGACAATAGTAGGTTCTGAACTCTGTAATTATGCTCAGATTGGATTGGCTTACAGACAGTGGGTATTTCAAAGTAGGTGTTTATAGCCTCCATCAGGTCTGAAGCGTGACCAGCACTCAGCTTGATCATCCCACAGGCGTTTGGATGCCACAGGTGGCCTCTTGTGAGGATGTTACAATAAATGGATGAACTTTTTACCAACACTGTGTCATATGTGTTTATATTAGAACTATTTGTTTTATGGTCAGTGCAGGATTTATTGATTTATTTAAACAATCTCCACGCCTCCATCTAGAACCAGCTGTGTTTGTTTCCACGAAAATGCAACAAACAATTATATATATATATATATATATATATATATATATATATATATATATATATATATAATTTTTTTTTTTTTCTATTTGTTGAACAGATGTAGGGCCAGTGGAATGCATATGTAGGAGATGACAAAGGTTATTAGGGGTGTATTGATGTTGTCACATTAGGAGACACTGTTGTGTCCTTTTCCTCCTGCTGTTCCGGTGTGAGGGGAAAATGATCCAGTACTTGACTAACCTACTGCAGACGGATTGCCTTTCTTTAATAGTACACTGGTGACAGCTCTCCGTGTTTGCGACGCGTCTCGTTTCGGGGAAAATGTTATGGAAAAAGCCAAAGTCCCCCCTCCTTTTTTTTTTTTTTTTTTTTTTGGTCATGCTCTTACGCATGCGGTAGGATGGTGCTCTTGTGTTAGGTGGTCAGCAGTGAAGAAGACGAGACAGGAGTGATGTGCACTGAATATGTCAGCGAAGTGTTCCAGTTTATTCCAACATCCATGGATTAACCTTTTTGTCTTTACACTGAGGATAGTTACAAACACGACCTGTTGCATCTATTAGTGTTTGTCTTTTATTGTTTGAATGGATAAAACGTAGAAACAACCAACCTTCCAAATGATTATTTATTTTTAACGTTTTGTTTTGTGCGACGGTTTGTTGAATGATGCAGAATTTTGATGACTTTTTGGACCCGTTTTACGCAAAGCGCACTCGAGAGGCAGAGCTGACTTGCTGTTTTCTAAGTGTTTCCACGACGGAGTGAAAACGTGACCGATTGGACATAAACACGTAGATGTTCGGGAAGTGATTTAGAAGTTTAAAACCACTGAATGTGTTAAACAACTAGTGATGGACTAAAGCGGTTGAAGGGACCTCCGCCTCTGCTGTCACACCGAGCACAGCACCGCGCCCTGCTTTAGGAGGACACAGCCTCCTGTCTCCCCGCCTGTCTCACCCTGTCTTCTACCTCCGTCTGTGGTTTATTGTTTTGACAGAATGGCCCGTTTCGGAGACGACGTCCCGGGCTTGTTAAGCTCAGGGGATGGAGGGTCCGAGCGCAACCGGAATCGAGACGGGGCTGCCGTGTCCACAGGTGGCATCTCCCCAGCCTTCAAGCAGACCAAAGCCCAGCGTGCCCGCACCATGGCCTTGTACAACCCCATACCGGTCAGGGAGAACTGCTTCACCGTCAACAGGTCCCTCTTCATCTTCGGGGAGGACAACGTGGTCAGGAAGTACGCAAAGAAAATCATTGAGTGGCCATATCCTTTTTTTTCTGCTTCATGGTGTCACTGAATTAAAGCGGGTAAGATGTGATTGTATAGAAGCACATGCATTCAAACAAACAAGGTTTACGGCCGGATACATATGTTGTTTGGAAAAAAAAAAAAACACCACCCATCTATTATCCTCAATCCGAAAATAAATGTCACTTTTCTATTCGTGTACAATTCCAGGATGGTTCTGTAAACTGTACAGGTCTGTGTTTTCCTCACATATTCTCTACTGGAGTTTAATTCAGCACCATGGACAGCGCGTGAGCCCAAACACATGCAAAACACCTGTTGGCACCTTTTAATATTTTGATTTAACGTCACTTTATGACACTCACACACACACACACACACACACACACACACACACACACACACACACATATATATATATATGTCCCTCAAACTTATACCTTACTTTAACCTAAATCAGGTTTTTATTTTAACTGTGTCGACACCATTATATGGACATGCAATTAGTCTCCATAAATGAGCTTTGGACCCTTACACAACCACATATAAACATTTAGGATCACTGAAGTTCAAAGTACAATGCAACAAAAGAAGAATGAACCAGGTTTATTGTGTACTCCAATCACCAATATTGACATAGGATATTATACAATATAATGACAATCTGAAATTAAAGAGGTGTCACTGGAAAGTGGACTAGAATCAGACACACCGAGCTTTCACTATGTATGTGTCTAAATGCATTTTCTTTAACAGTAATGGCAACTTGATGTTGCCACCACAGTCACTTTGTGATCTGTATATTTATACCAGGTAGCCATTCACATTAGACTATCTATTAAAGACACACATTCATTTTCAGTTATTGCTGTTTCATCAGTGAATGTGCAGCCACTTGTTCATACTGACTGTCTTGCTCTCCTGTTGCTGACTATGTTTTCTCTGCCTGTTGCTGAGGCAGACGGCCACATGTAAATGTTCATTGGTGGTGTGTTTGTACTGTTGCTGCTGCTGCTGCTGAGCACCTCACCAGGTGTCCAGGCCAGGTGTGGCCTCTTCACTGCTATTGTTCTGCTCCATTCAGCAGCTTCCTGTCTGACTGACTGAGCCACCGCTGATTTAAAAAAACTCAATATGAGTGCACATCTATTGTCGATCACTGTCTATTGTTGTTTCCCTGGGGTTTGCCTGTTTATTGAGGTGATTAAAAATAGAAACAAGACGAATTTCAACAAGAGGAAGGAACTGAAGTGTGTGTTTATTGCAGTAAATGTGAGGCACATCTCTAGCACAAGAATACAATTGGTTTTAATTCAAAATATTGTGAGTGCTTTAGTGACCAGAGGGAAAACAGCCAGACTGAATAACCTCCAGGTTAATGTGCTGTTGTGGGGGGAGAGTCTCATTACATCTAATGAGCTCTACTGTATCTGATTAACAGACATTAACAGGAATTATATGTAATGATGTCTGATCACTGTGTCATCTGGTATTACAATAAGTCATTACTCATTGAGTTATATTCTATATTATATGGTTTAGTAATGTGTTTTTTTTTTTTAAAGGAGTGATGCTGATTTGAGTGATGTTGTGATGTGTGTGTGGTCGATATCTACTGTCATTGAGTGGTTCACACCACTCTAAATGAGTGATACTTGAAGTGTGAGGAGGTAGACAGACATGTGATGCTTCTACTTCTATTTAAAGGATGATAAAAATGTAATTTTAGCAAAATATCCTTCAAAGAATCATGGCTGTTATTATAACTATAAAACATAATATTTTCCATTAGAAACATCAGGTCTCATGAAATGCAGAAATCATAACATTAGTCCATCTACTACTACTACTCCATCCTTGATTGGTCAATGTACTTTGGAGTGTTGAATTTCTAAGTATATAAAGTCGAATAAGCCATATCCTCTTTTTGACATTATATTTATCAAATCAAATGTTAACTTTAAAACATGACTTTTGCCACCACTTGGAGCTAAACTCCACCCATTATGAGTGGGAGGGGGTCATGTTCCCAGTTGTTAAATGAATGAGGTATGGTGAGTCCACCCTCAGGACCGTTGTGCTGCACATCCCTTATTATGAATATATATATATATATATATATATATATATATATATATATATATATATATCCAGTTTACACCTCACATATTTACTCGCATATTTTAGTGTTTAGTCCCATATGAGCCATGAAACAAGTTGTCAAAAACCATAATTTCAATCTTATTTTATTGTCTAAAGCCCAGTTGGCATCTGAGTACAACACAAGTACACACACAATGACACCAACACATCTTGGAAAGGTCAGTGTTTGGAGAATCACTTTCCACTGCCACCTTGCTGTAAGAGGCTCTTTTTTCCCTCTAAGTGTTCAGTTAACAGCAAATGATGAAATTAGGAATTAAACAGAAGTTGAGGAACACTGGATCTAAATGGGTGCATGTGTGGACACAACACACTACATGTTTTGGTTGTGGTTTTACTTACTGTTTTCGACCCTCTTATATAGTAAGAGCTGACTGTGTGAGGCTGTGATTAGCAGCGTACCTGCCTGTGGTTGTAGTTGATAGAGGGCTGATAGAGGCTTGGCAGGGAGGGGACACAGCTAATGAAGCACACAACACATTTTCTAGTAGCAGGCATGTGGAGGACTGGCAGCTGCTCCTCCTGTCTGATCCCCACTGAGATCTCCTGCAGTGGGAAGTTTCCTATTGAGAAGGTACCTCTAAATAATTGATAGCTATATTTAATAGTGTTTGTTTCATCATAGCACATGGAAATATTTATGTGTGTACACTTTCTACCGGTTGGATGTTCATTTCTTACCAGTGTGGGTAGACAGATACGTAGTTTTGGTTTTATGAAACAAGAAATGTGAATAGTATACAAAGGTTATTCTGTTCTAGAGGCCTGACAGATAAACTGAAAGGTAATGAGTAGTGAGGTTTTGGAGTATTCATGTTAATTAAGGTTACATTTAAGGCTGTAAATTATGCACATTTGCCTCTGGAGGCGGCTTAAACTTCAGAAAGTCCATTATTTCCCCTCTAACTAAATTGTATCCTTGTATGAAAAATAGAGATGGAAAATTAACAAGGAAATGACCCTTGAGTCCCCAGCATAGTTATGCCATTACTCTCATTTCTTTCTAATTACCTCCGCCAAGGAGTTTTAAATTCGGGTCCGTTTGTCTGTCTGTCAGAAGGATTTCTCATAAAGTTCTGAACGGATTTCGATGAAACTATCAGGGATGATAGATAATGGGTCAAGGAAGAACCCATTAGGTTTTCAGCAATGAAGGTCAAAGGTCAAGGTCACAGTAAAGGTCAACATCTAAAACACATCAGTGGTAATATCTCAGGATTCAGACAAGATAGAATCAGGCGTTTTTTTGGATTCACATCGTCTCACCTTCAGACATCAGATGGGTCAACACCTATGGCTCCATCATGTCATGTTTTGACGTCATATAACGCCATATCAAGGCTTGGTGGAGGTCTGCTGTCTCCGACTGTCTTGTTACACATTAAAAAAGCAGCTTTTCTGCTTATTACTTATTCTTTTTTTTCATAAGTGAAGATGATTTCTAGACTGATTATAGTTAATGACTGTAAATAAATAAAATTAATCATACTCTTAGTCATGACAGTCATCAATGCATTTATATCCAACTTACTAACAAAGTTCCTTTCCTTTTAGCTACATTTTTAGATGATTGGGAGTACATACACTGAAAAAACTAAAACATTGAATCAACTTTAAAAATCTTCAATTTAGATTTTTTTTTCTGAGTTTGACTTTTTATGGTGATATAAAAAAATTGAGTTGAGTGAATCAAATTAAATTGCATAGGGTTAGAGTTATTTTAATTTAATTTAAACCGCTTAAGTAGATGTTTTTTTTATGTGTGACCTATTGAAGAAGAATTTTGAAGTTGATTCAATGTTTTACTTTTTTTCAGTGTAGTTGACATCACACCATTTGGATGTACTTTGAGAAATTTAGATTTTGCCGTTTTGAGCCAAACTGTATTAGCATGGAAGTGATGAGGGCATGTCTTTTTGCCGACACGAAACGCTATTTTTACGCCTCTTCTGAAGTTCAAAACAACTAAAGTCAAACTCAAGTGTCCAGAGGTCTTCATGTCAGTGGATAGTGCCAGTACCTTTCCAGATGCAGGAGCCGTCTTCAGGAGGAAGTTCGAAAGAGTCAATTGTTAAGTGCAGTTAAGTTAAACGCTCTGGAAATTCATAACTTTGTTGCATTCTTTCAAACATAGTCCAGTATTTCATTAGAAATTGAACTGAATCTGTATGCAACAGCAAAACTTCACCTACTGACAGATTGTTTTTAAAAAAGAATGCAACAAAATTGTGAATTTCCAGAACGTGTAACTGCACTCTGCATTTGACTATTTCAGACTAACTCCTAAAGACAGCTCCTGCGTCCAGAAAGGTACTGGCTTGAGATAAATACATCTGAACTTCAGAAAAGGTCTAAAAATAGCATTTTTTAATCATTTCCATTCTAACACAGTTGGGCTCAAAATGACAAAGTTGAAATTTCTTAGTGTAGATCTGAATGGTGTGATTTTGATATCAACTTTATGTATATACTCCCAATCATATAAAAAATAAGCTAAAATGAATTTTACCCTGGATAATCCCTTTAAGATAGAACTCATATAAAACTTAAAAGAATAAAGAGAAATGATTTTACTATGTATTTTTTTTGTGTTAAAGCTTAAAAGTTTAAAGAAGTAAGTGAAGGTTCTAAGGAAGAAAGGTGAACGTATAGATCTTTTCTATCGTTGTGTCATTGTCGTGTGAAGCACAACAGTGGAACCAATGTTTAGCAGCAGTGAAACCATGAAAACAAAAGATGGAAAATTACAATCAAAATGAAAACAAAAACATTTATTCAAAGTAAAATTTTCATTAATGTTTTCAGGAATAATGTATTGTACGACTTCCTGAACTCCGTGGTTTGTTTATCAGTTTGTATCTGAATTAATACATTAAAAGACGGTATGAAGTGCTGTTTTTTTGGGCATATCTTTTTGGTTAGAGGACGAACTCAGGGTTTCAGTTCCCAGTTGGAAAAGATTGTATATAATATAATATGGGCTGCTATTAAACTGATATTGATTTTTGTATGTGAGCCTTTTTAATGTGGTAAATGAGTACAAAAAGGACTTAAATTAACCATTCCACAGCCTGTAGAGGTGTGTTATGATCCTCTGTCCCTGATCTACTATAGTGTCACATCCACCCAAACAATCTGACCCTCCTTAATCCCACCCAAAGCCTCTTTCTGTCAGTATAGCACTTTTCAGAATCATTCAGTGGGTGTGTGATTGGTTATTTCCATGCTTATATAGAGGTCATTTGATTCTAAATAGAGGGTGCAGCCCTGCCTTTCCTCTTTGTTTGTATATACTGTATAATGCTACACACACACACAAGCAAACACAAACGTCATAGATAATTCACAGATTTTCAATAAGCCAACCTCCTATGCCTGTGATTCATTTTGATTTTCACCTCCATGTAATAATATTCACAGTCTTGCCTCCAATGTGGTTTTGAGCTCATTCTCAGACGCACAAGCTATCACACTCTGTCTCTGCATCTATTTTTAATTGCGTGTTTGAGGAATCGAGGCAGAGCGCCAGTGTCACTGTGACTCAAGACTGCTCACGAGACACCTCACTGCTAAAGCTGGTAGACGATCCATGATTCACGTCACACACACACACACACACACACACCAGCTGATGTACACAATAGGAAATGAGGATGATGAGGAAAGCACTTGATGAGTTTGTAATTTCAGACAAATAAATTATGAGGGAAAAATGCAATATCATGTCATTTTAGACTATTTTATTGTACTGGGAATTTATCAAAGGGCTTTAAAATCAGCGATGGAACCTGGCATTGGAATGGAATGGAATGGAATGCCTTTATTGTCATTATACAAAGTACAATGAGGTTAAAAAGCTTCACCACAAAGTGCACACATTAAATAAATATGGTAAAAAAAATACATACAATGAAGCTAATATAAAACTGTTAACAGTAAACAGGTACACAGGTTAAGAATAAATGATAAAAGTGCTAAAAGTTACCAGCAGCAAGTAATAGAGGCCGCAATAAACAGATGGACTGACCTCAGTGCAAGTTTGCATTAAGTATGGTGACGGCTCTTGGGAAGAAACTGTCTCCTAGTCTGTTTGTTCTGGGTCGTATAACCAGAACAAACCCCTCTGTCAAAGATTAAAAAAAATAAATAAATAAATCAAAATTAAAGACTATTTTGAGATCTGTTCACTGGTTTCAAACGGGTAGAGCTCAGATGTGAAGACATTGGCCCTTATTTTGCTGCAGTAAAACAAGAAAAAAAAAACCCTCCACACCAGTATAACTCCTCTATCAGGGTTATATTTTAGGCATGGCCTTTTGAGCACTATTGCTCTTTTTCGGACTTCTAAAGAAATATATAGAAGCCATCTTAAATACCCTAAATTCTTCTGCATTACCAGTCATGTCACGTAATCAGTCTCCCCAGAAGTATTTACATAATTTACAATTGGAATGACATAGAAAATGAAATAAATATTTATATAATGTTCAAAAATCAAGTTTGTAAGAAACATACAAGACATAGTATAAAATACAGAAAAAAAACCAAGCTTTCTTAACTGTCAGAGATCATGAATGCAATGTGGGGCATCTGTAATGAGGCTTTGTATTATGAGGGACCTATAAAATATAACACTGTAACGACTGGACCATCTCAATAAAGGAAATATTATGATCTCAAAACATGTGGCTAACATAAGTATTTAACTCTTTGACTTCCCAATTGTTATTGGGGACTTTATGAAGTTATAATTTGGCACATAGATTCACTGATAACAAAAGAATCACAAAAATGACATGCATACATCAGACAGGGACACAATGTTACCATTCATTCATTCATTCATTTTCTGAACCCACATTATCCTCACTAGGGTCACAGGGGTCACTTGGAGTCTATCCCAACTACATACAAGCTAGTGATGTGTCATGTTCAAAATATGTGGCTTTGAGAGCCGATAATTTGTAGTGATTCAGAAGAGCCAGCTCTTATCACATGAGAACCGGCTCTCAGTTTTTCCATTTGCTCAGTACATATTTGTGCAATAAAAATGATTGATTAAAATATTAAACAAAAGGAAGAACTGTTTTATAACAGAAAAAATGCACAACGTTACGCTATAATAAGGCTGTTATAAAACTCTTTGCTCCAGTTTGGTTCTAGTTCTGTGCTGTGGATTTATTTATAGTTATTAATTTGTGCAATAAAATGTTTGAATAAAATATTAAACAAAATAATGGTTTTGTAACAGAATAAATGTACAAAATTAGGCAATTATAAAACGTCTCATTAAAATACAGTGTGTAAAAACGTTTTCAACACACAAACCATTAATTTTTTACCGAGTTACAGTAAAAGAAAGTCCTACAAAAAAAATCCAAAATTAAGAACCATTTAGAAGCCGAAAGAAAACGGCCAAACTTCACATGTGTAATATGGGCAAAGGCAGAGTACACCCTGGGGATTCAACAGTTAATCAGGGCTGACATAAAGAGATAAACAATCACTCTCACACCTATTTAGATTCACCATTTAATCAATCCCGGGGGGGGGGGGGGGGGGGTAGCACTTGTGCCTCACAGCAAGAAAAGCCATGGTTCTATTTCCACACCAGACCTTTCTATGTGGAGTTTGCATGTTCTCGTGTCTGCGTGGGTTTTCTCCAGGTACTCCAATTTCCTCCCACCATCCAAACACATGCACTGATAGGTTAATTGGTTAATCTAAATTGTCCATACGTGTGAATGTGAGAATGATTGTTTGTCTATATATGTTCAGCCCTGAGATGAACTGGAGACTCTTACAGGGTGTACCCCACCTTCACCCACTGTAGCTGGATTAAGCCTCCAGTGACCCCTAGTGAGGTCCACAGTGAACCTTAGTGAGGATAAAACGGATTCAGACGACAAGACAAGATGAGATAATTAATCAGTGCGTGTTTTTGGATGCAGTGCTCTCCACTAGACCACAATGCCTTGGGTCTCATTTCATGCACTAACCAGTATTTTAGCACTATTTTCTTGAAAATGGTGGAGCTGCAGGGTTATTGGTGAGTTTATACTAAAAGTTATCTCATTGACATTGTAAACTTCATCAGACAATAATATGACAAGATCATGTGATGGTCTATGTAGTCATCATAACTAAAAACAACCTATTTAAAAAAAAGTGTAGTTCAAGAAACAAAAGCTCATTAAGTCAGATTCAGCAGGAGGGAAAATGGTCACTTAAAGCCAGACATAAATGTGTTCTATTTGCTATAAATGCCTATTAATGGATCAATATTTTAAAGACAAACCATTGGATCAGTTATTCAAACATCCAGATTCAGTAAATGAAACCCCATAACAACAGATGAAGGGTGTTTTTGGTTTATGTCCGTTTGTCTGTCTGCTTATCAACAACTTTACACAAAAACTACCACACTAATTTCCATGAAATTTTTAGGAAAGGTCTGAGGTAACCCAGAATAGATCCCATAAAATTTGTGTGGAAAAAAGGTCAAAGGTCAAGGTCACTAAAAATGTGTTTTCAGATGATCAGCGATAGGGTAAATCAGGAAATTGCTTTTATTCTTGTATCCTCAGTTTTACATAAAATTTCTTTTTGCTCTCACTGTTGGTGTGCATTGACATCAGAACCTTCAAGGACACATTTGAAGGCTCTAGGTCAAAGGTCAAGGTCACAGTAAAGGTGAAATAGAATTTTGGAGATAATTTTTGAACTCTTCATCTTACAGTCTTCCAATGAGTACTAAAATGCTCGTCTTTCAATTCTGCAGCTTGCGTGTTTAGATTTTGACCTATTGTTGACCCAAGAGGTCGGGGGTCACTCAGTCAATAACTAAAAAACTAAAATGGACTATAACGGGATAAACTAGTAGAGATGAAAGCTTAGTTACTATTATTGACATGTGCTTCAAAATGACACTGTGACCTTTGACCTTCAGTGATCTTGAAAGGTCAAAATCAATATCTTAATTTTAAATGGTTGTAAGTATTCATTTGCTGTTGTTTGACAGATGTTAAACTGTATGTAAGCCCCAAAATGGCAACATGACCTTTGACCTTCATTGACATTGAAAGGTAAACTCCACAGTCTCATGTTTTTAGAGGGACATGTCCACTAAGAATGAAAATGTTTGTAAGGGGGCGGGGATTGTTGTGTCTGGCACCACTTGTTATTTTTTATTTTTAAAGAAACTTCAATGTAAATATCCTGGAGACTGACTTTTCAACCAATCCGTTTTCAAAGGAGGAGCTTTATCTAAAATCCTTGCATGTGATTAGATGAAAATCTTGACTGATGCGCCACTTCACATTGAAACTGCTTGATCGGCGAAAATAGTTTTCATCAGACTTACCATTTGTACGAGACATTTATAACCTCATCTACTACGATGCCCACCAAGTTCTTCTGGTAAACGTCGTAGGACAGCATGCTTCTCCATTTATCCTTCAGCCATGATTCAGGGCTATCGAACACTATCTGCCAATATCCGTTGCAGATGTGGTTGTGATTTCTTCCTCCCAGTTCCATTACTGTCAGCCCCAGTTTACCAACCTCTGTGACTTGGTCCTCTACCAACACAACCAGGGGGGGGTACCACAACAACCATGGGCTTCTGCACTGGTACTATTTCTTTATCCACAAGTGGAACCATCTGTTGCCAACGTCATTTCCATTAACAAACGCTTCCAAAGTCATCCTCTGTTCATCTTTTAAGGAATGCACATGTAGTAGAGTAGGCAAAACACTGAAAATAGCCGAGTCTATATGGACTCTGGGATACCTAACGCACGCTGCCATTGTTGTGTATCTGAAAAGACTACACTGTCGTCACTTCTGCTTTACGTCACACCAGCCACAATGCTGCTGGGTAATTTGATCCCCGTGCTACTCTGATGCTTGTGTGAGCGTAGTGTAACGTAGCCAGATGACGTAAGTTAGGTTAATGAATTGGATCATTTATTTATAAATATTGAGTAGATTGGTTTGGTTTGGTTTGGATTGGATTGGATGAGATTAGATTAGATTACATTAAATAAATCTTCATTTATCTCATAATGGGGAAATTCAATGGTCAAGGCAACAACAGAAAAAAGTGCAAGAAAAAAAGTATATGCATAAAGTGCAAAAGCAAACAGCATGCTGGTAATAAAGCCAATTCCCATTAGGGAGAGGTTTAATGATGAATACCTATACATCCCCAAATGTGTGCTAGCATGTGTATTTTTAGAAATGGTCAGATGCTGGGTTTTTGGACAGACCCAATGCTATTAATTAAGTGATGTTTTAAACAGTAGTGTCATTTCTTGGTCATTTATTCGCCAGTATCACTGATTATTATGCAGAAAGCTGCTGATAATTTTCAACACTACATGTAAATGTTGTATTTGTTTAAACATAATTAATAATTTCATGTTTGTGAATAATTTAGATGAAGTTTAAAACAGTAATGATTTGTGTTCCTATTTTTACATCATTAATATAATGGTGCCCTTACTTTGTGAAACTCTAGACTGAAAATCATGCTTAAGATGTTCACTCATGACAAGTGGCCAATGACGGGGGTTTTTTTGCAACACACTTCGTTTACATTTACACATTTATGTTTTCAGCTATTCCATGTATAGTCACTAATGTAAGGGTAGAGATGTTTTCTGTTGTATGTATGAGTTCTCATGGCATAAAGGCGTTGAGGCATGAAAGAAGGTTTGAAGGACAGGAGAAGAGCAAAATAAATGCCCGTTTTGAAAAGGAATTGATCCGTGTCTGTTGTGATGAGAACTACACGTGGAAAACCATATATTCTGTGTTTGCTCAGTAGTTTTCTGCTGTGCCATGAGGAATACATTGCAAAAAAAGGCAACAATACTGGTTATTCTTGAAAAAATATCTTTTCACTTTTCAGAATATGACGTCCATAACTTGTCACCCACTCTATGCCTGAAGGCTTTAACAACACCTCCTCTCCAGAGCCACTACATCACTAATCTGTGGTTAAAATTAGCCTGATATATATCAAGGTGTGTGTGTGTGTGTGTGTGTGTGTGTGTGTGCATGTGTGTGTGTGACCACAGAGATAGTTCAGCTACCATCTTGAAGCATTGACTTGGTAAGGAGAGAAACCCGTTGCCGTGGATACCTCTCCTCTCTCCTTTCTATCTTCATGTTCTTCCTGTTCACCCTCTTTGTCCGTCCCCTCCTCTGTTCTCTGGCCTCATCTCATCCTTCCCCCTGTTTGGTTGTGTGTATTTAAGGGAATGGAGGGTGTGGCAGATGCCTGCTACTGTTTCGTAGAGCTTTGAGTAAAGAAAAATCACATACTTTGGGATGAAACTTAAAAGCAACTCACACAGGTGCAGGTTTTATGTCTTTCAACATTGCAGTAGATAGAAATAAAAATGACAAATTAGGATGCATTCACACCCTTCTCCTGCAGCCTTCTTTTCTGTGTACATATGTTAGGACTGGCTAAAACATCACCAATTAGTTTGTGAGCTGTTGTTTTGAGGTCTTGAAACATCCATCACCATCTTGGTTTCATGGAAACAAGTGTCCATATTTAGGGTAAGAGGGTGGATCTAGGGAAGGTTGACAAAATGAATACTACATTATTGAAAACACCAACTATATAAGTAGAACGATCATAATTGTATTATATGGAAACAAGTCATTTAATGTTCGTCATTCAGGGCGGCACAGTGGTGCAGTGGTTAGCACAGCAAGAAGCTCCCACCATCCAAACACATGCACTGATAGGTTGATAAATTGCCCATAGGTGTGTCGCCTTTGCCCAATGTAGCTGGATTAGGCCCCCAGTGACCCCTGTGAGGATAAAGCGAGTTCAAATGACAAGATATGAATGAATGAATGAATTTTATTTTTTCGAACATGTATAAAAATAAAATAAATTGTATGTAACTACTGTACATACAATAGACAGAAAAAAAAACAAACAAACAAAATATTAAAATAAAGAGCAAGACATTACAAAACACCGCACATTGTTCGAAAAAAAGGGAGTGGGAAGAAGTACAATACTTATTTTAATTTCCCACCCCTTTACCAGACAGATAAGTAATTTAAAATACATAATATAATGTGAACACAAATTCACATGCTAGTTTAACAGGGTGTATACAGCACATACACTGTAGATTTTGCAGGGTTCATTTGGAGACAATGGGACCAAATACACTCTAGAAGAAGTTAAATAAACTCTCTAAGTGTTGATTTAACACTGCAAAATTTACTGTGTACACCAACCAACCCTAACATTCAGACACTGGCAGGAGGAGTGGTAATAATATTGGTTATTTCATTTATAATAGGACGTTTCAGTGGGTTGGCTATATTAGGAAGCAAGTGAACATTTAGTCCTCAAAGTTGAAGTGTTGGATGCAGCAAAATGACCAACATAATGTAATCAGTGACTTTGACAAGGGTTATTTTGGAATGGTGATGAGTAGGTCAAAGCATCCACAACTGCAGGCCTTGTTTGGTGTTCCTCTTTTGTAGTGATTAGTACCCACTTAAAATGGACTAAGGAAGGATATGTACATCTCAGGACAATTGAACAAATGCGGAATGTACTGGATAAATAAGTCCAATGCATCCCACCTCACAACTTCCAGGGCTTCATGGATCTTCTGCAAACGTCTTTATCCAGATACTACAGCACACCTTCAGAGGTTGAGTAAAGTTGAGGCAGAAAACTACAGCTGTTTTTGTGGAAAAAGGTGGACTTACACCATATTAGACAGGTAGCAGTAATGCTATCTTCCCAATGATTGACTGGCATTGAGGTGTTGCTCTTTCTTTTGGTTGCCATGAACCACTTTACATTCGGAATGATCATCAAGATGTGGAGATGCTTTTACTCAGCGATTTAATCACAATTCCTTCCTTGTCAAAGTTGTTCAAATTCTTTCCTCTTTTAATTTTTGGCAGTTTCTAACATAGCATCACCACAGCTTAATTGTTTATTTTTTACTAATATATCCCACCCACTGACAGGTCCCATTGAAATGCAATAGCATGTTGACGTCAAAACAATTGTGACCAGATCACATTCTGCAGATTCTTTATTGCCAGCCACCCACTTACTCGCTCACTCCCATTGCAGAGATCACATCACTCCCATCTTCCATCAACTTCAATGGCTCCCTGTTCACTAGTGCATAAACTTCAAGATCCTCCTCATCACCTACAAAGCTCTGCATAACCTCGCCCCCTCATACCTGAGTGATCTTTTACATTCCCCCTCTCACCTCCTCCACACTGCTGATACTCACCTACACACCTCCATCACCAAGACAAAATCCATACCTTGGATGATGGATCCTTTGCCGTCGTCGCCCCAACCCTCTGGAACTACTTGCCCCCTCACACCCAGAACGCTGACACACTCACTTCATTCAAAAATCAACTCAAATCCCCCTTTTTCAGATCAATCTATGACAACTGACTGCATGGTCCACCTCATCCACCCTTCTCTCTTATGTTTGTTTTTTGTTTTGCCCTTTTTGTATATGTTCTCCATCTGTTCAATAACTGTCTGTATCTGTTGAGTGTGTGTTTGTCCTCAGGCTACTTATTTTAAAGCCTTGTTGAGTATTTAGAAAAGTGCTTCATAAAACTGACACATTATTATTATTTTTAGCAGCAGTAGTAGTAGTAGTAGTAGTACTTTATTCCAATTAATACTGCTTTACCTGTCAGTGATCATAATGTTACAGCTAATTGGTGTGTGAATTAATGAATGTAATGAACTAATGTAGTTAAGCTATGCTTTCAAGGGAGGTATTGAGTCAAATATGGTTAAACCTTGAAACAAAATCCTCTTACCCATGTATCTTCCCTCTTTGAAAAGCCTTTCATCAAGGCGTAGATGTACAATATCTACAAAATGAGACAAAAAAATAGGTGTATAAGACACTTTATGGCCATATTTATGGCCAGACATCACCAATATCATTTGTGTGTGTGTGTGTGTGTGTGTGTGTGTGTGTGTGTGTGGGGGGGGGGGGGGGGGGGGTGCTCCCACTTATACCATGTGTAACAATGTTTACAAGTCTTTTCACCTCAGTTATCTCAATTTTCAACATCCCAATGAGGCCCATGAAAGTAAAACTTTAGCCTTTTTTTAATATATTATATAATTATCTTGATTGGAAACGATATAATTTTGCAGATACATCTTTAATTTGATGAGTTTTTTTATTGTTTTAAGACAAGCTGTGAAACTTGTGCCTCCTACCGAAGCAAAACATGCTTTACCAGCTTTCAGGATGAAAACTGATGCTTTAAACGGCCTTTTTTACAACTCGTGTTCCTCAGCCTCTACTGGTTTGCAGATGATTGCTGCAGTTTTGTTTTTCCAAACTCACTCACAATTTGGCATTTAACTTGTTACCACTGAGTCGATCTGTGTCACAGTTTAGGTTTAAGTTGGGATCCCTGCAAGCTGGTGGGTATAAGATTGTATTTGCTGTTTGTTTAGCTCCTCATGGTTCACATGTCCCTACATAACCCTGTTGGCCACAGCACCACATCGATCTATCCGCTGTCAGTGGTGTTTTGTCTCATTGCCTCCTCTTCACCCACCTGTTTCACATGCCTCTAAATAACCATCTTCTTCTCCTCCACTGATCAGCCTTCATTGTCTTTATGCTTTTCTCCTGTTTCATTCTTCCATTATCTACTTCCGTCCTCCTCTCCCTCACTGTCTCCACTCGGCAGATTTAAGCTCCATTGCTTTCGACCTTTTCTCCACATAACCAGCAGAATTGGGACTGCCCACGCAGAGCTTAGATAAAGAGCATATTCCTGGCTTAGCTCAACCCCAGAGCACCTGGAGTTGAACCGACAACCAGTGCAGGTCATTTACTGCAGCTTGTAAAAGCTTGTAGTAAGACTGATCCTGTTTATAGGATC
This sequence comes from Siphamia tubifer, assembly GCA_020466265.1. Lineage (NCBI taxonomy): Eukaryota > Metazoa > Chordata > Actinopteri > Kurtiformes > Apogonidae > Siphamia > Siphamia tubifer. Next base: position 43,163,319 of record CM035786.1, on the reverse strand, counting down.
ATGTTTCAGGCCCACCCACTCATCCTTCTATGTGAACTGCTCATTGCTCATGTGTATTCATGTGTGTGTATTAGGGCTGTCAAATGATTAAAATTTATAATCAGATTAATCACAGGGTTGCTGTGGATTTATTTTGATTCATCCCAATTAAATATCATTCATTTTTAATCTATATTAATCATATTTCATTTTGCAAGAGCAAACAGACTCAAGAAAAACAGGAATACATTTGCACTTAATATATTGTCACAAGCGGAGCAACGTGTTAGTTCAAGTGCTAGCACAATCTCTGACTAACGTATGTTTTGCGTTAATGTGGTATTCTACGCAGCAGTCATAACCCACCATACAGTACGTGTTTTTAGTCCATACGTTTTCTGCAGTGGCCACGTCTGTCACATTTTCTGGAAACATGGGAAGGGAGTAGTCAACGCGTGTATGTAAGTGCCACACCTGGCAATGAATGGTTGCGTTAGAGAAAGGGTGTTCATTTTAGTTCAAGGGCTAACATTTCAGCCCAATATGATCTGAAAAGGGCCAGACTAGTAAAATAATAACAGTGAAAAGAGTCAAATTACATTATGATAATGTTTACATCTATAAGGTTTCCTGCAAAATATGAATAACATCAACAACTTGACCTGTTTTAAGAAAAACAATGCGATATTCTGCCAGAAACACACACTTCTGTATACATATGTAGGGGGTACCTGACAACTGAGTCAAATTTCAGCCAAATCGATGTTCGTATGTCCGAGCTGAAGCAATTTATGTAGTGGTCATTTTTCCTGAAAACTAGCACAAAAACAATGCAAATTTTCAAAAATAATTTTTTTTTTATAACTTTTGATGTCCCATTTGTCTAGATAGTGTTCACTGATTTTGAGCTCATTGAGCCCAACAGCCAAGGAGGAGTTTGTTAAATTACAAAGACAGCGAAAACCATGACTCTAAATATTTTAAATTTCAATCCAGACTTCCTGTTGGTCTATGGCCGTGGCTATCATAAGGTTTTTGATTGTCTCCTCATGATGAACATGTGTACTGATTTTAATAGCTCTACCTTCACTTGAGCGTTATCTGGCCTAAAATTATATATTTTGACCTTTCTAGGGGGCGCTGTAGATACATTTCTTTATCAAATTTTATGAAACTTGTACTTTTTCACACATCTGAAGTGTGCGGAAAATTTGGTGAGTTTTCTTGCATGTTCAGGGGGTCAAATTAGAGCTCAAAGGGCTGACACCATTGTGTCACAGCAGACTCAATAGGCCTTGTGCCGGACATGGTCCATGGCGAAAGGCCTAAAAAAATAACACACAAGCTACACAAAATATAAGACAAAGGACTGACTGACTGAGCAGTATCTCAGAAGAGGCAGATTTACATAAAACTGCAGCAAGTACAACAGTTCAAAAAACAAACAAACAAAACAAAAACAAAAACAAAACAAAACAAAACAAAAAATATATATATATATATCCAATTGGAGGCTGTGTAGGTTACACTGGCAGTTTAAAAAGCAATATTTACAAAATAGACTACTTTCAGAGCATAGATGACTGATAAATAATATTCAAGGAAAAGAACAAACATAATTTTATTCAAACTGAGGTGATGATCAGCAGCTCTAGCCCTATTGTGTTGTGTTTGAGTTGGATTTGTTATGGATGGAAAGGAATTTTCTGTCTTCATTAAAAGTCCTGTTGTTTTTATAAGGAAAAGAGTTTCAGATTAGGTACTGTGAGGTGACAGAAGTGTGAGCGGTGCTGTCCAAAGGGTTCTATTTTAGGACCTCCTAAACATTGTTTTTTCTGCAATTTAGAATATGAATATATACGTATGTGTGTGTGTTTTCATTAGGTCAAGAGGAAGCTCTTGACACACGACTTGCCTTCTTTCATTTTCACCACCTAGGACAAACTTACAAGACTCAGAGTCAGTGCATGGTGCACTTATTAGCTGTAGAAGGCACACATGTCACATGTACTGGGGTGCATTGACCAAAGTCCAGCAAGCAGCAAAAGTTCCTCATGCAGTAAAAGTGCTACGGTGTGTCCGCATGCGCCCAAATCCATACGGAGGCAGTACTTACCACGTACGGATCTCCAAATTTTGCCCACATTTTTTCAAGTAGACAGCATACAAGGTTGGGCTCGCTGTTTTAATTTGGAAGTGTTTCAGTGAACACAAAAGTCAGTCAACTTTTACATCTTTTTTGTACTCAAATTTCCCACCCAGAGCCCATGAGTGATGGTATCTCTACTTGGACAAATTGCCCAAAATGCATTGGCAGAGATATTTAGAGTTATTTTTTTGCTACAAATGCATTCATTGGTAAAAAAAAAAATAAATCAGATTAAGCACAATGATGGATTAATCTGTGTTAATGCATTAATTTTGATGCCACACCCTAATGCAGGGGTGGCTAACCCTGGTCCTTGTGAGCCACAATCCTACATGTTTTAGAGGTATTCTCCTTCCAACACACCTGACTCAAATGATCAGCCTATTATCAAGTTGTGCAGAAGACTGATAATGACTGTCAGGTGTGCTGGATGAGGGATATATCTAGAACATGCTGGACTGTGGCGCTTGAGGACCAGGGTTGGCGACTTTTGCGCTAGTGCATATATTTGCATCTGCCTGTGTCTGCTGCAGGATAAGGTACAGCTTCAGTCTGGCCTCAGGGCTTATAACAAGCCTGGTTAACTCTATTTGTCATTGAGGACTCTGTGTTTGTCTATTTCTGTTCATGTTATATTGTAATTGCAGTACTGGCAGAGTAAAAGGGTAAAAATGATTTTACCCAAGCGCTCACAAGTACTCTTTGGTCTAATCAGGAACGTCACTATAAGTTCACCTTGATTATCCAGATGAACAACATGTCTACCCCATCAAATAGATATTTTCCAAAAATTATTAAAGGTATTGAATTTAAATCGTTTTCTGTTGCAACATGGCTAATTAAAAGTCAATTAAGTGATCCCTTTGTCTTTGTACTTCTGCACATATCATCTTCTACAGTATAGTTACACCTGTTGCATACATACAGTGAAGTCTAAATTTGTGATTAGCTGATATTAAAAATATTTTGAATTTTGGCATACATATAGCTGATATGGGATGTTCAAGTATGTTTTTGTTTAAAATGCATGGTTTAGGTGTTAATTTGAAGAAAACATCCTCCATTTACAAAGATGTGCTGCACACACCAATGAATTCTTGTCTTTCATGTTGGTGTGGTCAGAGAGGTCTAAAAACATTGTATAAACAGTAGACAACAGGTTATGGGTCTAAAGAAAATAATCATATTATTTATTAATTATAGCAGCTAATATTATTTTACCATAGTTGTGATTAGCTTTTTACCTGCTCGCTTTGACTTCCTACCGATGATACATGGATTGTAATCCAATCCCCTAAGGCCATTTTCTACTGTGAAATGTTATTTTAATGTCAGAATGTTCAGGATATGTGGCAAACGTGTATCTATGTGGTATTTACCATTTACAAAATCTGCAAAACACCTTTACTTCTCCCTTTGTAGTTAATGGGAAAGGATCTATCTGTAGTCTGCTAAAGGGGTGTGGTTATTTAACCATGTGATAATGGTACAGGAAGGACTTGCCCCCCCTGAACAGTTTGTTTTAACTGCAATATTACTCCATACTTAATGAATGAATAGAATACCTTCATGGTTAATATTATGTGTGGTGTAATAGATGGCACATGTAACTCAGTATGAGGCTCCTGGTCTTTAAAATAGGGGAACCTCACACTTACACTAATTCATGCTTACATCATTAAATTTGTCAGTTTAGTTCTGTGTAATTCCTGCCTTTTCCTTTTCCATAAAATTCTCTGTGACCTTCTCATACCAAGTGGGCGTCTTTTCCAAGGAAATCTTGAAATTATATGAAACTGAAACAAGGAAATATGATTAGCGTGTGAAATTAACAAGTAATTTTTCCAAGCGCACACCAACAAATGCACAGCAACCCTGTGATTAATCTGATTAAAAATTGGAATAATTATCAACAGTTCTGCACATTTTGCACAACTACCTATTTGTATCTACCTCTGACAGTTCTGCATGTTTACCTTTTGCACAATACCCAGATCTTGCACATTATGTAAAAAAAAAAATCTCAGTAATAGTAGTTTGTATTTATATTTATATATTTGTATGCTTTATTTTACTTAAACACTTGTGGCATGCCACACGATAGCCAAAATAATATTTTCATTGTAGAGGGAAACCACTTTCTTTACTCTGCACATGACAATAAATGCTTTGAATCTTTGCATCTAATGAATATTGGACAGTGACCTAGAAACCTGTTTGCTTCGTGTCATCAAAAAGTAAGATATACTGAGTCTGTCTGTATGAATCTATGGATTAAATGATATCTAACAGTAACTTCAAACTAAAAGCATGCTTAACATCAGTTGTCTGAAATGTTTGCTAGCCTCCTTAACTCAGCTTTCCACTCCGTTTGAATACATGATCCTGGCCACCATCATTGCGAACTGTATTGTCTTGGCTCTGGAGCAACATCTACCTGGAGAGGACAAAACCCCCATGTCTAAGAGATTGGTGAGACATCCCCTCATACCACATGGACTCATCGCACACATTTTGCAATCTTTAATCTACTGTATAATGAATGAAATGAATTTCCTCACACATGATCAACAGTTGCTTTTGAGTTTTCAATTAGATTTCAGCTGATTATGACTCAGACTGACTCTTCTCTTGCTTTGCACTAACAGGAGAAGACAGAGCCATACTTTATTGGGATGTTCTGCTTCGAGGCAGGGATAAAGATCATCGCCCTGGGCTTTGTATTTCATAAAGGGTCCTACCTCAGGAACGGATGGAACGTCATGGACTTCATTGTGGTCTTCAGTGGGTGAGTCCAGCTCTGTATTTCCATAGTATTTGGAAGAACATTTAGTACTTTCCTTATATCCATTTTTCCATATTAGTTTTAGATTAGATTCATAGTTCATAGGAAGTGTTGGCTCTTCTGGTCTGAAAATATTATTGTTCCTTATTGATCTTTCCTCAAGCTCTGCAAACTCTTATTTTATGTGTGCATTTGACTGTAAAATCATGCTTGAACCAAGGTGTATATTTGTTCTAATTATGCCTCTTGTGTTTTATGGTGTTTTGTCAGCTCTATTGAATGGTGTGGTTTATTTTCCAGCCTCTCTGGGTCTGGGTGTCATTTACTACCTCATCAGCTATACTCTGCTTTAACTCTAGGGTTGTGGATGTTTGATAATGGTGATGATGGTGGTGGTCTGTTCTTTGATTTGATTGGTTTGATTTGATTTCAACTGAAATCCTAAAAAAAAAAAAAACCTCCTACTTCTGCTGTTGGTCTGTGTTGTGATGCTGAGGTGTCTAAATCTGTGTAGCTGCTGAATTCCTGTCACAGCCTCCTTGGTTTTCTTTTTTTCTGGATTGTATCATATTCCTCCATAGAATATAAAACATCTCTGCAGGTGTTTATATCACATTCATGACCTGCATGTGAAAGTAAGCCTAGTATCAGGTTTAAAGAGTCTAGTGATGATACTTCAGACTCTGACCATCAGGAATCAGTCTGGTACCAGAGCCACCAGTGAATCAACGCTATGGATCACTCACTGTATATAATACAAACATTTTGTTATAGTATCATCAAGTTTTCTTCTCAAAACTAAAATCATAGATGTTTATATTGACAGTCACTGAAAATAACACATTTTTTTCTTTGCTAGTTCTAAGTCTCATGAGATAGTGTTATGATTTGGTGCTATTTAAATTACATTTTATTTGACTGGATTTATATTGTAATCCCAATATACTACATCAGCTGATAGTTTACATTATAGCTCTGTCAGTTTAGCTCTGACTGAAAACAGCCACAGTAAAACCACAAATCGCCTCTGTTTTCTGTATGGTTTGTGTTGTCAATAGCAGCAATAATTTGCTCTATCTCTTATCATTGTGAGAACACATTTTTGGTGACTGCGACCTTGACCTTTCACCTACATTCACCAAAATTTCATGCAATCTATTCTGGACCATCTCGCACCTTTCCTGGATATTTAATGGAAATTGGTCCAATAGTTTTTTTGTGTAAAGTTACTGACAAACAGAGAGACAAACTTTTTTTTTTTTTTTTTTTTTTTTACCAGAAACTACTGTATACCCCCTTTCCCTTTTTGGGGTAAAAATCTGTTTTGAATTGAACAAATACACATAGAGCTGTCCCAGTTTAGTCTGAATCATGGATCAACAAACAGCAACCTATAATAAAATAACATCCAATAATATTTGTATACCTTTATAACCCTCAGAATAAAACTCATCCATGTAGAAGAAACACTGTTGTTTCACCACCAAACTCCATTCTTTACATTTACAGCAGTGTCCAGTGGAGAAAACAGCAGGGCTTCACATTTCATCACTTTTTTGTCTTTCTTGTTTGCTGTTTCTCAGCAGTTTTCATCCCAACACTTTCTGATGCTTTGATCAAAGGCCCAAAGGTGTTAGTTTTCTGCACCAGACTGGCAGTGACACTCACTACCCCCTCTAGTCTTCACATAATTCCCCTTATATCCCTAAAGGATCCCTATAAGATCTTAGAATAGGGTTGTAAAACTCTAGTCCTCAAGGGCCACTGTCCTGCATGTTTTAAATATTTTTCTCTTCCAACACACCTGATTCAACCACATGGCTCATCATCAAGCCTCCCCAGCACCCTGCCGATGAGCCATGTGGTTGAATCAGGTGTGTTGGAAGAGGAAAACATCTAAAACATGTAGGATACCGGCTCCAAAGGACCAGAGTTTGACACCCCTGCCTTAGAAAAATATATGTTGAAAATGTACAATTCAAACATTCAAGCCCCTTTTTTCAGGCATCCCTCCAAAACCATGCTACCAGAATACTGGCACATGTAATGCTTGTTCCCAAGGATTCGGACATACGACACAGTAACAGTTCGCCTGGGTATGTTTGGAGCTCCAGTCTGGTTCAGGCTCTGATAACAGCTCGGGCTCCTACTCCAGCTCGAGTCCATGCATACCTCATTCGGTCTCTTCTAACACCCCTGCCCTTAGGGAACTTCCCCAATTCATACCTATCTGCCTGACTAATGTTACATTTCCTCATGATTTATGTTAGCGACAAAATAGATTTTGATCTACATCCTAATATTGCCAGTATAACTAGCCAAGCTCCATCTTTGTTTTCCTGTAGTAGTTGCTCCAAGCCTCTGAATATTTGTCCAGAGGGGAGAGGGACCAATGGCAGTTGAGTTTGATAGACATATTCAATCATTTCAAGTGGGTGCTCAAAATGATTGGATAGTGTTTGTCAGTCCTCTCTGTTCCACATGTAACTATATATATATATATATATATATATATATATATATATATATATATATATATATATATATATATATATATATATATATATATATATATATATATATATATATTTTATTATTATTTTTTTTATTTTTATTTGTATTTTTTTTTCTTTATGTTAGAGAAGTTAACATATGGATATTTTCCACAAGTTAACACAGTTCCTTGGTGTCTCAGTGACCTGTCTGTGACATGCTTTGGTCAAAATACCACATTGATGAAGAGATACATCAGCCTCTTCAACCTGGAGAAACAGGCCTTTTCAAAACGCTCACTTTTAGTGCCTCTTCCCTTAATGTCAATGAGCCACAGTTGACTCCGCCGCTTCCTTCTTTGGGGTGTAGAGAACAGTGCCACGCTACCATAACAACTACGTAGCCTACTGTGGCCCCTGGTTGAACAATGGTTGCTGGTGAAAACATTGCAGTATGACCTTATATGTCTGAGCCAGAGTCAGGAGCCGAACAAGAAGAGACTCCTGAACAAATTCAAGAACCAAGGAAACAACTAGACCTTTCTACATGGTTAGTTAAGTTTATGCCACTTCAATATTTTATTTTAGTTTGTTGCTAGACTGACTATCAGGTGTTGCTGAATGTAGTTACTGCTAGTAACTCCTGCTAGTTTAGAAAACATGCTACACCCCCCAGAACACACTGTAATGATAATTGTAGGTCATTTTTCATGCTATAGATGAACGTCCATTGACGTTCATCTATAGCCTGTCCGTCCATGGGAGTGGATCTGTCCTTTAGTGTGGTTCTCCTCCTTTTTCCCACTGGGTTTTGAAGTTTTTTCTTGCCAATAAGGAGTGTCTAAGGACAGGGAATGCTTGAAACTTTTCATATATTTCTGTAGTTGACTGTGTTTCTGTAAAGCCCTGTGAGATGACTTTGTTGTGATTTGGGGCCTCATAAATAAAACTGAATTTAATTGATTTTTTTTTTAATATTTAAAAGCAGAAATGTGACATAAAGCCTGTTTAAGCAGAGGTGTTGGGTTGAACTAGAGTACTCCAGAGTCAATGAAGTGCCTGCTGTTTACAAAATGGAGACATATGTACAGTACATTACACTAGAGAAAACAGTACATGAAAGTGTATTTCAAAGCGATTAGTTTCTCAGGAGAGGTAGGTGCATCACCTTCAGAGCAGAGAGGAAATGTTTATGGTTTCTAAGGAGGAGCATGATTAAACACCAGATTAATATCAACACCTTTCTCTCCCCCACACCCACACATGTACAAATGAAATATTCATCAATTCACAGCACAGAAGTACAAAGGGTTGCAGACAGGGTTCTTAGAGAATTCTACATGATTCTGGCTGTTTCATTATTGATGAGCAGGCTCCCTCTACACCCTGCTGGAGAGAGGAAGGATGCAATTTTAAAAAGAGAGAAGAGTACAAAAAAAGAAAGATCATGCGAAGATTACACTGGAGACACATATGGTCATGTAGTCATTCTTTCAAATTTAAAAGTTTAATTAAAATACAGTTTGAGAGACATGTACTAATGGATGAACTCAGTATCACCTCCCTAAGGGGGAACAGAGAATGTGTCAGAGGCTGTAATCATACTGGGTTGGAATGTGACTTGGTGATGTATACTGTACAGGTGTGCTACAGAGGCTGAAATTATCTCAATAAACCTGCATATTTTTACTGAACTACACATCACGACAGATAATCATAACACAATTTTAATTTCTTTAACATTTAGGTGACGGAAATGTTATTTGTTAGAAAGATGGATGCATTTTCCAATACTCCCAAATGAGTATAAACATCAGGAAGCATAAGGGTTTTATTCATCTCTTCTATATAATGTGGGTTGAATATAAGACACCAATGAGGAGACCAGCTCTATCTGAATCAAATAGACTTCCAGTTCTCATTTTATTAATATTCAGCATGATGAAGTGAGCTGCATATTAATCCCTTTCTAAATTATCATTCTGGCCACAGAAAAGCTAAAGTGATGAAAACGTCCTCACTTTGTCTCGCTTGTGTTCTGCCCACTGCTACTATTCTTTCAAATGTACAAAGAAATACACAGTCGCTCACCTGACGTTCATCACATGAGGTTTGCAACCTTATTACAGAGTCATTAAGGATTATGAGATCTACTGATAATATTAGATGAGTAACTGGGCTCGTCTCTCAGTCAGTAATTAGGAGGCCTCTGTAGACTGAAGGGGTCACAGGCTCTGTTACAAATGTGCAATCGGTTCAAACACCCACAAAGACAAAGAATTGAAGTACGCACTAGCAAATATCTTCAAACACATACTTTTTGTTGTTTGGGATTCATCATCTTCTTCTATTAGTATCATTTGAATTTCTTAAATATTACATTGATTCATAAAGTAAAAAATATTGCTGCACAGCAAACTTCATCATAATTAGCATATATATATATATATATATGTATATATGTATGTATATGTATGGTCTGAAGAAAGACTGTTCAGAAACTGTACCCAAATGTACCCCCTTACAACCTTTGTGTCATTATTGCATTAAACTGTTATGCCCAAATATAACCACCTTTTAATTCACCTTGGATAATGTTTATGTAAACAAACAAGCAATTATTATCTTATTTTAGGTTATTTTTCTCTTTTAATGACTACATGCATATAGTGATGATGAAACATCTTTTTCAGGCCAATTCTAGCAAATATTTAACTAATGTAACAGTGTAAAAACATTTCTGTCCAACAGATAGTGTCGACTGATGCAGAGACCAGACTAGTCTTGTGTCTCATCCATGACAAAGTGTGGAAGTTGGTATCAGACACCCCTATCCCACTGGCCAAAAAGCCTGTTTAAACCTGCTAATAATTGGCTTTTGGTGGAAGTGAGAAAGGCACGTTGACCTGTCAAACAACTTGGCCTGCAGTGAGACCCACATCAACCAACTAGTTTACGTGATGACATAGGGCGTCATGTGGCCTGTCATAACATCGTGCCAGTAGCATCCTATATTGTCATTCTGTCACATTTGTGAATCATCATCAATGCAATTCCAGGGTGGTGATATTACCAGATGCACAGCAGGGGAACTGCAGCTTGCCAGCGGGGGATAAGACTCAGCTTAGTTTGGTCAATGGAGAAAGGCCAAATACAGATTGTTAGCAGGTTGATGCCAGTTTTAAAAATGCGGGTCGACCCACTAATGTTATTATTTATTTATTTGTTTGTTTTTTATTTTTTATTTTTTTCTCTCATTTTAGTGGAAAAGTAGCTGGAATGATGTGCTTCTTCTACCCTATTTATGAGGGTTTATATGCAACACAACCTACAGTATAGTGCCTCCTGCAGATGACACACAACCCAGTTGCATGATCACATTTTAGTATTGAACATTTCACAAGCTTGTTCCAGATTTTTTTATTTTTTTATATTTTTTTTTTACATTTTATTGAATCTCAGCTACTGTATTACAATTATTAACACAGATAATGTGTTCAAATTATAGCAGAAAATATTCCAAATATCACCCACTGTTCTTTGTAAGAAGAAGAGGAAGAAGAATTTGTAGTTTTCCTTTTAACACATCCTTTTCTAAGAATGTCATATAAAAGACCCACACCACTTCAGATCAGTTCAGGACTGCAAATCTGATATGGTAGATCTAATCGAATTTGATCTATAACCTGACAAAACATGAGCTAACAATGGCTATGTTTACATGATGTGTTTTAATTCAGAATAATTTATTCTGAATAAATTAATTCAGAATTAAAGTAATTTCTTTTGTGTTTTCATGGAAATGTTAATTCCTAATAAAGCTTTCCATGGGAAACAGGTGTATTCTGCTCTAGTTAATTTGTCTTTAAAAGCTGGGGGTAAAGAAGGTTTACAGCTGCTTAACATCTGGATGTTTACTGGAAGAAGAAGATTACATCCAGTTCCTGTTTTACTTTCATTTCAACTACAAACATGGAAGATCAGATACTACTTGCAATTTTCAAATGTATTTTTGTCATAATAATTATGAAGCAGCAGCTCGACCAAATCAACATACTAATGCCAGCAGTGTGTAATATATACATGCAAAATATGTACGTCATTTTGACAAGACCAGGAGCATGTGCAGAATTCAGAATTAAGAGTGGAATAAACCAGTCACTTAATTCAGAATTAAGTTTAATTTGAAATTGTCATTTTCAACTGGAATTAGGTGTTGTTGTTTTTTTTATGGTCATCTTAAGAATAAAAAATAAAAATAAAAATAAAAAATAAAAAATGAAAGCAAAATGCAAAAAAATTAGAAAAAGGAAAGAAAAAAAGGGAAAAGAAGAAGAAGGAAGGGAGGGAAAAAAGAAAACAACAACAAAAAAAACTCTATTTGTTACCTACTTTCCTATCTGCTCATTTGTTTTTTGTTTTTTGTATATATGTATATGTTTAGTACTTCAGTTATTTATTATTGGTATTGTTATTATTCTTATTGTTATTATTTTTTTATTATTATCATCATTTTTGTACTATGCACTATATTGCTATAAGATGAATTCAGGTTATTGGGGAAGTGAAGAAGGGGTAGGATTAAATAAGCTTATGCTTCATCCTTCTCCTTTTCGGACATGTCATTGTTATTATTATTACTGTTGTATTGATTATTGTTGCACTTTGCACATGTTCGAAATAAATCATTCAAATCAAATCAGTCAAATCAAAGATGTAGAATTTTCTAGAACTAGAACTTTTTTTTTTTTTTTTTTTCTCTTTTTTTTGTATATATGTCTATGTTTAGTACTTCAGTTATTGATTATTGGTATTGTTATCATTGTTATTGTTATTATTTTATTTATCATCTTTTTTGTACTATGCACTATATTACTACAAGATGTATTTAGGTTGTTGAGGAAGTGAAGAAGGGGTAGGATTAAATAAGCTTATGCTTCATCCTACTCCTTTTCGAACATGTCATTGTTATTATTATTATTGCTGTATTGAATATTGTTGCACTTTGCACATGTTCGAAATAAATCATTCAAATCAAATCAAAAAATCAAGTAGGATGTAACTTGTATTCTGAATTAAACAGGAATAATGACTCTCATGTAAACAGGCCATGAAGGTCAGGTCATGAAAATACCAATTGTAAAGACACCAGATATTATAGAATTTCCAGCATCCTTTCCAAGCTTCTGCAGGGATCTTCTCAAACCCATTTGTCTTTTTTTTTCCGTTCTTGAAAGTCTTAAGCATGTTCTTCACTTAGGCTCTGGTAATAGGATTAATTCTAACGTCGAGTGGTGGGGCTATTAGAAAGTCTGTCTGGCTCGCAGGTGGTGGTCTATTTAGAACCTCATGAAAATGCTCTCTCTAATGTTTCAGTTGATCTTCAACATTGGTCAAGACTCTGACACTTGTCTATTTTTTAAAAAATAGAAAAATGTTTCTTCTCAAAGAGTACTTTTGTAGTATCATAAACTTTATTGATGTCTTTAATTCCTGCTGCCTTCTTAGCTTAACATACAAGGCTGGTGATTCTTTCACTTGATACCTTTGTACATTCCATGTCCTAAGTCATGTCCGTTATTCGGAGAGAGTAGCTTCGTCCTTGTCAGCATCATATTTCATCCACATAAGTTTTTGTCTGTGATCTGTGTGTGAACAACTCCTTCTAATCCACAGGAACCATGAAGGGTTGGATAAACTTGTGTCAGTTACTGCACTGCAAAAGTCTAAATCTTACTCAGTGCATATTTGTCATTTCTAGTCAAAATATCACATCATACTTAAAATAAGAAATAGTATAGTATATGGCTCAAGTAATGTTGACTCCCCCTCTGTGGGGTTAAAAGATATATAAAAATAAATAAATTAATTAATTAATTAATAAAATAAGTGAATGAATAAAAAAATAAAATTAAATAAATAAAATAAAAAAATAAGAACAAAATGCAGACAAATTAGAAAAGGGAAAAAGAAAAAAAGGAAGAAAAAAGAAAGGGAAAGGCAGAAGGAAGGGAAGAAAAAAGAAAACAAACAAACAAATAAATTACCTACTTTCCTATCTGCTCATTTGTTTTTTTTTTGTTGTTGTTTTTTTGTTTTTTGTATATATGTATATGTTTAGTACTTCAGTTATTTATTATTGGTATTGTTATTATTGTTATTGTTATTATTTTTATTATTATCATCATTTTTGTACTATGCACTATATTGCTATAAGATGAATTAAGGTTATTGGGGAAGTGAAGAAGGGGTAGGATTAAATAAGCTTATGCTTCATCCTACTCCTTTTCGGACATGTCATTGTTATTATTATTATTGTTGTATTGATTATTATTGTATTAATTATTGTTGCACTTTGCACATGTTCGAAATAAATCATTCAAATCAAAGATAATCAACTAAATAGTAACTTTTCAGTGAGATAGAAGAAGTTATTTTTAGACAACAGATCTGGAAAATCTTATTTCAAGAAATCATACAAAGATAAATTTCACTTGTTTGTGATGGCATGGTGGCTGAGCGGTTAGCGCTTTTGCCTCACAGCAAGAAGACCTGGGTTCAATTCCTGGACTGTGTGGAGTTTCTCTTCCTGTGTCTGGATGGGTTTCCTCCAGGTGTTCCCGTTTCCTCCATCACCCAAAAACATCTGGAGATGGAAGTCCACTGCTCCTTACCAGGATGGGTTAAATGTAAAGGACAAATTTTGTTGTATGATGACAATAAAGTATTATCTTATCTTGTTCCAATGGCATTTATTTATTTATGCTTGAATTAAGTAAAAAAAATTCTGCATATGGAACAAGTGAAAATTATCTACGTAAGATTTCTTGAAATAAGCTTTTCAAGAAAAAAATATATTTCTTAAATCTCACTGAAAAGTTACTCTTGAGGTGATTATGTCTTATTTTAAATGCAAAGAGGTATTTGACTCTAAATGAGGAAAATAGACTTGGTAAGAGTTTGTTTTTTTTTCTCGTGGTTGGTTGAGCCGATGGTTGGTTGACCCGGAGAACTTCACATGTACCTATTGGCACCAAGAAACATCATTTTTAACTATCAACCCAAGTTCAATCCTGCACCACAATGAGGCGCCTCTGAAGAAGTGGGGAGTGGTCTTTCACTAGGTATCTGCAAGGGTTCATTAGCCCTGGAGAGTTTCATATAAAATTAGCTTTAAATATGGTGTTCATATACGGAATGAGTTTATGAAACAGTGTGTTTAATATATACATTTACGGTTAATATTTTTTCAAGTCACCACACAAAGAGCTAAACTAAACTGAATCAGTTTATTAGTTGTTTAATTTAATACTAAATATAATAGAATAGAATAGAATAGAATAGAAGTACAGTACTTTATTGAGCCCACATTTGGGGAATTGCTTTAAAATTGTCCTGTTTTAAATTTTCTTCAGGGGCCACATTCAGCCTGATTTGATGTCCAATGGGCTGGGCCAAGAATACATAATAACCTATAAATAATGAAAACTCCAAATGATTGTCATTTATTTAGTGCAAATTTAGTCCATTAAATTATGAAAATACTTTTATAAATTATCCAAATGCAAAAAGAGTTACATTTCATGAAGAACATAAGGGCAATTTGAACCCTCAATTTGCCTCAATTTATAATTTGTCCATGTGTTTTATTATGGATCAGTTCTACAAAGACACTAAACTCTTAGTAATAGAAGCAAAAAAAAACGGTTAACATTTTGTGTCATTGTTTTTTAGACATTTCAGGTTATTTACATTTTATTGTTAGAGAATAGTTTGTAAATGTAAATATTTTCATAATTTAATGTTATTTTTTGCAGTAAAACAAGGGGGAAAAAAATTGAAGTTGTCATCATTTCTAGACAAACAAAAAACTGAGAAGAAAATATGGAGTCATTTAAGAGGTTATTATGCTCTTCACCCCACGGGCTGCATTGGAATTATTATTGTCAGGTTGCATTTGGCCCCTGAGTCGCATGTTTGAGACGTTGTTGTGTTTTTCTCTAACAGACGTATGTTCATTTTGAATTGAACTATTAACACGTATAGCCTTTAGAGAAATAAGACATGTCTCTGATCTCACTGCAAAGCATGTGATCCTTTCCACTGTGAATCCCCCTGACTCACTCAACGTTATGTGTGAATATGTGTAATTACGGGAGCATTTGCTAACGTTGTCAGCGCTGGAGGCCATGATTACCTCAGCAAGCTGCCTCGGTGTTTTCAAGATAGCCTGTATTACACAGTGAGAGTAAATGGGAGGAAATCTATGAAAAACCAGATGGCACTTATTTCCTTGAAGGCTGTTGCTGTGTGGCTGAAGACTATTGTGATTGAAACACCGACAGTGAGGCCGTGGATACTGTCTGTCTGATCAAATGATCTGATGCTTAGTTGTTACCCGTGATTAAAATGGTTAACTAGGAAGTACTGTTGGAGAGGGGAACACTGAAAACCAGAGAACAATAAGACAGTAAATAGTCGAGTGGAAGGAAAAAAGAAGATGGTGTTGGAGGAGATGAGAGAGGTGCCTTCATGTACTATCTTACATACTAATTGGCACCTTGGCAATCATTTGTTGGCAAGCCCTCAATTAGACTGGCAAATCCTGGCAGAGGGCAACACCCACCAGGAGCTTATGTCACCACTATCAGGAGGAGAAAGCAGGAGTTAGTACAGAGAGAGAAGATAAGCAGATAATAGTGTTAAAGACAAGACTACTAGAGAAAACAGCAGCTGAAGGTTTTAGCAAAGCCAGCCTTGTTTTTCGCCACAAATTGTTGTTTTTTTTGGGTAAATTCTCTGAGCAGTCGTGTATCCATGTTTTTAATTTTGTACTTAAAAACACACAGTGGAAATAGGAAAAAGTAAAAAATTTGAACATATAGTATAAAAATATAAATGTGAATAATTGTAATGCAGTCAGTGTTAGCAAATGATTGGTGTGTAACTGAATTAATACAAGGAACAAAGAAAAAAAATCATATTAGAAGAGTAGTGAACAGTAAAGAAGCAGCATGTGTGATATTTTGATAAACTGTTGAAGGATGTTTTCTCTCAGGATTCTTTTGACCTCTGTGTATTCGCGGTGCTGTTTCAGTACATCCAGATCATAATCATGGTCCAGTATCACTCTTTTACTTTTCAGAGAAAATCCTTTCTTTTGCCAGGACTGTTTTAAAATGTTTTCCTTCTCCCTAAATGAGGAGAACTTGACTGTGACTGAGCGCAGTGATGCGTTTGGCAGCAGTTTGGGACCCAGCGAACGGTGAAATCTTTCAATAGTAACATTTGTTCATTGACGAGGGAATGTCCAGTTTCTCTTTGAGTAAAGTTTTAATAAAACTTGAGACTGTGGGTGAGTTGTCTTCTGCCCTTTCTTTAATTCCGTAAAACCAAATGTTGTCTCGTCTTGACCTTCCCTCTAAATCCCTTATTGTTGCTCTGAGCTTCTCGTTTCCTTTAATTAGCTCGTTGGATTCTGTTGTCAATTTCAACGATACGGTTTTCTGCGTCCATTAGTCGACTGGTTACATTCATAAATTCTTCCTTGAGTTCTTTGAAATTGTGTTCGTTGTCTCGTGGTGCTTCTGTCACCTCCTGATGGATAGTTTGTAAGCTAGCAGGCTCATTAGCTAACATTGCTGTTAGGGTTAGTCTGATTAGCTAGCTGAGCCTCCTTCGTTTATTCCTTCGTCAAGTGGAGTGTGTTCTTTTGACTGATGAAGTCCTTTCTTTTTTGTTTTAGACATAACCCTTACTTGTCTTTGTGACATATGGATATTTACCAGTTTTTCAGGCTGAAATAAGGTATAATTTAAACTTTGTTATGCTGTCGCCATCTTGTTTGTTCACCCAAAAGTCGACAGTTGAAGGATCTTAAACATTTAATAATCCACACCAGTAGTTCAGACTAAATGAGCTGAAGGATTCTAACAAAATACCTCTTCATATCAACTTAGCTGCTCAGGTCACAGGTTATTGGTAGAAACAACTCATGATTCATTACGATGACGATGCAACTGTTTGTATTCATGTTACAGTAACATTTGGACTTGAAACACAGAACATTAATGCTCATGTAAGACAAAGAGAAACAAATAAAACATTTAGAATGTCTCAGTTGTCACTATACCAATTCATGGTACATTGCTATTAGTTGGTTTGTACAGGTTTTAGCAGCTGTCACTGTGACATGGTTGCCCTTCATGCCTCATGCTCTTAGAAAATTTTCCAAGGATGTTTTTTGTTGTTATTATCCATCTGTGCTCTTCTTTCATAATGTGGCCCAGGATCTTCACTTTAGAGCCACATCCTAGATATCACTAACTTTTTTCATTTGTTTTCCTTGGGCAATTCAAAAGTGCACAAAATATAACACACTGTAATGTACTGTGCACTTTTAATACCGCTTGCAAAATATAATGTAAGATTCTGTTGAAAGTTACTGCCCTATAATTTACATTAGATTGTCTTTGTGTAAATTTGGTCCAGATTTCTCAGTGTTAAAAGGACATGTCACCATTTGACCTTGATAAAGTAGGTCAAGGTGAATTATTTTCAATAGGCATCTGTTTCATGCCAAGATGCATCCACAACTTACATTTTATACAGATATCTCAATTTATTCTTCAGATAATGTGAATATGTTGTTGAATGGACAGATAGACAAACACAATGAAACAATTACAATACGACTTGTTGGGTGAAGTTGACTGAGGGGTAAAAATAAAACACTAAAGTCAAATAAAAAACATCAGACATCAGAAGTGCTACAGATAATATTTATTTTTATTTGGAATTACAGAGTAAAAACTATCTTTTCTACCTTTCTTGATTGCATTTTTACTAAAAGATTTGATGCATTTGCCTAAAAGCGTCTTGAAAACTGTATCTGCTCCTCATAAAACTGTATGAAGACTCGGCTCAGCTCTTCTGCTTATAGATACATTTAATCTAAAAATGACATTAGCTATTAACACCAATAAATGAGATGCCACTGGCTTAAATTTAACAGTTTTGCAAATTTGATCATTATCTGGGTATTTTGTACACTTGCTGCTAATCCATTATCCAGACCATTAAATCTATTATCACTTACATACAGAGGTGTAAAGTAACTAAGTACAAGTACTTCATTACTGTACTTAAGTAGATGTTTTAGGTATATGTACTTTACTTGAGTATTTATTTTTCTGGCAACTTTTTACTTTGACTCCCTACATTTTTGTATAAATATCTGTACTTTATACTCTTTACATCCTCAGAATAGACTCATTACTTTTTCAAACTAAACAGATGTGACAGTACAAAAAATCAGTCGCTTCAGAGAGAAAATCAGTGGAGGAAAGAAACTGTGACTTTATATATTATAGTTACATGAATATTATCTCATGATTTGGACTTTTTGGATAATTTTGACTTTTTATCTCATAATTTTGACTTTTTAGCTCACAATTTTGACTTTTGATGTTAAAATTATGCATTTTTATCTCATATTTATAACTTATTTTTTAATCTCATAACTTTTTATCTCAATTGTGACTTTTCTTCCCTCATTTTTTTCTAAATTTCCTGCCCATATCCACAAAACTGAGTAACACATTATCTACACAGTAACTCACTTTTAAAGGCTTTATTTTAGATACTTTTAAAACTTTTCAGATTTTATTTTCTGAAGTATTATTGTGTTCATGAAAAAAAAAACAGTTTTACTTTTTACTTTTGTACTTTATTACAATTGAGAAGTTGTACTTTTTTCTTTTTTTTTACTTTTACTTAAGTAAAGGAGTTGAATCAGTACTTCTACTTTTACCAGAGTATTTTTTCACACAAGGAGCTGTATTTCTACTTAAGTACAGAATGTGAGTACTGAGGATCAGGATCATTTATATAAGATAATAATTTCTGCTAATTTTGTTGTAAATCTAGGATTGGTCACATATCCATACAGTTGTGACAGTGTTTATTATATAGTTCTATAGATGTTCAACTTCACTTTGCTGTGCATCATTTGCATCCCCGTGTCTTCCCATATCCCCCACCTTCCTCCCCTCTCCCCTCGTCTCTCTCTCTCTTTCTGTATTTTTCTTCCTGCCTTTACTCTCTCTCTCTCTCTTTCTCTCTCTCTCTCTCCATCTCTCTCTTTTATCCCAGCTAGTCAGGTTAGACAGCCATCCTCCAGGAGTTGAGGTCTCTGCTTGTTAAAAGGAAGTTTTTCTTTGCCACTGTCACCAGTCACAAGTGTTTACTCCTGGAGGATTCTTTAAGGTTCCTGGAAATGGATCTGGTTTCATCCAGCTCTATATACTGTATATAAAGTGTCATGAGATAACTTCCACTATGATTTTGCACTTTAAATAGATCAAATTTGATTTGATGTGAGCAAATGTAAGTTACTGTCAAGCCCTCTGACTGTGGGGGTTCGGACCCAAATGCAGAATGAGACTCTAGAAACAGAACTGAGTATGATCAGAGTTTTATTTTCCCTTATTTGGGGGGAAAGGGGAAAAAAGGAGAACTGAGGTGTCCTCGGCAAATGCCGGTGTAGAAACAGAACAAAAAGCGTCAGCACTAAATCCTTGGACAGGCTGAGAAAAGTAATAAACCAAAAGTCACTCTCAGCAAAAGACTGGAGGAGAAAACAAAATTCACTCACAGCAAAAGACTGGAGGAGAAAACAAAATTCACTCACAGCAAAAGACTGAGATCGTAACTAAAACGAAACTCAAAATCACAGCAGCAGCTGGAAACGGGAGTCGGAAGGCTCGGGACTCTCAGGGAGAAACTGAAACAAAAAAAGAAGAACCGGAGTTAACACGGGAGGATCGGGGACTCGAAACAACAGGAACTCGAAGGGCTGGATCATTACACCGTGGTGTCAAAATAATCTGGCGT
The DNA here is from genome assembly GCA_020466265.1 of Siphamia tubifer. Lineage (NCBI taxonomy): Eukaryota > Metazoa > Chordata > Actinopteri > Kurtiformes > Apogonidae > Siphamia > Siphamia tubifer. The sequence continues at coordinate 43,143,020 of CM035786.1, read as the reverse complement.
CGGATGCAGGTAGTGAGTGAGTTTAAGTAGGAAGCTCAACCAGATGCAGCTGCGCCGCATCTCCTGGGTGAGAATCAGCTGTGAGACGTGGAAGAAACATGACAGACAGCAAAACAAAACAAACACGCCCCCTTGGGTCCTAACAGTACCCCCCCCCCTAATGGCGGCCTACCTGGCTTGTCGGGGTACTGTGCGTAAAAGTCCCTGAGTAACCCTGGGACGAGGATCAGTGACCGTGAAACCCAGGAGCGTTCCTCAGGGCCATATCCCTCCCAATCGACGAGGTACCGGAATCCCCTGCCCCGCCTGCGGACGTCCAGAATACCAGCCACCGTGTAAGCCGGGGAGCCGTCAATCACCCGAGGAGGAGGAGGGGGGTTGGCTGGGGGATGATGTGGGCTCTCTACCACTGGTTTTAAAAGGGAGACATGGAATACAGGATGAACCTTGAGTGCAGCTGGCAGGGTCAGTCGGATGGCACTAGGATTGATGATCCGTTCAATGGGATATGGGCCAATAAATCGGGGAGCCAGTTTATGGGACTCCACCTGAAGCGGAAGGTCTCGGGCCGACACCCACACCTGCTGTCCCACTTGATAATCTGGTGCTGGGCGACGATGTCGGTCTGCCAGGCGTCGATTCCGAGCGGAAGTCCGGGTCAGAGCGAACCGTGCCTCCCTCCACACCCGTCTCGCCCTGCGAAACTGGGCCTGGACGAACAAAACTGCCACTTCCACCTCTTGACTGGGAAACAGGGGAGGCTGGAACCCATGAGTCACCATGAAGGGTGACAAACCAGTAGCCAAGCTTACCAGCGAGTTGTGGGCATACTCAACCCATGGCAGGTGTGTGGACCAGGACGAGGGCAGGTTGCAGGCCACACAGCTCAGGGAGGCCTCCAGATCCTGATTGGCATGCTCAGCCTGGCCGTTTGATTGGGGATGGTACCCAGAGGTCAGACTGCATGATGACCCCAGTGTCTGGCAGAAAGACTGCCAAACCCGAGACGTGAACTGTGGTCCACGGTCCGAGACTATATCCTGCGGGATGCCGTGCAGGCGAATGACATGCTGCACCAACAGGTCCGCTGTCTCAGAGGCCGAAGGCAACTTGGGGAGGGCCACCAGGTGGATGGCTTTGGAGAACCGATCGACAATAATCAGAATGGTGGAATTGCCCTCTGATGGGAGAAGACCGGTAACGAAGTCCACAGCGATACAGGCCCATGGTCGTCGCGGGATGCTTCGGGGATGCAGCAAACCTGCTGGGGGTTGGTGGGAGGCTTTATTGCAGGCACAAATGGAGCAGGCGGTGACAAACTCACAAATGTCTGTGTTCATAGAGGGCCACCAGAAACGTCGTCTAATCAACGAGGTAGTGCGTCTTGAACCAGGATGACATGCGATCCTGGAGACATGTCTCCACTGCAACACAGATGGCCTTTTGGACTCCGGAACAAAGAGGCAGCCAGGGGGACATCCATCAGGGATGGGACCTTCCTGCTGAGCGTCCAGCACCTCCTGCTCGACCTGCCACCTTATGGTTCCAACCACGCAGGAAGAGGGAATGATGCCGTCCAATCCCCTGTCTGAGACCTCCCCCTCAACCTGGAACTGACGGGAGAGAGCGTCTGGCTTCTGGTTCCGGGAACCCGGACGGTAGGTGAGGGTAAACTTGAAGCGTCCCAGGAATAGCGCCCAGCGGGCCTGTCTGGCATTAAGCCTTCGAGCGGTCCAGAGGTAGGCTAGGTTTTTATGGTCCGTCCACACGATGAACGGATGTTTGGACCCCTCCAGCCAGTGCCGCCATTCTTGGAGAGCCAGAACAACTGCCAGCAACTCTCGGTCTCCAACACCATAATTCTGCTCGGCTGGGCTGAGACGCCGGGAGAGGAATGCGCACGGGTGCAGTTTTCCATCTGCAGGAAGGCGTTGGGAGAGAACAGCCCCTACCCCTGAATCCGAGGCATCAACCTCCACCACAAACTGTAGTTCGGGATCTGGGTGAATAAGTACAGGAGCATTGGTGAACAGTGTTTTCAGCCTAGAAAAAGCAGACTGAGCAGATTGTGACCAGGTGAATGGAACCTTCGTGGAAGTAAGCTGAGTGAGAGGGGTTGCCACCTTACTGAAGTTCCGGATGAATCGGCGATAGAAATTTGCAAACCCCAGAAACCTCTGGAGCTGTTTGCGGGTTTCTGGAACTGGCCACTCGACTACCGCCCGTACCTTTTCTGGGTCAGGGCTCAGCCGTCCCTTCTCCAGCACAAACCCCAGGAAAGTGGTGCGCTCCTTATGGAAGTCACATTTCTCCACTTTGACAAACAACCAATTCTCCCGTAGGCGCTGCAGAACCTGTCTGACATGCTCCACATGCTCTGTGAGAGAACGGGAAAAGATCAAAATGTCATCAATGTACACAAAGACAAAATGGTTTAAAAAATCCCGGAGGACATCATTCACTAATGATTGAAAGACAGCAGGGGCGTTTGTCAGGCCAAAACGCATCACCAGATACTCGAAGTGTCCGAGGGGAGTGTTAAAAGCTGTCTTCCATTCGTCTCCATCTCTGATCCGGACCAAGTGGTAGGCGCTTCGCAGGTCCAGCTTGGTGAACACCTTGCAGCCACGGAGGAGTTCAAAAGCTGAATCCATCAGGGGCAGCGGGTATTTATTCTTAACGGTGATGTTGTTTAACCCCGTGTAATCTATGCATGGCCGCAGAGACTTGTCTTTCTTTGCCACAAAGAAAAACCCAGCCCCGACAGGCGATGAGGACGGTCGGATCAACCCAGCCTCCAGTGACTCTGAGATGCATCTCTCCATTGCCTCCTTCTCTGGTTGGCTCAGGTGGTAGAGTTGTCTGCTGGGCAGAGGGACGTCTGGAAGCAGGTCTATGGCACAGTCATAAGGACAGTGAGGCGGGAGAGACCGTGCTCGGTCCTTGCTGAAAACCTCTGCCAAGTCATGATACTCCTGGGGAACGTGGCTTAGATCCATAATCTCCTGCTGTACCTGGGGAGAAACTAGCACACCTGGTGTAGCAGACCGAAGACAGTTAGCATGACAGAAGCTGCTCCAGCTCCTCACTGTGGAAGCATTCCAGTCGATGAATTAGGGTACCTGGAAAGCGGCTACGTGATGCAGTGCTAGTCGCTGAAGTGGTGCTGCCAGCCTGAAGACCTGAGGACCGGGGTTCTCTTGACGGCGAGTATAACCCTGGACACCGCGCCCGAAGGTGCCCCTCTCCACCGCAGTAAAGGCATAACCCACGGCTCATCCTCCACTGCCGCTCCTCCCGGGTCAGTCGAGTGCTGCTTAGCTACATGGGCTCCTCTTGTAGCTCACGTTCTGGACTGCGGGGCGCAGCGTGTGTGTGCCTGAGTGTGTCACCTGCCCGGGAAGAATCTGGAACATAAAACCCCAAGGACGAAGGACGGAGCACTGGTCGGAGACCCCTCTGTTCACCTCTCTCTCGTCTCCTCTCTCTCATCCGGTTGTCCAATGTGATAGCTAACCGGATTAGCTCTTCTAAGGTTGCAGGATCGTCACGTACCGTTAGTTCATCCTTCAGTTCTGGGCTAAGGCTTTTTCTAAAAATGGCACGGAGGGCCTTGTCCTCCCACCCACATTCTGCAGCCACAATGTGGAAGGTAATGGCATACTGCGCCACTGGTGTGCCACCTTGTCTTAGTGACATTAACTTGGCCTCAGACTCTCTGCCCCTAACTGGGTGATCAAAAACAAGGAGCATCTCACTCACCAGATGGTCATAATTGGTCCGTAGCTCAGGACGCTGGGAAGAGACCGCCAGAGCCCAAGCGGCTGCCTGTCCGGAAAGCAGGCTCATAATGAAGGCTGTCTTAGCTTCGCTAGTAGCGTAGCTAAGTGGCTGCTGGCTGAAAACCAGGGAACATTGATGAAGAAACTGGCCGCAGAGGCCCAGGTCTCCATTATATCTGGTGGGAGTGGGCATGTGGGGTTCCCGAGAGGGTCTCAAAAAAAACCAGCTGAGGCGGCACTGGAGAGGGTGTAGTGGCTGCGGTGGCTGGAGGTGAGGTTGCTGCGGTCGCAGCTGGGGGTGTCATGGGGGAAAGGTGGAAGTCAATGGCACTAAGCTGAGCCCGCATCTCCGCCATGGCTTCTCCTAGCTCTGTCATGCCAGCTGCCAGCACATTTAGAGCATCCCCGTGCTGGGATGCCAGTTCCTCCTGGTTGCGAACTGCCATATGCAAAGCATCTCGTTCTGCTGGGTCCATTTTACTGGCCAGATTATTCTGTCAAGCCCTCCGACTGTGGGGGTTCGGACCCAAACGCAGAATGTGACTCTAGAAACAGAACTGAGTATGATCAGAGTTTTATTTTCCCTTATTTGGGGGGAAAGGGGAAAAAAGGAGAACGGAGGTGTCCTCGGCAAATGCCGGTGTAAAAACAGAACAAAAAGCGTCAGCACTAAATCCTTGGACAGGCTGAGAAAAGTAATAAACCAAAAGTCACTCTCAGCAAAAGACTGGAGGAGAAAACAAAATTCACTCACAGCAAAAGACTGGAGGAGAAAACAAAATTCACTCACAGCAAAAGACTGAGATCGTAACTAAAACGAAACTCAAAATCACAGCAGCAGCTGGAAACGGGAGTCGGAAGGCTCGGGACTCTCAGGGAGAAACTGAAACAAAAAAAGAAGAACCGGAGTTAACACGGGAGGATCGGGGACTCGAAACAACAGGAACTCGAAGGGCAGGATCATTACACCGTGGTGTCGAAATAATCTGGCGTCGGATGCAGGTAGTGAGTGAGTTTAAGTAGGAAGCTTAACCAGATGCAGCTGCGCCGCATCTCCTGGATGAGAATCAGCTGTGAGACGTGGAAGAAACATGACAGACAGCAAAACAAAACAAACACGCCCCCTTGGGTCCTAACAGTTACAATCTATTTAATAATACTGCACATGCATATCTGGTAAACTACTTACATTTGCACTTCACAGTTTAATCAAACTGTTGTTAAAATAAATCAAATATGGTGTTTAATGAGGTTTATTTCCATTGTATTTCATTTGTGTCACTAAAATATGTTTTGAGGTGAAGAGGTTGAATGTCGCTGATTGCAACTGTATCTCAATTATTACTATGAAATAGATTTACTTCTCTGACTGGAAACTCCAAAGAAATATTGATGTCACTTATCTTCCAATGTAATTAAAACTCCTCCAGTGAATCAGACAAATTTAGTTGTCAGTCCTTACATATTCAAACCTTTGAAAATTACATGTTTCGCTTTGCACCTGTTTCCCCCATGCTTTATGGGGACTTCCAGAAAAAAATTAATAAGTATTTAATACATATCATTTCTATTTTGGGTTATATTTAGCCCTCTTGGGGACCTAAATTTTGGTCTCCATTGTGTCAGAGGTCCCCATGGTGTGATCGTGTAAACATATCAATGTCCCCATGAAGATAGAAATACAAGTGCATACTCACACACACACACACACACACACACACACACACACACACACTCAACAGCAGAAATGTCATTAGAAGGCCTGATTTTTCTTTTACATTTTAAAGTCTGTATTTTACACAGTGATAGAGTAAAGAAGTTGCATCAGTATTCTACCACAGGCCGCTGGTATCTGGCAGAGATTAATGTGTGCACATGCTCAAATAATATATTTGGATATTTGCCACAAATCCTAGTTTTAAGGCATTATTTTGATGCATTATCAGAACTTTACTTGGCTTTTTTTTAGGAGTAAAATGAGTGATTTCCAAAAATGTAGTGGGTGGGTGGGAGGATGAAATTAGGAGTAGGTTAATATATTATGTCAGTGAGTATCCTGACAAAGAGTATGTGTGTATGGGAGCAAATGTGTCACGACTGCGTGTCTTTTAGCCAATAACACCTTCTGTCTGTTTGGCTCTTCTACACCTGTTGGATGTAACTGTCTGAAACTGACACACACACAGTTAGATACAAATACACAGACCTGTCTCATCCATCTTATTTTCCATCTGTCGTCTGATCGATTGATGAGTTCAGACATGGCAGGGGTGGAAATGTCCCTCTGAGCTGTTACCGTGGTGACAGAGGACCCCGCCCCAGGTCAGGCTGTCAATGACTCGGGTCCTGCTGCTTCCCTGGTCAATGTCTCTACAATTAGACCACACTGGGTCGGAGTGCTCACACCCACCTCTTCACCCAAGTATTTTAGAGTCTGACTGTGTGGAACATGTAACACATGTTTTACTTTTCAACAAGCTATTAAATGGGAATATAAAAGTGAGGAAGAAGAGCAGTCGGTGATATTCATGTAACATCCTCAGATTCAAAGAGGTGTTTTAGCTGTGATCTTGAATGAAGTCTGTGAACAATGATGATGGTGTTGAAGACATTATCAGCTTAACAAGCTCATTTGCTGTCTCTACAGCTTATCCTTGTGAAGATATGGAATCATTCTGGAAAAAAAAGGCTATACTAAGGGCCTTTAATGTGGTTTGGTCTGGTGTCTTATCAGAGAAACCGAAGTGAAACAATTAGAAAAGCATAAATGAAATGTATTCATATTCTAGTGAGTTAACATAACAAGCTGTTTGAGAAATACATGAAATTTTAAGATACTTCCCAAGTATAAACTTTCACTTTCTCCAGGTTTGTGCAAACAGCATCTTTGTGAGCATGATTTATTGACTTCAACTCACAAAAACTTCCCATTTTGTGTCTACAGTATAGTGGCAGATCCAGAAAAAATGGAAAGGGGCAAGAGGATGGTAGGGTCCAGTGTTGAAGTGCCGGTAGTATTTCAAAGGGGTGAATAGAAGCAAAATACATGTCACATTTTAAACAAATGTAAATGTTTAAGTTTTCTAAATTTTAAGACATTTAGATATGCTTGTTTTATGTACAAAACCCTTGTTGGTCTGGCACCACCGCCACTGAAAAAATCTTTTACCTGGAGATCTGTGAGTGGAACGAACACTGGAGCATGTGATACTGTAGAGGTGACTGTGAGGTACCCCATAGAAGAACCACCTTTGGGATGAATGCGTTGTCGTTGTGGGTGGGAACATATGGAACTATCTTCCCGCCACAATAAGAGCTTGCCCTTCATACTCCTCTTTTAAGGGTAACCTAAAAAATGGCTGAAAACAACACTAACATGTGAGCATTAACTGTTTTATTGTATTTTATTTTGTATTTTATTTATGTTTTATTTGTATTTTATTCTGCATTTTATTTGTAATGTAGTCTGTATTTTATCTGTATATTTGTAATGTATTCCATCTTCCATCTTCCATCCTATACTGCATGTTCTCTGTTTCTCCTGGTCCCATGTTATATTAATGGCATTAAGTGTTGTTATTTTTGTTGTTTAATTTTATCACAGGGGGACTGCCTGTGTCATTATGTGTATTTACATGAATAGTAAATACAGCCAGTGGAGGTCACACACCACTTCAGCATGTGCGGTGACCCATCAGATTCTAAAGGGAGCGTGGAAAAGTGGTTTTTCAGCGGAATGACACCTTTAATAAGGTTGATTTACAGTAACTATGGTATTAAATTCCATTGCATCCCAAATAATCTGAAATTAGAAACAAGATACAGTAAAAATATAGGCTCATATTTGACAGCTTTGTGGATTCACTCAAACACTGGCTGCATTTTGCTGTAGTTCAATGGTCTCCAATGTGGAAGACCAGGTTTTGAATCCCAGTTAGAGCAAATATAAATGTATATATATATATATATATATATATATATATATATATATATATATATATATATATATATATATATATATATATATATATATATATATATATATATATTTATATATACATATATATATATATATTTATACATATATATATATATATATATATATATATATATATATATAAAAATGTTCCTCTCGCCCCACGTGGGCGGTGTCTCCTTCAGGCTCGGGTCCTCTACCAGAGGCCTGGGAGCCTGAGGGTTCTGCGCAGGATCTTAGCTGTTCCTAGCAATGCGCTCTTTTGTACAGAGATCTCTGATGTTGTTCCTGGTATCTGCTGGAGCCATTCTCCCAGCTTGGGGGTCACTGCCCCTAGTGCTCCGATAACTACTGGTACCACTGTTGCCTTCACACTCCACATTTTCTCTAACTCCTCTTTCAGCCCTTGGTATTTCTCAAGCTTCTCATGTTCTTTCTTTCTGATGTTGCTATCACTGGGGACTGCTACATCTATCACCACCACTGTCTTCTCATGTTTATCCACCACCACGATGTCAGGCTGATTGGCCATCACCATCTTGTCAGTCTGGATCTGGAAGTCCCACAGGATCTTGGCCTGTTTGTTCTCTGTCACCTTTGGGGGGTTCTCCCATCTTGACCCTGGGACCTCCAGTCCATACTCTTTACAGATGTTCCTGTACAGTATGCCCGCTACCTGGTTATGCCTCTCCATGTATGCCTTGCCTGCCAGCATCTTACACCCTGCTGTGATGTGCTGGACTGTTTCAGGGGCTTCTCTACACAGCCTACACCTGGGGTCCTGTCTGATGTGGTAGACCCCGGCCTCTATTGCTCTGGTGTTCAGGGCTTGTTCTTGTGCAGCCATGAGTAGCGCCTCTGTGCTGTCCTTTAGTCCAGCCTTTTCCAGCCACTGGTATGTCTTTTCCATATCAGCCACTTCCTCAATTTGTCGATGGTACACGCCATGCAAGGGTTTGTCCCTCCATGATAGCCCCTCTGGTTCCTCGACCTTACTGGGCTTTTGTTGCCTGAGGCATTCACTTAGCAGTTGGTCATTGGGGGCCATTTTCTTGATGTATTCCTGGAGGTTCGCCGTTTCCTCCTGGACAGTAGTTCTGACACTTACTAGTCCTCGGCCCCCTTCCTTTCGCTTAGTGTACAGCCTCAGGACACTGGACTTGGGGTGGAACCCTCCATGCATGGTAAGGAGTTTCCTTGTCTTGATATCAGTGGCTTGTATCTCTTCCAGTGGCCAGGATATTATCCCAGCTGGGTATCTGATTACTGGCAGGGCATAGGTGTTAATGGCCTGGATCTTATTTTTGCCGTTCAGCTGACTTTTCAGGACCTGTCTTACCCTCTGTAGGTATTTGGCTGTGGCTGACTTCCGAGCTGCCTCCTCATGATTACCATTTGTCTGTGGGATCCCTAGGTATTTGTAACTTTCCTGCACATCTGTGATATTCCCTTCAGGTAGGTCCACCCCTTCAGTTGTGATCACCTTTCCTCTTCTAGATATCATCCGCCCACATTTATCTAGTCCGAATGACATCCCAATGTCTTTGCTGTAGATCCGGGTGAGGTGAATTAGGGAGTCAATGTCACGCTCATTCTTGGCATACAGCTTGATGTCATCCATGTAGAGGAGGTGGTTGATGGATGTTCCACTTCGGAACTGGTATCCGAAGCCACTCTTTGAGATGATCTGGCTGAGGGGGTTTAGGCCTATGCAGAACAGCAGGGGGGACAGAGCATCTGTATATATATATATATATATATATATATATATATATATATATATATTTAGCATTTTACAAGTTCAAACAGGGGAGGTGTGGCACCAAGGATGGTGGTAGGTGGTACTGTAGATTATACCCATGTTCTTGTTGACATACACTATATTGCCAAAAAGAATTCACTCATTCGCCTCAAAACACATTTAAGTGATATTCAGTTCCATTCCATAGAGTTTAATTGCATTGTTATTGCAACTCTGTGTGTGTGTGTGTGTGTGTGTGTGTGTGTGTGGAATGGGTAACTTAAGTGTTATTCTATGGTAATGATGATGATTTTCTTATATGAAATGTATGATGTTGGAGTAACATCACACAGGTTTTCCATTGTCTAAAATCTTTTGGTTTAGCAAAAAGAGATTTTGGACAAAGAGACTTTGGTCATTCCCATGCTCCCAAGTTAGTAGGAACAGTTTGGGGATGACCCATTCTTGTTACAACATTAACTGTGCATCAGTGCACAAAGTAAGATCCAAAAACTGCCTGAACACAGTCTTGACCTTTAACTTCATAGAGCACTTTTAGGGTGAATTAAAGCACAGACTCAGAGCCAGGCCTTCTTGTGCAATGTCAGTGTGTGATCTCACATAATGCTTCTGGGAGGAATGGTCAAAAATTCCCATAAACACACTCCTAAACCTTGTGAAAATCCTTCCCAGAAGAGTTGAAGCTGTTATACAGTGTTGGGCAAGTTACTTGTAAAGTGTAGTGAGCTAAGCTATTAGTTACTCAACAATAAATTAAGCTTCACTACACAAAAGGTACCACCTACAGAAATATAGCAAGCTAAGTTACACAAATGTGGCAAAAGTAGTTCACTACATCAGAAGCTACTTCACGTTGTACCAATCTAATGTCAGATTAATTCAAAATGACAGTCAAGTACACTGTTTAAGACATTCATTATAAATATCTAGGACCTGCTGCCATTTGGCTAGTTTCCCTCTGCGAGCTAGCTGGGTTAATCCTTATGATGTTATTTATTTTTGTTATTTTTTTTACTAATTGCTGACATTTAATTAAAATGACTTGGGTTTTATACAAAGACACATCATTCTGCAGGAGGGAAATGAATGATTCACCTGAATGTGGGTACTTAGGTTGGACGTTGACAACAGTTTGGTTTTTGGGGTTGCAAAAGCACACCTCTGTCATATTTTTACAGATAAGGCCACTATGTTAGGTCAGTTGACTGGTGTTCTTATTCTCCCTCTGTCTCCTCCATTGTGTGTGTGTGTGTGTGTGTGTGTGTGTCAGTCTGGGTTGTTCTAATTCTACTGCTGTACGCATGCGCATCTTTTCATAGACACAGTCCATGGAAGAAGCAGAATGGAAGCTCCCACATGAAAAGGTTTTATTAACTTTGATTGTGTTTCATAATCATACATACTGTAGTCTACAGCAGAGCAAACCTCTGTTTTTCTCAGTCATGTCCTGGAATTTGTAGCTTTTGTGGACGCTACGTCGCTACTTGATGAAAAAAATAACGTAACTACAGGAAAGTTACTTGATTCATAAAGCAGTGATGCTATGAAAATGTAGTTTAACTAATAGCTACTGCCCATCACTGATGTTTGTTTGTTTGTTTATTGGCCATAAAAGTACATAAAAACAGGACAAATGTGGCAGGGATGATACAAAAAAAAAGCATTTTCCATTGTTTCCATTGTTGTCCCTGAGTCACAGACAAAAAATAGCTACACACAAATTAAAAAGATGGAAAATATATAACATGATATGATGCTAAAGAAAGTTTGGCATTAAATCATAATAACAGATAAACAATGTGATAAGTAAAATTATAACAACAAAAGATGATCCACATAACAAAAAGAAAAAATAGTAAAATTGGATGTAAATGCAATAAGAAATGAGGTAAAAATGGATTGATAATTGAATAATAATAACATTGAAAATAATAATAATAATAATAAATTCTGAGAAAAGCACAGTAATTAAACTTGTGTAGAAAAATAGCACTATCAATATTGATACTGTTGTGACAAGAAATAGACAAAAATACTGATAATAAATATTAAATTATAATACAACTGATAATTTACAAAAATAAGAAAAGTAAATGACACAAAGTAATATATATATATATATATATATATATATATATATATATATATATATATATATATATATATATATATATATATATATATATATATATATGGTGGATTCATTAACTACAATACTATATCCTATACTAAAATGTTATAGATGCAAAGGGTGAACTGACATATTAAACCCTATGGATTAAGAATTGGATGATGTCAAGTTCAAGGCAAGTGAGGGAATACTTTTGTCAATATAGTGTGTTTCTCGGTAAGTACTCTCAGCTGCTTAAAAACACTCAGCGGGAACACTTTCTTCCCCTCAATATATAGTATTGCTGAGTCTGCTCAGAAAGACTTCAGGGTGAAATGACATATTTCAGACAGAGATGGAGGCGCAGCAGGTGTGAGTGTTAAACAGAGTCTACACTCTGAGCTTCACACCTGATTCCATTCACAGGTAAAAACACTGAAATACTCACTGTACTGAAGTAAACACACAAGTGTCTGACATAGACTCTTACAATTACAAAGATAGAAAATTACTTTGTCTATAAACTGAGTGAACTGTTTGATATCATCACTATTTTTACATACCTACCTTCATTAAAAGTTTAGTAAGTTCATTAAAATTATTTTCTCTTATAATATGAAAGAATTAGCTTTACGTTGGTGCTAAACTTGAAAAATCATAAAAGATTAAGGTAATGATGTGATCTCTGTTGTTTTACGTTCAACCAGTCACAGTATCTGTATAAATGCCAGATTTTTTTTTAAACTCCGTAACAGGAAAAGACAATTGACACCATGTCAGTAAGTCCACAACATTCATATGGTCATAGCAATTCAACATAACATAAACAAAAGGATGCCAAGGCAAAACATCAGCTTTATCAACAAATGTCATCCATTTTGTTCATCTTTTATCAAAACAATTTTAGCTGTTAATACAAGACGCTATCACCAAGGCATCGTTGACACCACACAATAATTCTGCAGCATCACAATACATGTTACATCTCATTTTCTGTCCATATTTTCATACATTTTTCACTAAGACCTTGTATTGATGATGGAGAGTTGGTTTAAAATCGAACTTTTCAAAGTCATGTAAACACTTTAATCAGAGTGGATTCAAATCAAACTGGAGTTTGAGAAGTAAGAGCAACCAAGTTAGTCCATGCACATAAACACCATCCAACCTTAGCTCGACTAAGACTGGCCTGGACACAGCGCCTTCAGGAAGTGGCCAGAGACATGACATGACAACATGTATGTTATTGTAATAAATTAGAGTTTAACAGTACGTACGAAATATACTGAGCTGCTTCATGGTTGTGGTCCATATTTTCTCTGGGTGTTGTTGTCCTTCTACTACATCTGTTTCAAATCTGTCACTTTTGTTTAGTTGTTGTCCTTCTACTATGATGCCAACCAGAAGCATTTAAACACAATAGGCCCTGTAGCGCCACCTAGTATCTGGGAGTGCAACAATAATTTGAACAAATCAGACCACGTCACCTTTATCCATTAAAACGGCCCTGACGAATGTTTAAGGCAGGGGTCTCCAACCTATTCCACAAAGGGCCGGTGTGGCTGCAGGTTTTTGTTCCAACCAACCAAGAGTTCACAGTTTGACCAATTGACTCTCTGCAGACTGAGATCAGTTGATTCATTGATTGAAGTCTGGTGTGTTGTTGCTTAGTTGGAACAAAAACCTGCAGCCACACCGGCCCTTTGTGGAATAGGTTGGAGACCCCTGGTTTAAGGAATGAGAAGCTACTTCATCAGTAAAAGTCAAACCTGTTTGAGTTCAAACATATAAATCACTAGAAGGATCTGAACTATTTGCTGAATTAAATCCTAGGAGTTGACTTTTGGCTGCACATTGTATAAATAATTTCTCATCCTTAACACACAAAAAAGTGAATTGTCCCATCTCATAAATGTCTTAATTAGTTATCCACTGAATATGGGTCAACCTGTAACACCATCATTTGCAAATTATTACTTTTTTGCTGTTACAGTGAACACTTTTACAACATTTCTGAGAAATAAAGTGGCAACAGAATTTGTTTGTATGAAATTTTTTTTTTTGTATGAAGTATTTTCTCCAAATTTTTGATCAGTTTGAAAAATGTCCATCTATTATGTCATTACATATCCACAGTCTCAAGTCAAGGTAATTTGGAGAACTCCTTTTGTGCTGTTGTAATACCAGCTAAAACCATGTGTCTACACTTGGTTACAGGCCAAGGATGTTAAGATCTACTGGGTCTGGTGCTTCTGACATGTTGCCAGATTGAATGGATGAGTATCCAGAGGGGAGGCACAATTTTAAGAAAGAAAATCAAAAAGCTCCAAAAAGCTTTGTTTTTCAGTGTATCTTAATCTACTGAACTGAGTGACTGGTGGAGAAAGATGACAAAGTGAAATCAGAAAAAGAATACCTGAGGTTGATTTCCATTTGGTGGAGTATTTAGTGTCTATACTTTAAGGAAATGCTAACATTAAATGAAGCCCTGATTGAATATAGAAACTACAGTCAATGGAGAATTACACATATACACAGATTATAGCATCAGAGACCCTGACCTTTGGAAAATCCTATTTGAGCTCAGCGGCAAACTGGCTGAGGTGGAAGTTACATCATTAAGGGGTCCTCCTGTCAATCAACTACAATTTGGCATCAGTAAAGTGTATAGATCAATGATTTGTAAAGAGCTGAACATTCAATCCACTGTTTTCTGTAGGTGTTGATAAAAGTAAAGGCAGAATTATGCTAGTTTCATTTAGTTTCAGTTTAGTTTAATTTATTTCAGTCATATATACACTTCAAAGCAGCAAAAGAAATGAGGAATACAGAATTTGACTGAAAAAGGCTCAGGCAGAAGCAAAGCTTATTACTTCTATTAATTCTACCTCTAATAAGGTGGAAAAACATTGTGATAACACAGACCTCCACCAAAGCAGATCATGACGTAAATGAACAGTGGGTTTCATTTTCACCCCCCCCCCCCCCCCCCCCCACACACACACACACACAAAGCACCAACAAAATAAAGTTATTTGTTCCTTGTGTCAGTATCAACATTTACTGGACATTTTCAGCTAAATCCATCCATAAATGTGTGAGTGTTCTTGCTAACAGACAGACAGACAGATAAATGCCTGCAAAGAACATAACCTCCTTGGTGGATGTAATTACAGATGACAAAGGCCACAAATCTGTAATGAAAGGATATAGATGTTTTCAGAGTTGCATCATTGCCAAAAAAAAAACAACAACTGTGTGATGCATTTGGCTTTTACTGCACAGAATAAAAGCTAAAGACAGCTGACCTTTATTCTGTCTGAAATATTGTTCATATATATGCTAATCACATTTGTCATCTCTGGATAGCATTCCCTAAATCAAAACCTATAACCTCAATAAATAAATATGCTGAGATAAAAATAAATAAATAAATAAATAAATAAACAAAACCCACCTTCACAGGATGACTAATAACACAGTAAATATAATACCCCTGGAATTTCACATTAAGTTTGTTCCCATAATACTGGATTGGTTTTTTGTCCATGTCCTTCTGCTTTGTTATTGTCCCCAGTGAATTTTAAAGAGAAAATGCAAAGTTATTTTTCATTATTATTTCTGTATGGTGTTATAGTAGGAAACTTGTTTTTGTCATTTTACAGGTAAAACAATTAATTCATTAATCAAGAAAATTATTTTAAAAATGCTCATCAATTACATTCATTCATTCATAGCCACAACCCTAGAATGTATTGAGTTTGGTTATTAATCAGTTCATAAATTAATAGAAATCAGTTTGTGTGAAATCTCATTTATTACCTCCGCCAAGGACGTTATGTTTTTGCCGGTATTTATTTGTTTGTCTGTCTGTCTGTTTGTTTGTCTGTCTGTGTTCAAGATAACTCGAAAACTTATGGACGGATTTTGATGAAATTTTCAAGATATGTTGGAAATGTGAACAGGAAGAAGTGATTTCATTTTCGCGGTGATCCGGGGAGGTGGGGGGTGTCTATCTTGGTGGAGGTCTGCGCTCTCAGAGTGCTTTTCTAGTTGTAATATGGTTTAGCTAGACACATTAAGATGCCTTCAATGCTTGTTTACATTAGTTGCTGCTAACCGCTAGCAGTAGCAACTAATGTAAACAAACATGCAATACATTTTGACATTATATCTTTACAAATAAAACAATCAAAGACCGAGGTTGTGGACCCACCCACTGACAAAAAAGTTCTATGCCTCCAAACTTGTATACACTTTCATCTGCTGCTGGTGTAGTAGGATGTCTGCAGGACCAGGTAGTTAGTAATGTCCACAGCAGAGATTGTTGGCTAATCTTTGTTGACAAACTTATGGTTTTAGGAATGAGTTTTTATGGATGTGATTTCATGGTGTGTTTTTATGGATGTGAGCAACAAACTGCTGCATAATTTCCGTCGGGATCAATAAAGTATTTATCTATCATCTATCTTTCCATTTGTCTATTCCATATGTAACCACACTAAAACTACAATATATATTCCATACACTGTAGGATACATTCATGAGACACTTTACTAGGTACGAGGTCTGTGGAGGTGCAACTTGATCTCCCAGTGCATCACAGGTTAGAGCACCTCCAAGCCCAATAGTAACTCTCCCATCACTTCAAGAACTGTACAACACACACTGTCTAAGGAGGGCACGCTGTATCCTGAAGGACTGTTCCCACCCAGGACACCAGGTTTTTCAGCTGCTTCCTTCTGGAAGACGCTACAGGTTGCTAAGGGCACGCACAAATAGACTCAAAGACAGTTTTTATAACCAGGCCATAATGCTGCTTAATTCCAGTTCATCAGTTCATTAACCAACAGTTGATCTGTACAATAATCTTGGGCAATAATCATTTTACATGCGGTTTATAGAGGTGCAATACCACTGTCATCAGTGCTCCCTGCTTTTAGTTATTTGTATTTATTTTATTTTTATATATAGATATTTATATTTTTATATTTTATCCAAGAGCTATTTTTTTATTTCTCTATTTTTTTATTTCTCTTTTTATCTTTTTTGCACAGTGTGGGGAGTCAATCTCAATTTCGTTGTGCTCAAGTACCATGTATGAAGGCTCAATGACAATAAAGTTGAATTGAATTGAACCAGAGTTGCAGGGCTTGATGCAGGAGAAGCAGAGCTTGGAGGTCGGAGCATGGCTTTGTCTTAAGTTCTGAAAACAAATCTACTTCCACGATCCTGAAACAGAAGTGATTCCATGAATAAAACCAGACCTGCTTGGGGTTGGCACCAACTTGACGCTCCCACTGAATGATGCCTTTGTCTATGTTATAAAACACATACACTATTATTACTGTGAATCTGTCCTAAGGTTTAGTTTAGTCCATTACAAAGGTGACCTCATCTCCGAGATGTACGATATGTATTTTAACAGATTCAACACAGATTCTCTCTGTAACCTACTGCTTGTCTATATTCTTTATCAAACAGGTTGATATTGAACATGTGAGCACTGATCAGCTGATTTGTTGCACAGCTGTAGCAGAATATGTGCTTTATAACATCAGCAAGAAAAAAGATATCATTCAGTTGCTCCGAGTTTATTTACTGATGACATTTAGGCACCGTTGGTACCGTTGCACACTGAGGTGTTAAATCCCAACCCTATGTTGTAAACTCTTCCCTGTAACTCATTCATTCTGGTGTACTCTGCTCATTCTGTCCTTTGCTTAGGTTGAGAATATACAGGCTGTAACTGATGCTATTTTCTGTAATCCATTACTTATGAGATACATTTCAATTTGAAAGAGTGATAGATTTTCAACTTACTTTCCAGCAACATAACATAACATAACATAACATAACATAACATAACATAACATAACATAACATAACATAGCATAACATAACATAGCATAACATAACATAGCATAGCATAGCATAGCATAACATAACATAACATAACATAACATAACATAACATAACATAACATAACATAACATAACATAACATAGCATAACATAACATAACATAGCATAGCATAGCATAGCATAGCATAGCATAGCATAGCATAGCATAACATAACATAACATAACATAACATAACATAATAAAACATAACATAACATAACAGAAAATAACATACAACATACTGTCTTCGACTCCCAAATCTCTTTTTTGTTTGCATTTTATTTTTTATTATTCGTATTGCATTATTTTTGATTGATAAATAAAGAAACAAAGCTTTCTCCATATAAACCAGTCTGGTCATTCTCTTATGATTTCTGGCAGCAACAACATAGAGTATATCTTCCCAGACATATACTTTATGTCTGCTCACTGGATGTTTTCTCTTCTCAGATCATTCCCTGTAAACCCTAGAGACAACTGTGTGAAAATCCCATTAGACCAGCAGTTAATGAAATACTTGAATTGGCCTTTTTGGCACCAATAACCATACCATTTTTAAAGTCACTTCTATCATCTTCTCCATTCTGATGCTTGGTTTGGCCTTTGGCAGAATATCTAGGTTATGTCTACATGACTAAATGCTACGCTACTGCCTACTGATTGTGGAGGAAAATTATGTCTTGATCTAATTTCTTTCATTCCTGTTGTTTAAAGTTCTGTATCTCTGTGTAGGTTACTGCATTGTTTAAATAGTAACGAATGATTGACAGGTTATTGATTTTGTCTGGCTATAGAGAGAGGCCCTGAACTGTTTTTGCTTCAGAAATTGCCAACGCATGTTTTTCCTGTTCTGGAGAAACTGTTTATTTCAAGTATTGTTTTTTTCAAGCATGAATGAATAACTGGATACTTATGTGTGTTGATGTAGAAAGACTATAATAGATCCAGCTTCAAAACATCTCATTGTGCACTTACGGCCTGACCTTTGTGATCTGTGTCGTAAGTGTTCCCTCCGAAAGGCTGCTGTAAAATCTTCACCATTCAATTATACTTATTGTGAATTAATCATTTTAATTGTTTCTCCTGTTGACTTTTGTCCTTTGCTGCTGAGGCTGTTTTTGCATCAACACTGATCAGCCTGTTTTATATGTGAGTTAATATGTAGTTGAGCATTTGTAACTAATATAGTGACCAGTGAGAGTATATACTGATAAATATTGTATACTGTGAAAAGAGTTCATAAATTGTTAATAATGTGTTACATTTCTTGGATAATTTAATCCATATAAAACATAGCATCATTATTTATTATTGATTGACTAGTCCATTAACAATGTATTAGATTTTGTCAGCGACATACGTGCCTTGGCTGCACTAGGATAGACATGAACGTTTATTTGAAAATGTATTTATATATTATGCAACATTTTTTAATCAATTTGTTCCGCATTATGTGAACTTTTGTGTTCTAGAATAGAGATGAAATGCAAATGACTCAGTGTACTAACCTCAAACACACACACACACACACACACACACTCTCTTTCAACAGATGGCTAATGAATCATTTACTCATATCAATTATTCATTGAAGTTTAAGAGCAAACATTTAGCTAACTGATGCATAAACCAATATACAGGGTGATTGAGTCATAACCAAACTACATACATAAAGCCAAGCCCGTTTACATTTTGATCTTGTGTAACAAGTTGAATTTATGTGTGAATGTAGGGAATCAGTGTGTATGTGTGAGACGCAACAAGAAGGGCAGCTGAGAGGAGAGGGGGAAGTAAAAAATGTGAGAGGAGAGCACACTGTGGGAGTCAGAGAAGCTTATATCAACTAAAACCTACCAAAGAAGCACTGTAGGAGTTGCTCTATATATTTTTTTCTTATTCTGTCAAGACAATCGGCAGTGTACACACTCAACAGACACCACCCACCGCTGTGTTCGGTTACTTGGATTGATCGTCCTACAGAATCATTGATGTCAATTCTAACCACAACATCCCGACATGCAAAACAGCTTTAGAAACAAACCAAGTGTAATTGATCAATTTTTCATGAGAATATTGTGGTATCGTAGCAAAGGGGAAAAAAAATCTCTAAAAATATCTACTACAATGCAGAAAGAAATAGGTTTTCTGAGTCACTGGTAGGAATAGTTATGGGAGCGGATGACTGGCACATTCTCCAGTCTGCTCTGAGTGTGAAATGCAGAGTGATTTATGATCCCCAAGTAAGTGCACTGGTAGCCTAAAGCATTCAAAAATGGACAGAGCAACACAGGCAGCAGCAATAGGCCAACAAATCACTTTGTCAGCATTACAAATGATGTTACATCTTGAACAGTTTTTGAATGGAAACTGGACAGTTGAGGGCAGAGTGAGGATAGAACTGAAGCATCTGACAGGGCTGTTGGACTTTTCTGGATGTTGATGGAGAAGAGTTTTCTCTGTGTCTATATGGTGTAGCAGTACATACAGCGTTAACAGCATTCAGAAACATCAAAGATAAAATAGACAAGATATTTTCATTTATTTTTGTTAAAGGTCTATTATCTCATGGTGTGTGTTTCTGCTCACAGAGTGATGCAACTTATTGCAAGACATACTGCTAAATTATATACACTGAAACATTTATGATTAGATACGGTCTTTCAAGTTGTCTCATGTTGAGTAGAATCCATCCTAGAAGTCACTTTCATGACCCCTTATCTATAATTATAAAAGCCAAGTGGTCCCTGTGTGGATTCACATTAAATTCAGAAAGGGCTGACTGCTGCAGTTTGACATAATTATGTATTTTTGGTGAAGGAACAGACGAGCAAAATCCACAAGTTGACAGGTCCAATATTTTGGGAGATATTAGTAATTTGGGAATACAATACCTTTACAACCACACTGCTATGGCCAGAATGCTTTGGGGCAATGACTGTTGGATAGATGTGGTAACATGCATGAATATACAACAGCATAAAAATGACTACATCTAGAACCCATGGAACACACAAATCTATAGCCTCTTTTACATAGCACTTCTGTTCTAGGTATATTTCACCTTTATTTCAGAGAATCATCTGTTTAAACAATCACTGTTCACAACTACAGTGAATACAATACCACACACTCCCATGCAGTGTCGGGCATCCAACAGGGTAAACCACAAAAACATGTGGGAGAAAAAAAATCTAATTCAGGGGTACAGGCACAGGCACTGTTAAACGAAGTGTGGGCGAGTAGAGGGAGAGGAAGTGAAAAAATAAAAGCGGATTCATGGATGAATCTGTGGAGCTGTAGTTGATCCACAACTGGTTTATTTATTTATTTTGAAGTAGCTTTATATATGGCCACAGATGTCACTGAGCAGCATTGATGGTGTTTGTTTGAGCCAAAAATAAAGCCCTGAAAAGTGAGTTAATGAGTAGTCAATGAGTTTAATCACAGATCTGGTTACAGGTATAATGTTCACGGGTATGAGGAGATGGATGGATGGATGGATGGATGGATGGATGGATGGCTATAGCAATGTTGCCTTTGCAAATTAATGTCAAGGGAGCAGGTGTTTTGGTAGAACACTACATATTAACAATTTAAGGGAGTACACAATGGTATTAAATTATATTGAGTAAATTTTATCTGAATATGTAAAGTGACATTGTTGGTTAATGGATATGTAATAGTCAGTGTTATAGAAAATGTACAAGCCAAAGATAAGATGAGATGAGATGAGTTGAGATAATATCGATAAGATAAGATAGGATATTCCCTACAGCAGCAAGATTCATAGAAGTTTTCACTTCTATGAATAAATAAGTAATTTTATATACAGTATACAATATACAGTTATTGTTTTTGTTTAAATATAAATATATACACAATTTACATATTAATATAAATTATTACATGGTTTATTGGGAGTAGTTTCTGTTGCAGTTTTTGTTGTGGGTTCTTACAGCTGCAGGAAGGAAGGAAGGACCTGCGATACTTCTCTTTTACATTCTGGAGGTGTTTCATTCTGTCACTGAAGGAGCTCCTTAGTGCAGTCAGTGTGTGTTTTAGAAGGTGGGAGTCATGGGCTATGATGGAGGACAGTTTGGCTGTCAGCCACCTCCTCTTCCTCCTCTACAGGTTCCAGAGGGCATCCCCGGATGGAGCTGGTCTATATCAGATTGTCCCACCTCTTGCTGTCAGTTGCTATCATGCTCCTCCCCCAGCAGACCACACCACAGAATATGGCAGATACAACAACAGAGTCATAGAAGCCCCCCCACCCCCCCACCCCCACCGCAAAGGACCTCAGCCTCCTGAGCAGATAGAGTCTGCTCTGTCCTTTTTGTAAAGTGTATTGGTGTTTATTGTTGAGGTGATCTCTATGTCCTTTCCCTGGATGTTCACTAGTGAAGGGGGTGGTTGGGGGCACTGATGAAAGTCCACAACTAGCTCCTTGATCTTGTTGGCATTGATCAGGCGGTTGTTTCACCGGTACCAGTCCACAAAGTCCTGGATGAGTTCTCTGTATGACCTGTCGTTTGAGTCATCAGAGAACTTCTGTAGATGACAGGAGGGTGAATGATGGAAGAAGTCCACAGTGTAGAGGGTGAAGAGGAACGGCAACAGCACGGTTCCCTGGGGAGCCCCTACACTGCAGAGAACAGTGTCCGACACACAGACCCAGGTCCTCACATACTGGGGGCAGTTGGTGAGGTAGCATGTGTGAGGTGTATGTGAGGTGATGGTCCACCCCTGACTGTTCCAGCTTGTCCCTCAGGATGTCCGGCCTGATGGTGTTGAAAGCACTGTTGAAGTCCAGGAAGAGGACTCAGACAGAGCTCCCAGGTGACTCCAGGTGAGAAGGGACTCAGTGGAGGAGAAAGATGATGGCATCGTCCACTCTCATGCCAGGCTCTTATACGTTCTGCAGTGGGTCCATGGACGAGTTCACCAGGTGGCACAGGTGATCCAGGACCAGCTGCTCCAGAGTGTTCATAAGGTGGGATGTTAAAGCCACTGGCCTATAGCAGCTGGGGTTGGGAGGAGCAGTGGGGGTTGGAGATGGTGGAGATGCTGAATGCTGTGTGTGGGTATTTGCATTGAGTGCTGGGAAACCTGGGGATGGGGGGCTGCTGCAGGTCTTATACAGCTGGGGGAGGGACAGATGTCTCCTCAGACCTACAGAAGTAGGTGTTTAGTTCATCTGCACATATTTTATCCCCCGCTGCCTGGGAGTGCTGTCCATAGAGGCCTGGGATGGTCTTCAGCTTCTCCAAAGGTCCCTGGTATTGTTGTCTTGTAGCTGTTCTTCCATCCTCCTCCTGTATCTGTCCTTCCCGTCCTTTATTTTCCTCCTCATCTCCCTCTGAACAGTCCTCAAGTCCTCTCTGTTTCATGATTAAAGGCCCTCTTCTTCTCCTTTAAGAGAACCTTTATGTCACGGTTAATCTGTGGTTTATTGTTGGTGAAGTATCATACAGTTCTGGTGGGGATGATGTTCTCCACACAGAAGTTGATGTCCCCTTCATAGGAATCGCTCAATATGACCCACACCATGAACTCAAAGCCCTTCAGAGCCTCCTCAGTCTCCTCAGACCACTTCTTCACAGTGTGGGTCACGGCTGGTTCCCTGTTCACAAGAGGCCTGTAAACAGACAAGAGATGAACCATTCCTCTTAATGCTCTTCTCCGTCCTATCTGCCTGTACTAGTGTGAATCCATCCAGTACGACAGTTACATCTGTGTGCTCCACAATCAGCCATGTCTCCGTGAAGACCACTGCCCAAACTCCTGATGAAACCGGGTCAGTGCTGCTAGCTTGTCCACTTTAGATGGGACCAATTGTAAGTTTTCCCGTAATTATGGAGGGACAGTCAGTTAATAAGCTCTCCCCCTGTTGCGGCACTTGACTCTGGTGCTGTACTCCTGTCTCCAGGAGATGGTCTTCTCCTCCTTAGTTCATGGGGATAACAGCCGCTCCTCTGGCCGCACTGCTGAGTTCATCAGGGCTAATCCCTTCTGTAAACAATGGCAGCCATTACTCCTCACAGAGCCACAGACACAGTGGAAAAGTTGATGTTATAAGAAGTGATGAAAAATGATATTTCAGAGGCACCCAGTATGGAATGTCAGCTGCATCAATGTTTCCCAGTTGCAACATGACAAGTACAGATAAAAATCAAACTTAAGAACAGAAATGAAAAGAAAAGATGCAAACTGGACTAAAGAGCTGCCATGAGAGGAAACTACTAGCACAGCACCATCTTAAAGGGAAAAACATGGAATAGAATAGAATAGAATAGAATAGAATAGAATAGAATAGAATAGAATAGAATAGAATAGAATAGAATAGAATACTCTTTATTGTCAATGCACGCAAGTAAACAATTCAATTTCACTTTGTTGGGGCCACTCTGCACCATGAAAAGAAGGAGGTGAAAAGAAAACAGCAGTAATTGAACAACCACAGGCTGTTTAAAACAATACAAAAAGGTTAAAACTTTGAAAGATAACAGAAGTTTAAAAGGTAAAAAAGTTTAAAAGGTAAAAAATACCAGTTAAATTAAAAAGTGCAGTGATTGACCAAAACCCAGAAAACACAGGAAAGGAGTACCTGCAGAGGTTAAATTACAACATGCTGACAGTGAATTATGCAATTTTTGGTCATACATCTAAAAAGAATAGTGTTTTGGCAAAAAAAAATGCAGTATTAAGTGGAATCTTAATATTCCTACTAGTAGTTACCCATTTGATTTTAAGAAACCACATGATAAATATTCTAGAAATCATTTTCTTTGAAGAAGCACTCATGTAAATACAATTGTAACGTGAGGGTTCGTTGATGGTTTATGGTGCACTATTTATGAAATGAAACTGCAGGATGAAGACAGATTTCTTTAGAACAGTGCTTTACTTGGCACACACGTAGCGAACTCTCTTCACTTCCTGACAACAACCACTCACATGACTTAACCAGCCAACCAGGAGCCAGCTATCTCAACTTAGCAAATGTGATACAGAAAGGCAGATTCAACAAATAAGAATAATTAAATGTGCAAATCATAATTCTATAAACATAAATGTAAACAGTCTATTGGGTGAACACTGCCAATATATTATTTTTTTAACACCTATGAATCCTCTTAACTCCTGAGTCTTACATTCTTTCCTCCTTTCCAAAAGAAACGTCCACGTTTCATAAACTATAAGGAGTAAACATTTACTTACAAAGCAGGAGAACAAAACAAAACAAAACAAAAAAAAAAAAGTTTATTTCAACACATAGTCCGTAAGGCGCTTAGGGGGTTTTACAAGACGTCTGGATCGGAGTGAAGGACCAGGGCCCTGGCCTGGGCTGGCAGAGGGGGCAGGACCAGTCTGAGGCGGTATCAACTCACCAGAGGACAAAGCATTTCCAACCTGACACCATAGTGTTGGTGATGAGGGAGAGGGGGATTGAGCTTGTGGCTGAGTTTGAAGCCGAGTCTGTGATTGGGGTTGTGACTGAAGCAGGGGTGCAGTTTTGAGCTGAAGAAACTGAGGGGCCACTGAAGGAGGAATGCTGCAGTCAGGCATGTTCGAGTTCTTAGCAACTGCAGGTTGTGAGGGTTTAAAGGGCAATGCCCCTGATAATGGAGTCAATGGGGGAAGATGAGGGTGCACTGGAGAAGCTGTTGCACGTGTTGTAAGACCACGATCCGGCACAGGAGCATTGTAGGGTCTGAGACGGTTATAATGAACAATGTGGGACTTATTAGGTTGATCCAGGAAGTAACGAATTCTGTATGTCACACCGGAGGTATCTGCGTCAGATCCAAGGCACTCCAAAATTTCAAAGGGACCTTTCCAGTGTGGAGCAAGTTTGTGCTTGAATGTAGTAGGGTCATTTAACCACACAAGGTCTCCAGAAACATAGGGTGTGTGATTGACAGTTTTATCATACTGTTGTTTCTGCCTGTTGTAAGCACAGTCTCTGTTTAATGCAGCAGAACCAAAGGCTGACTGAAGTTTCTGGGTTAACTGTTCAACATAGTCAACAGGAGAACCTGATTTAGATGAGGATGGTGTACCGTTTGGCAACAACACGTTAGCAGGCATTCGTGCTTCACGACCATGTGTAAGAAAGAATGGTGTAAAGCCTGTAGACGAGTGAGGGCAGGTGTTGTAAGCCATGGCGACTTGGTTGAGGCAGCCATCCCACTCAGCAGGTTGCTGCAGAAGTGACTTGGCCAACTGATCGATGAGAGTTCTGTTGAATCTTTCAATCATGCCATCACACTGAGGATGATATGGACTGGTTCTGGTTTTCTGAATGCCAAGCAGCACACATAGGTGTTTCACCAGATCAGACTCAAATTGACGACCTTGATCAGTATGGAGCATTTCTGGAATCCCATGTTCACAGATGAACTTTTCAAAAAGACATTTTGCAACTGTTGTGGCACGCTGGTCTGGAATGGCATAGAGGTTGACATATTTTGAAAAATAGTCTTGAACGACAAGAACATACCTGTTTCCATTGCTTGTAATGGGGAGTTCAAGGATGTCGGCTGCAACTTTTTGGAATGGCTCAGTAGCCACAATGGTTTTCATTGGAGCTCTATGATGAGGTGTGGGACTCCGTCTTGCATCACATGGAGTACATTGTTTGCACCACTGTTTGATATCACGTGACATGAATGGCCAATAACACAACAGCTGAGCACGTTTCAAGACTTTGTCAGCTGACATGTGACAAGTTACTGGGTTCCCATGCAGTAACTTAAATACGGTGTCTGTTAAATTGTGGGGGATCACAACTTGATGAATAACTGACTTAGAGAATGGATTAACAACTTTACGACAGAGTAGACCATTATGTAATATAAGCCTGTGATATTCTTGCCACAACACTCTTTCTGTTACTGTACGTTTTTTCATTTGCCAGTAAGGTGGTTTCCGACCTTTTGCTTTCCAGTTAAGAACTTCTGACAGTGCGGGATCACATTGTTGTTCTTTTTTGAGATTATCTTCAGGGATCTGAAGCACAATGGTGGAAGGAATGGACTGTGCAGAGTGCTGTGACTGTGAATGAAGAGATTTTGACTTAGTCTGGTTAGGGGAAACTGGCTGTGGATTAACATCCTCAAAATCATGGGGCTGCACAGAATTAACAGGGCACAAGGGACCAACAGGACTTAAATGTGACTTGTCATGAGGGGTGATGTTCTGCTGAATTTCTGGAGTGTCAGCAGGACGACGTGACATCGCGTCTGCATTCAGGTGTCTGTGGCCATCTTTATGAATTACAGTCCACTCAAAAGGGTCAAGTTCAAGAGCCCAGCGTGCACGACGACCAGTTCTATCATTGTCTATAGGAATCTTTCGGAGACCTAGGAGAGGCTTATGGTCTGTGACAATAACAAAAGGCTGTTTGTGTAGATAGTGTCGAAAATGTCTTATGGCCCAGACAATAGCAAACAGTTCTCTGTCATAAGTTGACCACTTTCTTTCTGCTTTTGTAAGAACATGGCTTGCATAGGCTATCACTTTCTCATGATGTTCACATTTCTGGGCTAGCACAGCACCAACAGCTGAACCTGAAGCATCGGTGTAGAGGGAAAATGGTAAGGTGAAGTCTGGAAATGCAACCACTGGGGGATTTGAAAGTGCATGTTTTAGATATGTGAATGCATCTTGACAGTGAGAAGTCCATTGAAAGGAAGCATTCTTCTCTGTGAGTGCATGGAGTGGAACACTGTGATGTGCAAAATTCCTGATAAATTTGCGATAGTACGAGCATAGTCCTAGAAAGGCTCGCACTTCTGTTGTTGATCGTGGAGTAGGCCAGTCATTAACACTTTTCACATTCTCTGGGTCTGGCTGAATGCCATGCTTGGATACAACATGACCCAAAAATCGTACCTGATCTCGCGCAAAACAGCATTTTGATGGATTTAATTTCAGGCCACTTGACTGAAGTCTGGAAAGGATTTCCTCTAGGTGATGGAGATGCTCGCTAAAGGATCGACTGTAAATGAGTATGTCGTCCAGGTACACTAGACATGTTTTCCATGGAAGGCCACGGAGCACTGTCTCCATCAAGCGTTGGCATGTGGCTGGAGCATTCGTCAGTCCCATCGGCATAACTTTAAAGTGATATAGACCACTACCTGTCGTAAATGCTGTCTTTTCACGGTCCGACTCTTCCAGCTCAACTTGCCAGTAGCCATGCTGAAGATCCATGGTGGAGAACCAAGCAGAGCCTGACAAAGCATCAAGTGCGTCATCCACTCTGGGAAGAGGATGTGAGTCTTTGATTGTCACCTGATTGAGTTTTCTGTAGTCCAGGCAGAAACGCCATGTGCCATTTTTTTTGCGCACCAAAACAACTGGTGCAGCCCAAGGGCTATAGCTCTCTTCAATAACATCAGCTTTCAAAAGGTTGTCAACCTGAGTCTGTATTTCGGCTCTCTGTTCTGGTGTTACTCTATATGCTCTCTGTTTAAGTGGTGTGGCATCACCAGTGCGAATATGATGTTTTATTATGCCTGTACGACCTCTATCCTCTGAGTTTTTACTGAATACTGCTGAATATTTTTCAACTAATGATCGTAGAGACTGAACTTGAACAGGCGTAAGGGTAGTTTCATCTAACTGGATAGGTGGAGCTAAAGCATATACAGGTGAGACTGCACTACATGTATTCTTAAATGGTATAATGTCAACAGATGAGGCTGAATGGAACTCTCCAAGGTGCTGACCCGAGTGAAGCTCAATGTCTTCTCTCGCAGGATTTAACACTCTAACCACAGTCGTTCCATTCTGAACTTCACTGAGAGAATGTGCGATCATTATGTCACAGGCTGAGTTGGGCATAAGTACACCACAATAGTCTGTTGGCACAGGAGAAGCAGGTGTAACGGGTGACACACAGGCTGTGATAAGGGTTTCACTCATAGCAGGAATCTTAATGGGGGTCAGTACTGAAACATTACAGCAAGCAGCCACTTCATATCTTTTGGGTAAGAGGGGAACTTTCATGTCCCAAAGCTGTAGCACTTTGTTTTTGAGATCAAGGAGCGCACAATGTTTCATCAGAAAATCCCAACCTAATATGACTGGCTGATAAGCATCTCTGAGAACTTCAACTTCCTGCTGCCATACCTGTTTTCCAAGTCTCAATCCAATGGTGAACTTGCCTAGGATGTCCAAGCACTGTCCGTTAACTGAACGAGCTGGTACAGATGAAGGTGACAGTGGACGCTTTTTCAAAGCTGGATGAGAGTTGCGAAAGTCCTCACTCACAATACAAACAAAAGAGCCAGAGTCAATTAAAGCACATACTTCAATACCTTCAACAATAGCAAGAATGTTAGCAGAGACAGGATTATCAGACTGCGAATCATTGTTATCTAACATTACAGCATCATGCATGCAGGTGTCAACCTGGGGCTGGGATCCAGTAGCTGATGTTTGCCCCTCAACAGCAGCTACTGAAAGTTTCCCTGGCGGGCGGAGGGAGAGTGGGAACGCCTGTCCGGAGACTGAAAGCGAACACTGGTCTTTGTACGTGGACTTGGATCTCTGTTTCGATGTGGAGCTGGACTGGGGCTGCGTCTGTTTCTGTTACTGTCACTGTAATGATGATCATACTTGGAGTACTGGGAAGATGGGCGAGAGGGAGAGTAGTTTCTGTGGCGTTTATCCTTATCATCCCATTCAGAGCGCCGTAGCCGAGAAGGAGGAGGGGGAGGAGTATAATGTTCATAGTGAGAGTCAGAATCACGACCATACTGCTGTTCAGGTGAGTAATGGTCTCTTGGATACTGGTCATGGAAGTAGTGGGGAGGAGACGCACGGTGTGAACTGTATCGAGGTCCATGGGAAGGAGATTTGTTAAGTCTAGTGTCAAGACGTTGAGCAAGATAACCATGATTCTCCTGCAACTGCTGTACTTCATGTTTCAAACTGTTCACAGTAAGTGTAAGCTGCTCAACTGCCTGAAGAAGTTTGTCATCTGATGGCTTAGCTTGAATCATAGCTACCTGCTCTGAAGGTTGAGTGTGTGTGAACCCAGCAGTAGTCATCTGAAGCGCGGTACGTGCTCTCTCACAGCGGCTAGCAACACGTAGTGCATCCTCTAGATCCTCTGCTCCCATCTCATGTATTTTTGACTGTAAGGCTGGGTCCAAGCCAGCAACAAAGCGACGAAATTTTTCACCTTCCAATGCATTGTCATCATAGTTGGGGAAAGCTTCTAGCACAAGACGTGTGACGTCAGCACTGTACACATCCAAACTCTCACCAGGTTTACGAGGACGAGCATTGACATTTGTCTGGAAAAATGGCAAGGAATACCTTGGTCCAAAAACTCCTTTAAGCTTCTCTTTCACTAAATCATAGTCTCTTTGGGTCGAAGGAGACAAGCTATCCCAATATAGGAATGCAGCATCAGCCAGGCGAGTAGGAAGAATGGAAGCCATAACTGCAGACGAATCAGCATCAGATGTAGTCATAGCCTGCATCGCTACTTCAAAACGTCGTGACCAGCTTGTGAAAGATTCAGTGCCATCTCCTTTAAATGCGGGCGGAAGATCAATTTTCAGAGCACTAGAAACTGTGTGCGAAGCCAAAGGGTTAACGTTGTTGTCCGGAATCACCAGCGATCTTTGCTGTCGCGTTGTGGACGGCTGTCCGGCAGATTCAGTTTCACCGTCGTGTTCCGACATAACGAAAAAAAAACCAAAAATAGCCGGATCAAAACTCACATAAAGCCAAGAAAAATACACTGCAAAAATCCGTAATATCTCCGAAACGTCTGCACACAGTCCACTCGCAGTTCAAAATAATGGTAAAGTCCAAGCAGCATAAATGTGACGATGTCCACACGTTAGAGGACAAAACTCACCAAATGCCGAAAAACCATCAAAAATAACACCACGCTGCCACCAAATGTAACGTGAGGGTTCGTTGATGGTTTATGGTGCACTATTTATGAAATGAAACTGCAGGATGAAGACAGATTTCTTTAGAACAGTGCTTTACTTGGCACACACGTAGCGAACTCTCTTCACTTCCTGACAACAACCACTCACATGACTTAACCAGCCAACCAGGAGCCAGCTATCTCAACTTAGCAAATGTGATACAGAAAGGCAGATTCAACAAATAAGAATAATTAAATGTGCAAATCATAATTCTATAAACATAAATGTAAACAGTCTATTGGGTGAACACTGCCAATATATTATTTTTTTAACACCTATGAATCCTCTTAACTCCTGAGTCTTACACAATCAACCCATAGACATTATCTTAATAGGCAGGTGTGTTCATATCATATTAGTTTAGTGCTTGACAGTGACAGCGAGAATAAGTCACGCCATGATCAGTATCACGCCATGGCGCCTGTCATGACAGATTTGTCACACGGGGGGTGCTGTCAGTACTGCAGGGTTTGTCATTGTTACTCACTTATCACGGCTGACAACTATGACCGGGGCTTCAGCTCAGTTCACTGCACTGTGTATATCAGATAGCACCTGCAGACATTGGCACAGAGAAGGAGATGTTAGAGTATGACAGTTCCCCAAATCCACTTCATTTATCAACCTAGCAGCTCTGAGTGATCAGTTAGAGGATCAAGTGACCAGCTGACAATATGTTCGTTGGGTTTTGAGTCCAGATCATTGTGTATTGAAAGGGGAATCATGGTCGCATCTTACACACTGATCATCTTTCAGAAATGTATGAATAATAAGATAAGATAAGATAAGATAAGATAAGATAAGATAAGATAAGATAAGATAAGATAAGATAAGATAAGATAAGATATGTCCCACGGTGGGGAAATCGACAAATGTATGTATACATTTATAATGGATCACAAATTACCTTGTCACCTGTGCACAAAAATCTAAAATATTTGGTATAAATTTTGAATGTGCCCATTGTTTGATGTGTCTATACCAGGGTACTGCGTGTAGACATTCTTGAGTTGCAGATGATTTGTCATATTACCAAAAACCTTATGCAAGAGAGGAAATTTGACTATTTTGAATGAAGTTTCATGCAGTTTAATGGAAATTGTTCTGTTTTTCTGGATTTGAATAGCAATAAAAGGGCCATGGATGGAAATACTGTCTATTGAGGCTTGTATTTTAAATTCTGTTACTGAGGGTTGGGAGTAGTGGAAAGTAGGAGTCCTGCTCCATGAACAATTATTTCAGGAAAAAAAATGCAGTTACTGTCATTGGTGAGAGGCAACTATTTGTTTTAAATCTCATTTTAATCATGTCAATTTAAAAGATTAATTTAAAAGCCAAGTCGTTAAAGTACATAACAATATTCTGTATCAAATGTAAGACTGTGAACATATATAGATAGAGAAACTACCCAGCTAAAAGTTGTGGTGTGAAGTGAGCATAGCTTTATATCTCTGCAATCATCTGTTTAAAGTTGCTGAGGTTGTCTCTGCACCTTGAACATGACCAGACTGGTGATTTTCACCTCTTTAAATACTATTTCACGAAGAAACAAGGTGAGAAGAATGTCAAGAAAGATACAGATCCTTTAGTCCTTTCATATAAAACTAGAAGTGACTTTGTTTTCCTCACAACAAACAATATATGTGGCAAACTACACACTGTAAGACTAGCAGCAGTTTGACAAGGAAAGTATGTAATATTTCAACTCTAGTAATGATATCACTCACAGCACATCTTGCAAAATCCATAATAAGTAAAATGGGGTGGCTAATAACACCCCACCCCCCTGTCCTCTATTGTCATTGGTGTGTGAATGTTTGGTGGTGGTCAGAGGGAGGAACTGGCAGCCATGCTGAGGCAGGTTGATGGGCTGATACAAACGTAGCTCATCACCACCACAGCCATAGAAAGATTTGATTTGTCATCAACATTTTCCTGAAAATGAAATTTTGATGCAGTCACTCAATCCACAACTGGATCAATTGCAGTATTATATAGAGAATTATAAAATATACATATTAAAAATAGAAATATAAAAACTTTTGAATAAAAGCATAAATAACAATAAATATCTAAATATGTGAGACAATACCTCAGTGCAATAAGGCACAACGGCAGTGAAGTAGTCCTGTGAGAATGTGAGACTGAGTGAATATGGATTAATATTCATTATTCATGGATTAATAATGTAAAGCATAGGGTACCTTGAAAGGCAATATAGAAATGTAATCAATTTTTATTATTATTATTGTCTCGTTATCTGAACCCACTTTATCCTCACTAGGGTCACGGGGGTCACTGGGGGCGTAATCAGGCATCGTACACCCTGTATGAGTCTCAGGGCTGAACATATATAGACAAACAATCACTCTCACATTCACACCTATGGACAATTTAGATTAACCTATCAGTGCATGTCTTTGGATGGTGAGAGTAAACCAGAATACAAAACCCACACAGACACAGGGAGAACATGCAAACTCCACACGGAAAGGTCTGGTGTGGGAATTGATCCAGGGTGTTTCTTGCTGTAAGGCACAAGTGCTAACCACTGCAACACCATGCCGCCTTATTATTATTAATATTATTATTATTATTAGTAGTAGTAGTAGTACTAATAGTACAAACTGAGACTGTGGCAGACATAAAAAAAAGTACTTTGTTTATTTTCTCTGTTTGTTTGTTTGTTATTTTTCTCACATCTCAACCCTGATGCTCTCTGTGGATAAAATAAATAAATAGATAAGTGAATATCCCTGATACTGCGAACTGCTGAAACCACAGGGAGGAAATGGGACACATTTGAGCCAAATAATCCATGTGTGTTGTGCTTCACTTGGCTGGTTTACATCTGCCAGTTCCTGTTGCCAGTCTCCTCTTCATGTATTTGGTGCCAGTGTCCAGATGGTGATAGTTATGATAGAGAAAGGAGAACTGAATATTTACTGTGTGTGTGTGTGTATGTGTGTGTATATATATATATTGGTTTTGACCTGCAGCATATACACAAAAGTGCAAATTGGTGTTTCTGCATCCAGCTAGTATGTTTGCCACAACAAAAAATATAATATGGGATCTTTACATGCAATTGTGCATGTATTGGAAGGAGAAGATGTAATAAGTATCTCACAAAAGTGAGTGCACCTGTCACATTTCTACAAATACCATCTGAACCAAAGATGATGCAGAACAAAGCCAAACAGTTTATTAAAGACAAGCAGACTAAGGACATGGATTAATGGAAGCATGTCCTGTGGTCTGATGACCAAATCAGACCAAAATCAGGTTTCTTGGTTCAGATAGTGGTAAGCATGTGTGAGAGCAAATACTGTAGTTATTAGTACAAAGACATGTGTGTCTTGCCTACAGTCCAGCATGGTGGTGGGGGTGTCATGGTCTGGGGCTGCGTGAGTGCTGCCAACATTAGGGAGCTACAGTTCACTGAGGGAAGCATGGATGCAAACATGTACTGTGACATACTGAAGAAATCAGACATCCCAAGTTCCAAAAACTCATTTCAGGGAGAAGCTTATGGACTCTTCCAACCTCCTCACCCCTTTTCCAAACTATTGAAAGAAAATAATTGTGTGTAATTCATGAGTAAAAAATTGCTAGAAAATGAATGAAGTGATATAAATTAAATATACGAGGTGTGTTTTGTGTGCCCAGACCAGGCCTATAAAATAAAGGCTTATTGGAGTCCAGAGGTCACATGACCCACACAGTATTGAACAAAAATGTGTAATTTAAGTATTTGCTAGAAAATGTATACTTATTAAATATTCGTTTATTTATGCATTTATTCATTCATGCATGTATTCGTTTATACATTTGAGATGAATATCAAAAGCAAGGAAAGCAAGGAAATTTGTGTCCGCTCCTGAAGCCTCTTAAGCAGGGTAAGGCTGAGCGAACAGCCGCTGATGCTTGTGGAGAAGGTGCACATGTGTCAAATATCAGACTTAAGTAGCTCACTGGGTATACGTTTGATCGGAGAGCAGTGTTAAAAAAAACTCCCTCGCATAGTCCATAGTCTGACTTGCGGGCATCAATGAGCCACTATTGATATCAGGGAGACTCCCGCAACTTCCGGGAGATTGGGGATGTCTGAGAAATCTAAGGGAAATTAGACTGCTGTAGTGCAAATATAAGATGTGCATGCTGAGGTCTAGCATGATCCTCTGCATTTGTAACTGGGCCACAGAGCAGTATTCCAACATGGTAACCATTCCAAACACACCTCCAAAACATCCACCGCCTTGCTAAGGAAGCTGAGGGTAAAGGTGATGGAGTGGACGAGCATGTCTCCAGACCTAAACATTGAATATCCATAGAACTATTGAGCATCTATGGACATCCTCAAACAGAAGGTGGAGGTGCACAAGGTCTCCAGCATCCACCAGGTCCATGGTGTGATCATGGAGGAGTCGAAGGGGATTCCAGTGGAATCTGTGAAGCTCTGGTGAACTCCAGGTCCAAGAGGGTTAAAGGCAGTGCTGGAAATTAATGGCAAAGATGAAAAATGGGCACTTTGCTCCCAATTTAGACATTTTCACTTAAGGATGTGTTGACTTTTGTAGCCAACAGTTTAGACATTAGTGGCTGTGGTTATTTTATTATTGTGTTACTATTGTATTACTGTACATTGTTTGAAAGTGTCATTCCTTCAGTGTTGTCTCATGAAAAGATACAATTAAATATCTAATGTAAAGGCTGTACACTGTAAAAAATAAATAAATAAATAAACAGAATAGTTGAGAATACTTCAAATTTGCAGGCAACAGTCTGCACTAAGACTTTTAGATTTTGCCAATGATGAACTATATACTAAGCCAACTATGAAAACACTATTGTCCCAATTATAAATTGTTAATTAGGTGAGTGTTCCATTATTTTCAATTCTTCGTTCTGCCAACAAGGCTTTCTCTTTTTACTGAACAGTGGCATTGGCATTACTACAAAAAGGTAATTAAGGTTATTATAATTAATCACTTAACTATAAGTGCCGTTCTTCATTGATCTACTCTATTACAAAACTTCAACAATGAAATATTCAATTAACTTTCTTTTTCAAACTTTATTTCAGGGATGATTTGGGTCTGTTCACAAGGACTAAACTGTTACCATTAGTGACGGTGTATCCCAGAGCAATTTTGGTATCATATAGTCTTCATGACGACAACCAGTAGTGCACGCCCTCATTTAAATAGTTAAATAGTTGTCATTTGTGAAAGTAAATCAAATTAGTAAACTAGAAAAGCATCCTGAGAGCACAAACCTCCACCAAGGCAGACCCCCCTCCTCTCTCTGAATGAAAGAAGTTATGTTTTCGCTGCATTTTTATCTGTCTGTCTGGATACAACAAAACTCCAAAAGTTATGAACAGATTTCAGGATAGCTCTGGAATGACACAAGGACCAATCGATTAGATTTTGGTGAAGATTCGGAAGAACTTTGATTGATTGACAGCTATAATTAAACACCAAAGAAGAATGTTTTATTCATTGAGCAGAGATTAGATTTATAAGAACAGAGACGACGAACTGAGAGTCAGCATCCTGCTGCAGCAGAGTTACCTCTATGGACTGAAAGCAGTTCTGAAAAAGCCCCAGAGGTTTGTCTTTTTACTTTCGTCTCTTTATCTATGCTGTTTGGCGTTATTAGAATATTTATATTGTGCACAGGACAAACAGTATATTTTGCA
The DNA here is from genome assembly GCA_020466265.1 of Siphamia tubifer. Classification (NCBI taxonomy): domain Eukaryota; kingdom Metazoa; phylum Chordata; class Actinopteri; order Kurtiformes; family Apogonidae; genus Siphamia; species Siphamia tubifer. The sequence goes on along the minus strand of CM035786.1, from coordinate 43,106,821 downwards.
GATAGACAGTAAATATCTGCCAGGAAAAAAATAATTAAATTTACTGTTGAGTGTTTTCTATATGTCTCTCAACATCTGATTGAAATGTAAGTACAGATTAATTCATATGTATAATATATGCTAAATGTAATTGTTATTACAGTATTGTGTAATTCATAGGCCATCATTAAGGTTTGTTGTTTTTGAATCAGTTTAGACAACATTAAAAACAAAAATTCAAAGATTGTTGTAGATATTGTATGAATATTGGATACCGGAAAAACACAGCTTATGGCTACAGAAGAACAGAGAGAAAGTCTCAAAGAAACTTGACAAAATATTCCTCAAGATGGTAGAGGAAAAATTTGACCCAAGAGACTTCGACATGTACAAAGTTCAAACAAAGGTCTACTTTAATACTAACTTTTGGCTGTAGAATCCATGCAGGTCTGTTGTTTGTGTTTTCAATACTGTGCATACATTTAATGTATTATGTTGCTGTATCTGTGAAATAAATATACACTCATGACTCATTAAAAACCTGTGTACAGTAAATGTGGCCAATTGTTTATTTACAGAGAACCAGTATATGCTCCACATACATTTCTTTGGTGGAATAAGTGAAGATTTATACTGAAGTATATTAACATTAAACTCCAGTTTTGATCAAGGGCAAGTTCATTACATACAGAAAATTGTTAAAAGATTGAAAAATGTTCACTTGTGTAACTTTAACATGTCATCCATCTCATCATCTTTAAACTAATTGAAGATGAATGAATATCCATGTTATACTACAACACAGAATTTGCACCCAAAACACATGTAAAACATTCAGGTATCATCAGTAGTTCAGCCATCAACCAGGAAAAGAAACCTAATAATAATAATAATAATAATAATAGATTCAATTTATATAGTACTTTTCCATGTTCACAGAGTGGATCCATTATTCAGTCACTCTCACGTTCTCGCTCTGGTGGTGGTGAACTACATATGTATCGACAGTTGCCCTAGGGCATACTTACAGAAGTGTGGCTGCCCTTCTGACCACCACCAAACATTTAAATGCATTCATACACCAGTGTAAGTAGCAGCAATGGTGACAAGGAGGGTGAAGTGCCCTGCCCAAGGACACTTCTAAATGTGCAGAAGAAACAAAAACTCCTGCATTTCATCATAGATGTCAGATTCCATCAAAACAGGTCAGTCAGTGTATTCATGACTGAACTGCAGATGAACTCTGTAATGACACGTGCAATGACAATAAAGCTAAACCTAATCTGATCTAATTATTAAAAATGTACTGAGAGGTTCACAGGTATTTCACAGGTATGACTAGTCTGTAGACTAGAGCAGACTGGATACTGATCAGAAAAAAGCTTACTAACTATCTCTAGTTTTGTATAAATTAGATCAGGCATGCCCAAAGTCCAGCCTGGAGTCAGAATTCATACGGCCCACAGCTTCAGTTTTATAATGCATTATTTATGGCCCGCTCAGACTGTGCAACACAATAAATACATCATAAAAGTTTCAAAATGCAGTTCCTCCTTTGGCCTCGTGGTGGCAGCACCACTCTAACTCTATCTGACTTTGCCGTGAATCTTTCTAGCTAAACTAAAAAGACAGAAAATTCACAGTGATGGCGGTCGCTTCCGGGACAGAAGGTAATTACAATATTTTTTAGCTGAAAATCAAGGCACTTGTGTTTGTCTAACTTGTCAAGAGGTTTATACCTTCTTTAAGGAATTCAATATAAAGATACACTACCAGACAAAACATGCTAACATACGACAAGCTAACAGGAAGTGACTGGGAGCCTGTTAATTCATTAATGGGTGAGGTTAGTGTTTCCAGGAGGTGTCATGGCGGCATGTTGTTTGTATCATTAGTTTCAATATGTGCCGTGTTTATATGGTGGCGCTGTCGTCCTATACTAGGAACTTCTATTTCTGAACAAATTAAGATGTTATTACCCTATAGGAGGGGTCTGCAACCCTGGTCCTAGAGAGCCGCTATTCTGCATGTTTTAGATGTTTCCCTCTTCCAACACACCTGATTCAGATGATCAGCCTATCATCAAGCTGTGCGGAAGACTGATAATGTCTGTCAGGTGTGCTGGAAGAGGGAAACATCTAAAACATGCAGGATAGCGGCTCTCTAGGATCAGGGTTGCAGACCCCTGCCTATAGGCATGCTCGAAGAAGATTTTAACAAAAATTATACTTAAAAACCCTCAGATATTTTGAAATCCGGGGTTTTTCTAAACCCTGAGCTCATAACATATTAATATGGTTAATTTTATTTCCCTATTTTCAAGATCATATTTCAGAATAAGAGCTAGTCATTGTAATGATCAAAACACTACATTCATTATGAATAATAAAAATTCTTAGTTTAAATTGGAAAAGAATATATACACACACACATGTAAAAAATGCATATGAATTTTATTACAATAATGTACTACCATGTGCTTTTCTAAATATAGATACATGCCGCCATGACACCTCCTGGAAACACTCTTGTTCTAACCTCACCCATTCATTAATCCGTCACCTAGAAGTTTCCATGATAGTTGCACTTGTTATGTATTTGTACGTGTAACACAAAATATAACTTTTTGTGAAAGATAAGAGCAAGAGTCATATGTTTTAAGCTTAAATGTGAACAGACTTTGCATTAATGAGTAATATATGAGAAATGATTCCTCATATAAGTCATGTTTAATATGAACATGGGGTTCAGATTTTTATCAACTCCAGATTCCAGAAAGGAAAGAAAGGCAGAACATTAAAAAAAAAAAAATGTTCACACTTGAGTGGTTTAGATTTAGTTCCATTGCCATTAAAAAAAAGTGTAACAATGAAGATAAAACTGTTACAGAACAGTGCATTTATAATAGTTGTAATTTTAAAAAAAATGTTAGAAGGGATCACTGCCCCCTGGTAATCTCCACATTATCAGATATGGCCCTCTCTACTGTAAGTAAAGTTTGGACACCCCTGAATTAGATAATACATTCTATATATATATATAGCTGCCTTTTACCTTTTCAGAGTTAAATATTCTGTTTCTTGTCAAGATACCAAGATAAAAAAAACAGTCATTATCTGTACTATAGGTCACTTATGGAAGACCAGGCCCAGGACATTGACTGTTGAACAGTGAGCTAAAAAGGACGCCATTTATAGTCCCTCCACCCCCTGGTCTCCATAACAACTAAAGAGCAGGACTGACTAATGGTCTGAAGAAAGATATAGAGCTGGAGGAAGTGGCAGATGAAATGACAGAGGAGGCAGGAGGAGTAAAGGAAAGGATAAAGACGAAGCAAAGTGGAGGTGAAAAAGGGCAAAGAGGAAAAATCCAAATTGGTATAGTTAGAGGTACGAATCTCAAGAAGATAATTCTGTTTCAATCTTTGTGAAGATGTCGAGCTATTTTGGACCTGCTCTCCCTCTTTCTCACTCTCTCTTTCTCTTTGTTTTTTTCTTCCCATCTCTTAATTAAATCAAATGACACTGTCTCAGAATGCTATAGAACCAACCAATTTTCACCAATGTATCACCAGAATGTAATTGGATCTGCATCACTGTGTTTACAGCTAAGTCTTAGATCTTAAAGCAATTTACCGCACATAAAGAAGATAGTCACTACTGTATATGTGTTTGCACTTATTCTTCTTGAATCATTTTTTAGTGTAATATATCTTTTTTTCTTTTTATCTGTTTTCTTGAAAACTAAAAATAAATCATAACATGTTCAGGTAAATAAAGGTGCTGCATAATTTGAGAAATATGTTATTTTAAAAGTCTAGAATGAAAGTGCTTCATCATTCCCTTTTGAAAAAAAATGCCTTCAGCTACACTTTTGCAATGTATTGTTCCTTAAATGTATTTTAACCTTATTTTTCCATCCAAGTCTGTCATTTTCTCAAAGGAGAAAAACATTGAAAGGAGAAAAATGTATGTTCCTGTCAGTGGAAAAACAGCAAAGGAGTCAGAGGTTCACATATAATTGGGAAGAAGGTTCAAAACAATAGGAGGAAGACAGAGAAGAGTTGTAGTGACAAAGAGCAAAACATGAGGAGTAAAGAGTGAAGCAGGATGGGGAGGGGTGTTAGAAGACATTGCTTTTCTTCTTCTGAGGGCTGAAGGTCACATAGATGTGTTGAAGAGTTGAAGGAGACAAAACAACAAAAAAGCAAAAGCAGAACTTTTGAAGGACCCTGGATTTGTAGTTGATAATGTGTGTGTGTGTGTGTGTGTGTGTGTGTCTGTGTCTGTGTGTGTGTGTGTGTGTGTGTGTGTTCTTGTATTCCTATCTTTATGGAAATATTGATTCTGTTCACACAGTCACACCATGGGGACCAAAATCCAGGTCCCCATGAGGGGTCAATATAATATAGATCCCCACTAGTAAACTGTAAATATGTGTGAAGAATGCAAATTTATGCAAATGATGTGGCTCAAAAATATTTTTTTCCCCAGAAGTCCCCATGAAGCATGGGTGAAACAGGTACAAACAAAACATGTATTTTTCAAAGGTTTTCAAGAGTTTCAAGTTTACTGATATTATCAATTTTATTAATTTATTGATATATATATATATATTATATATATATATATATATATATATATATATATATATATATACACACACATAACAGTAATAACATATTCCTGAAATTATGCAGCACCTTCATTTCACTTCACTTCATTTCATTTAGTTTTCAAGAAAAGAGATAAAAAGGAAAGGAGATATTATATTACACTAAAAACAGATTCAAGAAGAATAAGTGCAAACACATATACAGTATTGATATATTTATTTATTTATTTTTAATCACTTCTTATTTATTTATTTAAAAATTGTATTAGTTTTTTTTAAATTATGTACTTATGTTTTAGATTTTTAAATTAAAGAAATATATACAGGTATTTATTTATTTGAAAAAAAAATCAATAAAAGAAGATGTGTTCACTACCCATTAGCTACTTTACCTACTGTACAAGTAAGTTATTGTTACAAACTTGGTCCTCATGAGACATGGAAACGTGTGTGTGTGTGTGTGTGTGTACAATTTTTGTATGGGCTTCATGTCCCTTCGGTCTAGCGGAAGAAGCCCACCCCTGGAATCATTTTCTTTATTCTCCTCCTAAATAGCCATTGTCACAGCCATCATCCCTCCCCCATACACAGGGAAAAAGCCAAACGCTCTGAAACATCCTCATTGTTTCTTATTCCTTGCTGCACCCACTGCTCTCACCATACACACATTGATCATCAACGACACAGCCTCACTTACAAAACACTGCTAATCCCAGTGTTTCCATATACACCAGTCCCCTCTTTGACACAACTCTGCACAGCATGCCCTTTTTTCTGTCTTTGTGGATTCAACATGTGTGTTTGTGTTTTGTTTAGGATCTTGGCTGCAACAGGAGCATATATGAACATTTCTGTTGACCTGAGGACTCTGAGGGCGGTGCGAGTACTCCGACCCCTCAAACTGGTTTCAGGCATCCCCAGTGAGTACTACATACTACATACTACATACTACATACTACATACTACATACTACATACGACATACGACATACGACATACGACATACGACATACGACATACGACATACTACATACTACATACTACATACTACATACTACATACTACATACTACATACTACATACTACATACCACATACGACATACGACATACTACATACTACATACGACATACGACATACTACATACTACATACTACATACTACATACGACATACGACATACGACATACTACATACTACATACGACATACTACATACTACATACGACATACTACATACGACATACGACATACTACATACTACATACGACATACTACATACTACATACTACATACTACATACGACATACTACATACTACATACGACATACTACATACTACATACGACATACTACATACGACATACGACATACTACATACTACATACTACATACTACATACGACATACGACATACTACATACTACATACTACATACGACATACGACATACTACATACTACATACTACATACTGTCACCAAGTATGTGGAAGGTTATCGATGAACAAGTTCACTGATGACTAGTTTCCCTGTTTAAATGTAATGGCAGCACTTTACAGCAGGAGTAATAGTTGGGAATAAACATGCAATAATGTTAATACATAACAGTGTCGGCTATTGGTCTTTCAAACAGGGGAATATCATTGTTGACTTACATCATAAAATTTGTCAATTTATTTCTATGTAAATTCTGCCTCCATTCCTAAAAAAACCCTCTGTGACTGTACCAAGTAGGCATCTTTTCTATGGACTTGAACAAGGAAATGTTGAAATTATGTTAAACTGAAACAAGGAAATGCTATGAATTTTGCTAAGCCAATACCAACAAATGTTTTACAGCTTGTTCCGACTTCTCTTAAAAGGTCTGTGATGGGACTAAGGCTGAGCTGAGCTGTCACTGACTGTTTTATTTGTCAAAATACCTGTCAATCAAAACAAGATCCAATTATTGTGTAAGAACCTGATTTGTGGAATGTTGCTGATTCTGAACTAACTCATCTAAGAGATAAATGTGTTGTAACACATTTGTAGTCAATGAATTGTAAACAAATCCGAACATACAGTATTTAACCATTTAACATTTTAGGGGAAGCCAAACTTCCCTTGTAGTTTTGGAAGAATCGCCATTGGTATATAAAAGTAATTTAATTTAATTGTAGATGATAACTCCGATAATAACCAATAAAAATTATTACAGATAAATATGGTCATATTTCAATTCCAACACTCATCTTCTTTTGCACTCCAAAATCTTTAGTTTCAAGATGAAAGAGTACAAATGATTAACTTTGTATCTTATGTGCTAGGTACTTTGGGGTAGTTTCAAGTTTCAGGGAAGCAAGATGCAAACCTGCCTCTTTGTATATGATTTTATAGTAATATTAGATTAAAGCAAACACAACAGTTGGTAGAGTGGGTCGTCCAATGATCGAAGGGTTGGTGATTCGCGTCCCGCCTCTGGCTGTCCACGTGTCGAAGTGTCCTTGGGCAAGACACTGAACCCTAAGTTGCTCCCAGTAGGGTCAGGCAGCAGCAGCCGTCTACTGGTGTATGATGAGTGTGTGTGTGAATGGGTGAATGTGAGGGCACCAAGTGTTGAATAAAATGAGCTATATAAGTACAGTCCATTTACCATATTATTAGGACTTTTGCAGAAAAAAGAATGGTATAGCAGATTATTAGATCTTTATTAGCAAACTATCCAGCCACTATTACCATGTAACCTTGTGTAGTGTTTCTGTAACTAATGAATGAACTAGTGAATTGTGCAACAGTTTTAATGACTTCATCAGAATAATGTCACTCGCTACATTTGACCAGCATTGTCCAGAAATATACCAACCAGAATTTATTCCTGCACAGTGAAAACATGGAAAGCACCTGAGTGAAAGTTACTTTGTCTCTCAAATCATGTAGTTAAGGATCAACACTTTCTCTTTTGAATGCACTAACAGTGTCTGGGTGCATGCTGAAAATAGTCAAAGTGTTGAGTACAGACTACCAGCCCCTATTCACCCTGTATGATCACCATAAAACACAGTTTCATTATTTGCCAGATATTCTTTCAGTTGGTTATGATTCACTGATTAATCAATAAATCCAGTAGGGAATAGTACTGCACCACCATTTACAGTTTCAGTAAGAGAATAATGGTTGAAATGTGTATACAATACAATATACTGCATATACTTTATATGAACAGAAATACTTGGACACATCACACTTATAGTTTACAGGACTTTCCATTCCTGCTGATCCGAAATATACGAATACATTTTTTTGTTAATAATTATCACTGTAATATAAGCTAAATTTATTTTAAATTTAATAGTTGTTTTTTTCATCCTGAGTTTGGGCTGAAAAAAAGCACACACTTCTAATTTAAAATGCTCTCTAAAGGTCAGAATTGACAATCTACCCATAAACAGCACCAGAGGATTTCAGGGGAGGTGTCGCATGAGAAAAAATAAAAATGAATAAAAAAGAAAAGTCACACTTGAAGTGAAAATGACAAATTGTTAAAACATGTTAAAAGAGACGTTAAAAACATACACAGATGTTAAAAATGTTTCAAAAATGATAAAAACACACTAAGATGTTAAAATATGGGGGGAAAAATACGTTAAATCATGCACAGATATAATTAAAAAGCTGCTGAAAACACACAAAAATGTAAAAATATCTTTAAAAAATATATTTAAGCACATATAGAGATAAAATTCCCTGAGCATATGTGAACTAATTGAAGTACTCGATTTGAGACAATCTTATATTTTACATATATGTTATTATTACCAAAGGTTTTCTCAATAACCTTAACAGATTACAATTGCATATTTTGTTAAAATTGTTTTTTTTTTTTACATGTTAATTACATTGTGATGTGTAACTGCTTATTGTCAAACACAGTCAATAAATGAATATCTTCAAACAGTGATAGTCCAATGGTTTTATTTTTTAAATGGTGTTATTAATAACCACAGGTCATTTTCTCACTCCTCTGGCAGTGTCTAAACATAATGTTTTTAGTTCGATCTTATTTAGACAGGACACGTCTGCCTCTGAGGTTTCAACTGCTGTTGCAAATACAATGAAGGTGACATTTAAGCTTGTGGTGTTTCCATAAAAATGATGGATTATCTATAAAAAAGCATTTAACATAAAGGTCTCACAGCAGAAACATTTTTCTGTTACAGAAGACACTGAGAGAAATTTGAATTATTGCCTTAGTCTGACTAATATCAAAGTTTTAAAAGTCATCTATACACCTTAGACTAGAATTGAACTGGAATTTTAAAAGTTGAAGTAACCTAGTCAAATAATGCAGTTCTAATCGAGTTTTTCCATGCATGTAAAATGGTAAATGGTCTGCACTTATATAACGCTTTTCCATCTTCATGGTGCTCAAAGCGCTTTACATTCACACACACACAACAGTAGGTTTCTATGGTTCTGTCAGTCCTACTGGGAGCCTAAGTCAGGGTTCAGTGTCTTGCCCAAGGACACTTTGACATGTGGACGGCCAGAGCCTGGATGACAACCGCCAACTTCTCGGTCATTGGGCGACCCACTCTATCAACTGAGCTACAGCTGCATGTGAATACCACCCAACCTTAGCTTGACTATGCTGGCCTGGACACACCCCCTTCCAGAACTGACCAGACACATGGCATGACAACATGTCCTGGGCTGCTGCATCATTGTCGTCCATACCCCTACGATGGCTGGGAGGTGAAAACCAATTTTACAAAATGTGAAACACTATTACAAAGCTTGAGACAAAATTACATTGTAGAAAACATATCGTAAAACAAAAAGATAGTGCCAAAGGCCCTGTGCTCATCTGGTGACCTGACCTCACAGCTGTGATGTCTTGTTATCAATAAAAGGGAGGCATTCAATAGATCATGAAATCAGAATTGAAAACCGATGAGAATTGAGGGAGGAGGAGGGATTTTAGGGAAATGTGGACGACGCCGACGGATGCCGACAGACCTCGACCGATGGACAGGAGGAATTCGTCTGGCTGAGCGAATAAGATTAACATAAGATTACCATAACACATTTACAAGTCCCAAGACAAAGTTATTTTTGAGAAACAGAAACACTTTTACAAACCCCAAAACAAACTTACAAGTAACTGCAACCAGAAAGGGAATGTACCAACTCAAATGATAACATGGACTTGTTGATGGCGTTCATGGTGACCCAAGATGGACAGCGGTCAAGTAGTGTTTTGTCCATGATTACACTGTACGAGTGTCCCTCATTAAAATATTCTTTCCACAGCTGCAGCATATCTGGTCCATTCCCTGACATCCTCTGTACGACTGCTCTTTCCATCTGGTCTGAGCCATTTAAAAACTCCAAGGACCGACCACACGAAACACAAAACCACATTAATCAACTCATGCGTTCACTACAAAACAGGCAAAACACCACTTGACTGCTGTCCATCTTGGGTCACCATGAGCGTCATCAATAACAAGACCCTGTTATAATTTCTGGCTCAACACTGGAGGTAGTACATTTCCTTTACGGTTGGATTTACTTGTAAATTTGTTTCAGGGTTTTTAAAAGTATTTCACATTTTTGTCCACCGCCCGTCCATCTGGGAACACTGTATTCTCAATAACAATGTCAGCTTTGATGGAGGATCATCAAATTCACACCACGCATGCCTCTCATGAAGACCTTGCTCGGGTTTGATGATGACTAACCTGGACTGAGTTTTCAAGGTTACAGAGCAAAAAGATGGGAGGAACACTGTACTCTCGATAACGTTTGACAGCTTTGATGGAGGATCGCCAAATTCACAACGCACATACACTGTAGATTTTGCAGTGTTAATTTGGAGACAATGGGACCAAATACACTCTAGAAGAAGTTAAATAAACTCTCTAAGTGTTGATTTAACACTGCAAAATTTGCTGTGTACATGTCATCAAGACCTTGCTCAAGTTTGATGATAACTTGTACTTTTTGAAAAACGCTTTTTGTTATTTCTGTGACGGTGGACACAAGGCCTTTAGGCCAACAGCAAGATATTTGTAAACTTGGTTTGCACCTCCTGGCCACTGTAATATCCTCGCTCAGTGTTGTTGTCCTCCTTCTACTACGTCTGCTTCAAATCTGCCACTTTTGTTTACTAATTGTTCTTCTTCTATGGTGCCAACTGGATTTATACTATCATGAAAGGGCATGTAGCACCACCTAGTGTCTGGGAGTGGAACAGTAATTTGATTCTCTGGCTGTAATGTTCGCTCACATGTAAACTCAGACTTCTGGGAAACTCCAGTTAAGTCCTTAGTCCTTAAGTCCTTATTACTGCCAATAGTTCGACTTAGATGTGCATGTAAACGTATTGACTGTCAACTATCAGGTTTTGTTCAGTAGATGCCACATACAAAATAAATAAATGCAACTCTTCAACAAGAGACCACTTGAATCTTTTGTGTAATTTTAAGTAACACATCAATAGCTGATAACACACTTTTTACATGCAAACTAAATGAATAAATGATCATCCAGACTGCTGACAGTATAACTCTAGGAATTATGTCCTGTTCACTTTTACTGTATGACCTGAATGTTGCACAGGTTTGTTGCAGGTTTTCTTATACCTGAACTGTGGTAATTTACTGCTCTTTCCACATCCAGGTTTGCAGATTGTCCTCAAGTCTATCATGAAAGCCATGGTTCCCCTTCTGCAGATCGGCCTGCTACTGTTTTTTGCGATTCTTATGTTTGCAATTATCGGCCTGGAGTTTTACAGCGGAAAACTACACTACACCTGCACACCACAGCCTGGAATACTGGGTATGAACTCATATACAACTCATAAAGTCATATACTCAGTACATTCAAATACAGGCTGTCCCATAAAGTCTCCATACATAAGAAAAATAAAGGTTTCTTGACATAAACTTATAGAAACTTGAGATTGAAACAAAATAGTGGAGAGATTAGGAATTCTCTGAATACTTGTTCTTTGTATTGTCTGTGTTCATTCTGCACATTTATATCCATCTATGGTTGTGTCTTTATTGTCATTGTCACAAAAGCCATGTCAGTACTCACAGTGGCTTGCACCTGGAGACTCCATTAAACTGGAGTTCTGATTTGAATTGATAATGTGGTGCACTACAGTTGCTCATTGTACATTCACACTTGTCCTGAAGCTCCAACCTGTCACACAGAAATGGGACTGAAACAGACTGAAGGATATGAAATACACATTAACATCAACTCCAAATGTCAGGCAACCTTTACTATATTTATTGTTGTGGTTTGTTCAGTTAGGCCTATTTAAAAATGATGTCAATTTTAGGTCTAAATGTGAAATCTAAGCCTCGTTGGTAAATATGAATATAAGTGTTGAGTATGAATATTTCCTAACATAGAACCCAATATGTTTTCACATTATGTACACTAAGTAAAAATGTGTTTATTTTCTATTTTTTCAATGTACAAAGTAAACACATTTTTTATTAAAAGATGCAAACATTGCATATTTACAAGCTCATTTTTCAAAAAGGTTTGAATTCTATCAATGCTGACTTTATGACTTTGGGGAAACTGGTTCTTAAAGTAAAACTAGTTAAGAATTGCTGGAATATATCATTAATAGATTAAGAAATGTCTGACTAGAATTATATTTAGGATTTATGTTTAACATTTTCTCTTTTAATTATGACTTATGAATTATGAGTTAAAATAACAAAATTAGCTATGTTGTTGAATTAAAGTCCCGTTGTTGGAGAAGTACTTTTGTCTTTTCTTTCAGTATTGTTTTTGTGATATGTAGTAAAGTCAAGATAACTCAAAAACTTAGGGACAGATTTTAATTACATTTTCAGGATGTTTTGGGCGTGTCACAAGGAACAAATTATAACATTTTGGTGGTGATCCAGAGGAGATCCTGGATTCTGGATCACTTTGTAATGTATTCTCCATTTACCGCAATGTAAAATTTCAAAGTGATCCAGAATCCAGGATCTCTTCTGGATCATCACTAACTTTTTGAGTTATCTTGCTAACTAGCAGAGAGACAGACAGATAAACAAACTCTGGCAAAAACATAACCTCCTTGGCAGAAGTAATTAGCTATCAAAAGAAAGCTTGTGCATACTCCTTAATGAAAGTAGACACATGTTCAAAACCCGACAGATTGACTTGTTTAGACTTCTGGAAGACAGGACAGTAAACCTGTATGTGGCTGCTGCATAAACACACAGATTTAGCCACTTTTCTACTCATTTTCAGTCGTAGATGCTACTGTGCCATGTTGCTAGGTGTCTATTCATGTTGCATATGTTTTGGAATGATATTTGGTGTATGTTAAGATGTTTAAACACAACAGTAAATTATGCCATCTGTGTTTGTTGCCCTACTCACTTCTTCACTCAAGAACTCTGTCAGGCTCAGATCAAAAACTGACACAGTCTTTGTTACTAACAAGTCAAAAGTAGATTGAGCAATAGAGCTGAATGTTGAAATCTGCCAAAATTCTCCTTTAAAGAGCAACAGGGATAAATGAGGTTAAAAGATTAATATGTATACACTTTGTTTTCTGGTATTTCACGTTTTTGATAATGTCTTCTATATAACACTTGAGAGATTTTTTTAACATGGTAGTAATTGTCATGACCTTTTTGCTTTTTCTCTAACCTTTTGGTTTAGAAAATGAAATAGTGGACTCCTCTGAGTTTGAGTTCCCATGTGGTGTTCGACAGTGTCCGGCCAAATACAACTGCAGTAAAACCTGGATCGGCCCTAATGACGGCATCACCCAGTTTGACAACATCCTGTTTGCTGTGCTCACAGTCTTCCAGTGCATCACCATGGAGGGATGGACCACTGTTCTCTACAATGTACGACACACACACCCACACACATGTGCCACTCTTAATCATTCTTGATTGCCACAAATTACTGAGGGTTTTGTGACAATTTAGCCTCCATTTACTCTAATGAAGAACTGCATCCTTCTCTCTCTGCTGTTAGTCTGTGGTTGTGTAGGTAGGAGGTGGGAGAGATAGGGTCACTGTAATGTCGATTCTAGTTTTTCTCTCAGCCTGGCATTTATTTTATATCTGTTCAGAACAATATACAGCCTGCTGCAATAGAAAGTAGACTACCTAGCTCCAAGTTATGAAATATGGCATGCAATATTTCTAAAGATATAAAAATAAATAAATAAATACATGAATAAAATAAGTGAATGAATAGAAAAATAAAATAAAATAAAAAAATAAGAACAAAATGCAGACAAATTAGAAAAAGGAAAAAAAAGGAAGAAAAAAGAAAGGGAAAAGAAGAAGAAGGAAGGGAAGAAAAAAAGAAAACAAACAAACAACAAAAAAATCTCTATTTGTTACCTACTTTCCTATCTGCTCATTTGTTTTTTGTTTTTTGTATATATGTATATGTTTAGTACTTCAGTTATTTATTATTGGTATTGTTATTATTCTTATTGTTATTATTTTTTTATTATTATCATCATTTTTGTACTATGCACTATATTGCTATAAGATGAATTCAGGTTATTGGGGAAGTGAAGAAGGGGTAGGATTAAATAAGCTTATGCTTCATCCTAGTCCTTTTCGGACATGTCATTGTTATTATTATTACTGTTGTATTGATTATTGTTGCACTTTGCACATGTTCGAAATAAATCATTCAAATCAAATCAATCAAATCAAAGATGTAGAATTTTCTAGAACTATTCAAATTAAAGTGAAAAGAACGACACATAGGAAGTTCTGTACATACATGTGAGCACAAAAATTGAATAAAAAAAATATTTCTATCAGACAAGATGAGACCTATTTTCTCTGATAAATATCTAAGTTTGATGAATGTTAATTTGTAAATTAACACGTTTTGCTTAAGAAAAAAGGATACACTTTTTTTTTTATCAAACTGTTGAACATGAAAGTATTTATTCCTGTTTAATTTAGAATAAAGGTTAATTCTGCTGTTTTAACATTCTCCCTGTCATTGTGCACATGCTCTTGGTCTTGTCATGATGACACACATATTCCACGCTGCTGGCATTAGTTTGTTGATACCTATGGTTGATTCACTTTATCTGCTTTGTAATAATCACAAAAATTAATGCAGATATCGCATGTAGTATCTGGTCTTCGATGTTTGTAGTTGAAACAAAAGCAAAAGAGTAAGTGGTACCTGTGCTTGGCACCACTTGTTTAGATGTTTTTTTAATTATTATTTTCTTTATACTAAGAAAGACAAATACATTATCCATGAGCAGTTTACAAATGACGTATATGTCCAAAACAAAAGACTAAATATAAATATAGATTCATGTGATACCCATCCATGTGACGATAAAAATAAAAAATAAAAAAATAAAAATTTATGCCTCCATCTTCTGATACAGACTCATGTATAACATAATCTATAATTACAGCTGCTGATCACCTACAGCATTTACCCTGTATGAAAACATCTATGATTAAATAAAATCTGCATCAGATACCGGTACATTCCCCACAACCTGAAAACAGTGGACAGAAGTGAATGATTTTCATGATTCTTTTCAGATAACATAAATGACAGTATCCTGTTGGTGACAATTTAAAAATGTATCAAGCACTGACTATGAACAATGTTAATATCAGTCAGTCATGATGTAATTTTGTCATCCTCAGAACAGTTAATTTTTTTCTACTGTAGAAGGTCTGTCAGGGCAGTCTCAAGTCAATATATAATCTGCTTGACCCTTGCTGTTTATTCTACCTACTCCACCTCCAAGGGCATTGACTGATTGCCTAAAGACTAGTTAAGAGTAAAAAAAAGAGCACAGCCAATAAAACTTTGGGATTGAAGAGGACATAATGACACAAGTAAGGGAGACTGATAGGTTTTCCATTCGTGCAGTGGTGAAAGAGTCCTGAAATCTTTACAAAAATACTTTGTATGAATAAGATGCTCTTGTGTTTGCTTCATGAATCTCAGCAGAGAAGCACAGCCAGTTTTAGACGGAATCGCATGTTGTAGCATTTGGCGTCTGTTGACTGTAAGGAATCTTGTCCCTGTTAGAAAAAACTAAGAGCATAATTGGAATAACAGTTATTACTGCGAATGATGAAGGTCTGTCAACAGACTATCTGGTTTTATAAATGAGAACCTGATGCTGCCTACTATCAGAAATTGGCACAAGCACCACGTGACTTTAGTGATCTTTAATCAGCAGGACATTTTGACAGTAACAGACAATAATAACTGTGACATTTGGCAATTACAGTGAAGAAGAGAAAAGACAAGAACTGAAGATTACAGAGAAAATATTGACTTACCTGCATTATTAATTTGTTCCTGTACCATCAGGTAATCCGTGCTCACCAGACAGCTTTTTTTGTTCATTCTTGAGAAAGGTGAAGGCTGATAAGTTGTCACTTTGATTGTATTGGTTTAAGTTGTACAAATGAACAAGGAAGAACATAGAAAGTAACTGGACTGCTCAACCTATTAAAACTATTTGTACATTGTAATATGTTAACATTGAATCCATTTAGTGTTCAGCTGTGGCAGGGTGTCTGTCCACAGAGCAACAATAACTGTAGTATTATGGACTATATTTTACCTTGCAGCATAACCATCACAATTGTGGTAGATGCCATTGTAATACATTTGAGACTTTTAAAAAAAATAAATGCACTGTAGTTATTTCCTTAGTTCCATCAACCATTTCTTCACCAAACTACTACATTTGATCAAGTTGGAATGTGATGGAACCCAAATGCAGACTCAGACAGGTTTAAAGTTTATTGATCATAATTATTATAGTGAAATTAATCGCTCCTTCCAGGACCTCCATCTGGGGGTTAATGGCAGGAGGTAAGATAGCCACTAAGATGAGAAGCAGGGTCAGGCAGGCAAAAATCAGAACCGGGTCATCAGAACAGACAGAATCAGAAGCAAAAACACAGTTACTGTAAGCCAGAAACAGGTCAGTTCACAGAGCCAAAAAAGTGTTGTTTCTAAAAGGGGCAAGGCAGAATCCAGGTCCAAAATACAGGCCAAAGGTCATACACGGATCATATCAACAGAACAGACAGACGGTGGACAAGCAAAAACCAAGAACCAGAAAAGCAAAAAAAATGCAGTTGAGACCAGAAAACCAAAAAATAATAAATGCTCATAGGTCGCATGGGGAAGCAGATGTACTCACACCAAGTGAAGACACATGAGGGTTTAAATACTTTACAGACAGGTGTTCCACATGAGCGGGAAATTAACGAGGGGGCAGAACAACAGCGGTGACAGGAAGCAAAGTCAGAAAGAGTGGCATGAACCAACATAGCAAAATAAAAGCCCAAACATTAACAATGACATAAAAAATAAAACACTTACAGGACACGAAGTACTGAAGTCATAACACAAAGAGGTTTTGTAGGTATTTGTACTTTAATTGAGTATTTATTTTTCTGGCAACTTTTTATTTTTACTACATTTTTGCATAAATATCTGTACTTTATACTCCTTGCATTTTCAGAATAGGCTCATTACTTTTTTAAAACTAAACAGATGTGACAGTACAAAAAATAAGTCACTTCAGAGGGAAAATCAGTGGATGAGAGAAGGAGGACAGGTTCAGTACTAAAATCCTGCATAGGTTCACTTTTTTTACAAACTTTCCAATTGTATTTTATTTTTTCACGTCCTTGTCCACCGCCCGCATTTCATTCCATTTTATCTGTCGCCACATGTTTTTGTTAGTTACCTGTCAGTTACCCTAAAATTCTGGTCAGTCTCACTCAGTGTGGAATTAGAAAATGGAAACATTTGTGATTTTACCTGGTAAAACTAACTATTGTTTTATTTATGGCAAAAAATGCAGTCTTACTTTTTACTTTTGTACTTTATTGCAATTCAGAAGTTGTACATTTTTACTTTTACTTAAGTAAAGGAGTTAAATCAGTGTTTCTACGTATTTTTTCACACAAGTAACTTCTGCTTAAGTACAGCATGGAGTACTTTTGCCACCTCTGATTTTGGATGACATTTAGTCTATATAATATATATATATTGTTATGCACGGCAGCACAAAAGCCAGGTTGAGAATACTGCACAAAGTGATAATTTTATTTTCCATAGTCAGGATATCTACTGTCAGTCCAGCTTGTATTTACATCCTAGATTAACTGTCCAGCTTGTAAATACAAGCTTAATTGTTTTTTTTAATTGTCAATTAATACTGAACAAACAATAACTCAAACTATGAATTTTGAAAGAGCTGCAGCATCTGAAACCCACCACAGTGAACAGTGACAGATAAACACAACCACAGTGCTTCAGTTTCACCTTCAGTTTGTCATGCCTTTTATATGATTGTCTCCCAACTCACCATATATATTTTTATGAATACGTTTACATTTTTATTTTTTATCAATAACTAGAAATTTCAGGTGGACCCCATGTGGGATCACATGAAAAAAAAACCCCACCACAGTTATACATCATATGTATGGGCAACAGTGTTTTATTCTGATTGTAAATTATTGATAATTGGATATGGTATTTCAATGGCAATGTTTTAAAAAAAAATACCCATACAGGCTTTTATTTAAGAATCATGTCTTGAATAGAGACAGTCACATTATACAACACTATAATACATTTGATCAGTTATGTTTCTATGGAACTCATTGCTGCCCTGTTTCTTTTGTCTGGTATACACTGTATGTTACTGACTGACCTGCTCTTACAGTGCCCTCCATAATTATTGGCACCCCTGGTTAAGATGTGTTAAAAGCCTTAAAATAAATTCAGTGTTTATTGCAGAAGAATACTGTCACACTGAAAATTTTAGGAAAATGTAGCCTTCAACTCAAATGAATTGTAAGAAAATAAAAAAATCCCTGACTAAAAAATAATTATTTTTCATTAAATCACCTGTTCCACAATTATTGGCACCCTTAACAATTCCCAGGAAATAAATATAATTGAAGCATTTCTGTCATTTCTACAGTACTTTACAAAGTTTACCAGAGTATGTAGGAACATTTAATTAGTGATTCATCACTTCCTGTTTCCCTTGGGTATAAATATGATGTGACACTGAGGCCATTTCTCTTATCCACTCTTAAACATGGGAAAGACAAAGGAACACAGCATACAAGTGAGGCAGATGTGCGTCGACCTTCAAAGGTCAGGCAGAGGCTACAAGAAGATTGCCACTCAACTGCAGCTGCCCATATCCACTGTGAGAGGAATAATGAAGAAGTTCAAAACAACTGGAACAGTGGTAAACAAGCCTGGACGAGGACCCAAGTTTATTTTGCCACCACGCACAGTGAGGAAGATGGTAAGAGAAATCAAAAGATCTCCAAAGCTCACTGTTACAGAATTACAACAAATGGTAGCATCCTGGGGTCACAAAGTCTCCAAATCAACCATCAGGCGCTGTCTACACGCCAACAAGCTGTTTGGGAGGCATGCACGGAGAAAACCTTTCCT
Organism: Siphamia tubifer; assembly: GCA_020466265.1. Lineage (NCBI taxonomy): Eukaryota > Metazoa > Chordata > Actinopteri > Kurtiformes > Apogonidae > Siphamia > Siphamia tubifer. Next base: position 43,087,747 of record CM035786.1, on the reverse strand, counting down.
CACTCACAATCATAAACACAAATGTCTGGAGTTCGCCAAGCGGTATTGGGGCTTCAACTGGGACTGTGTGCTTTGGTCAGATGAGACCAAGATTGAGCTTTTTGGCAACAAACACTCTAAGTGGGTCTGTCGTGCCATGAAAGATGCGCATGCTGAAAAGCACCTCATACCCACTGTGAAGTATGGGGGTGGGTCAGTGATGCTGTGGGGCTGTTTGGCTTCCAAAGGCCCTGGGAACCTTGTTAGGGTGCATGGCATCATGAATGCTTTGAAATACCAGGACATTTTAAATCAAAATCTGTTGCCCTCTGCCCGAAAGCTGAAGATGGGTCGTCACTGGGTCTTTCAGCAAGACAATGACCCTAAACATATGGCCAAATCTACACAGAAATGGTTCACCAGACACAAAATCAAGCTCCTCCCATGGCCATCTCAGTCCCCAGACCTCAACCCCATTGAGAACCTGTGGGGTGAGCTGAAGAGGAGAGTACAGAGGAGAGGACCCAGGTCTGTGGATGATTTAGAGAGATTCTGCAAAGAGGAACGGCTGAAGATCCCTCTTTCTGTCTTTTCCCATCTTGTGAAACATTATAGGAGAAGATTAGGTTCTGTTTTGTTGGCAAAAGGGGGTTGTACAAAATATTAACACCAGGGGTGCTAATAATTGTGACACACATTATTTGATGTCAAATAATTATTTCTTTATGTGGGATTTTTTCCCCACTGAATAAATGCACTTGTATTGAAGGTTGGATTTTTCTCTTTTTTTCCATTAAGGTCCCATATTATTTAGAAAAAACAAAAAATTATTAGAAGCTAAAAAACACATCTTAACCACGGGTGCCAATAGTTATGGAGGGCACTGTATATGACTATACTAAGTCAATGACACTATACTCACATCAGTAGCAATAACCAATATTCCATTTACTGCAGTTGGGAGGATATCCCATCCTCTGATCTTGTTAGATTGATTTACTTAAAAGAATCTTTGTAAATTAAATTTATTTTCAAGAAATTTCTGTTCAATAATATTCTGCATTACTTTGTCACCACAATTTATTTTTTCATCATTTATCGTCAACATCTGTCATTGTTCTGTGAGACTTATATAAATAACATAAAAGCTCATAAGTGTAATACCTGGAAACCTTTTCATTTCTATTTAGAATTGTATATATTTGGTTTTCCTTTCACTGTTGTTTAGTAATCAGCCAAGTGTAGCTCATTAGATACATATATATATATATATATATATATATATATATATATATATATATATATATATATATATATATATATATATATATATATATATATATATATATATATATATGTATATATATATATGTATATATATATGTATATATATATATATATATATATATATATATATATGTATATATATATATATATGTATATATATATATATATATATATATATATATATATATATATATATGTATATATATATATATATATATGTATATATATGTATATGTATATACACCAATTAGCCATTGGATGCTCCTAGTTGGGATTGGTTAGTTCCTACCAAAAGTGGTCTGAAGAGGGACAACTGAATCTGAATCAGGACATACAGAAAGCATCTGCTGTCAACATTTTGGTGCCAGACACCACAACACACCCATAGAGGTCTGGTAGAGTCTAGGCTTCAGGTCAGTACTGGTTTGGATGCAAAAGATGGTTCAACACATTATGAGGCAGATGGCTGAGATCTGATTGGCCTTTTGGCTGGTGCTGACTGGGACCTGCAGGTTTGGAGATCCTCTGATGGACAGCATAAATATTTGTGCTGGCCATTTGGTACTTCTACCATGCACATTGAGGAATACATGTTTTTGTTACTGGAACGAGAAGTTGCATTTACTTCTATCACATGTATTTGATGATTGGGGAAATGGAACAAACACCTGAAAGAAACTATTGTAATGTGACACTGCTAAATACACAGGAATACCTTGCAATGAGGAATCAGCTATGTTAGCTTATTTAATTCAGTAAATATTGCACTTATTCAGTGACTTTTTGCTCTGTACACCTTTAGTCAGGCAAAGACGTGTCTGAATTTCTAAAGTGGTTTTCTATTTCACAATAAATCTCTTCCACTCTTCTCCACAGACCATGAGGTCAGGAGCAGGTCAATATAACTCTGTTTGGTGCCCTGCCTGTGCTCTGTAACCTCCTCCACTAAAACATTTTCTGATTTGTATTGCATTGGCAGCATGAATCTGCACAATATATGCTACATCTACTAAGATCCAATTCACATGTCCTGATTTATGTGTGCAATCTAGAATGTGGCATGTTGGATTGAACCGCAGTTTGTGGGTGATTTAGTGAGAGTGATTATATAAATGACACTAGTTGCAGATATGTTGTAGATGTACCTATTTCAATGAGGGTTTTGCATGTTTTCTGCTGATTTACAGCATGATGAGTTTGGAAAGAAGAAAGCTCAAAGAATTAGAGGTTTTGGTAGATGAAACAAATAAACACTGAAATGAGCTACAGTAAAGAAGCCTTGTTTGGGCTCATTCAAGGAGTTCCAAATGTAGGGGAAAAGGAAATTTCCCAAGAGTTTTGTGATTGCAGGTATTGTATGACTTCTTGTGTTTGGTTCCAAATCTGCTCTGACTTCCTCCAACAGCTCCAAAATGCAAGGCTGGATAGGCCTTATGTTTTAATATATATATTACAAAAATGCAAAGGATGAAAAATGCATTCTCTGCATCTTGTTTCATAGTTTTGATGTCTCCTTCTTGTAATAATAATTGCAGTCATCATGTGTCGAATTGCGCATACAAACTGTTAGCACAGTTTGAGACATGTTAAATATACTGTAGATGTGGTTTCTGTGAGTAAAATGGCTTTTGGATTTGGTAAATCACGTTGTGTGTGCTAAGTTAATGTATTTACATTTTCTCATTCCAGAACACACACAATTCAGTGTAAGAACTCCATATGCCATGTTCATTTTACATGCTAACCGCAGATACACTATTTTCCACCTTTGAAAGATGCAACCCTTCGTGCAGGAATTCCCAAAGTCCAGTCATGGCCTGCAGTATAGACCGCGGAAGTGGGGGGGCCACCTGGGCCATGGCCCGGGTAACTTTTTGAGAAGATTATTTAGGGGGGAAAAAAAGGCCTGCAGGTTTTTTTCATCTCAAAAAATGTCAACAAAATCGAACTAAAACCCAACCCATGCTATTATAATGTAATCGATCGAGTGTTTGCTAAAGAAATATTTTGACGTAACATACGTCATGCTTGAAAGTTGCAAAATGGCAAGACTGAAAATCCCGCCGAGGAAGTCATTTTGGATTTACTGTTGGTAGTGTGGCGTGTTGTTACGCTGCTCTGCTCTCGCTCCTATCTCTCTCACACACTCTATATATACACACACTCTTGCGCACAACTCTGTTGAAACGGTAAACATATTTCCTCTGACCGAGCTCCAAAAAGTTGCTTCTGCATTTGATTCTGCGTAGTTCTGTGCTGGCTGACATGACTGGGGGTATTATGTGTGTTGTGTGTGTCCGTGTATTCTTGTAGTGTAGTCTATAGCCTCGGCTACGCATCATGACCCCCCCCCCCCCCTTGCGATTGTGGCCCCCCCTTGTTCAAACACGTTCCGCGGTCTATGGCCTGCAGTCAGAATCTAATAGCCTGCAGCTTCTGTTTTATAATGTATTATTTATAACCGTCCAACACAATAAAATAAATAAATAAATAATAATAAAACTTTCAACATGCAGTTCCTCTTTTGGCCTCATCGCGGCAGCACCACAATAACTCTATCTGACGTTGCCGTGAATCCTTCTAAAATTGATAGTGAGGGCTGTCGCTTCCAGGTCAGAAGGTAATTACAATATTCTAGCTGAAAATCAACGCATTTGTGTTTGTCTAATTATCCCAGAAACTGCTGCCCTGTTTAACGAATTCAATGTAAAGAGACAGTACCAAACAAAACATGCTAACATACGACAAGCTAACAGGAAGTAAGCAAGAGCCTATAGGCTGTGACCTTAATTAACCCATCACCATGGTAACCTAGAAGTTTCCATGATAGTTGCCTATTACTGCTTTTGTTATGTATTTGTAAGTGTAACACATACTAATACTTTTTGAATGATCTTGTAAAAGACAAGAGCAAGAGTCATATATTTTAAACGTAAATGTGAAGTGACTTTGTATTACTGAGCAATAGATGATTAATTATTCCTCATATAAGTCATGTTTAATATGAACATGGGGGTTAGATGCTTATCAACACCAGATCCTCCACAGTTTGTTCTTCATTACTAATTCCAGAGGGGAAAGAAAGGCAGAGCTTTTTAAAAAATGTGGAAAAAATTGCAATTTTTTTTTTTATTGTAACAATGAAGATAATAAAATGGTCCATTTATATGTTATTATTACAGTTTAAAAATGTCAGAAGGGACCACTGACCTTTTATTAATAAAAAGTATAGGCACCCCAGCCTTAGTGGACCTACTAACCTACCTTTAGTAGATAATGCCTTTCAGGGGTGCTCAAGCCTGGTCCTTGAGGGCCGCTGTCCTGCATGTTTTCGATATTTCCCTCTTTTAACACACCTGACTGTCATTATCGGTCTTCTGTAGAGCTTGATGACAGGTTGATCATTTGAATCAGGTGTGTTAGATGAGGGATAAATCTAAAACATCCAGGATAGCGGCCCTCGGGGACCAGGATTGAGCACCCCTGCCTTATGTGTAAGTCAGTGTCAACCAAACTGGATGTTACTGAGTGTAAAATCTCCTTTTTTTCAGGCCGATGATGCCTTGGGCCCCAGCTGGAACTGGCTCTATTTTATTCCACTCATCATCATTGGCTCTTTCTTTGTTCTGAATTTGGTCTTGGGAGTCCTCTCTGGGTAGGTTCAATTTCAGTTTAATCTGTAAATGACTTTTCTTGTTCACATTTAACAAGTGCAGTGCTTCAATACATAGTGTGTTTTTCAGATTTTTGTGATGCACGGCCATGTGTGTGATGCACTTGTGAAAATGGAAATATTTCATAGAAATTATGTGGTGCACCTCTGCAAAATACATCCCTTGACATAAACATTCCTGTTGGGATTTTCCTTTTCCTATAAAGTTGTTTTTGTGCCTTAAATTTTGTTCACTTTTTATGAGTTTCCATTTCAGAGGTGAAAAGATGAGATAATTTACTGTATGTGATTTCCACACAGTGATTTATTAAGGCTTACCACAGTTGTAATTTAAGAGGTTGTGATGGTTTCACATTAAGGATCTTCTGCCAAGAAGAGAATGCAGACCGTAGAGGACATTTTCCTTCAATCGGTTGATCCAAACTTTTCCTTTCATTTGGATCAGAACAGTTTTTGGAATGTCGCAGGAAATTACATAATGCTTATACAACAGAAGATAAAGTAGCATCAATGTTAAATGCATTCATGTCCATAAAAGGAGTGACATCATATGGAGATGATGAGACCAAAACTGGATTAAGTGTACACAATGGACAAAAACATGAGCGGCTGATGTTTATGAATGATCTTATGGAAAAGTTCTTACTGTGTGAAAATACACAAGTAGATTCACGACTCCCTTAATGAGACTGCGCTCAAAGATAATGATGCTTAAAAATACCAAGCACTGCAGCCTTAATTTATCTGAAATGCCAGAGGAAGATATTATCAAAATATATTGACTATATTGACCTCTGGGTCTTCTGTTCCTGAGATTCAAGACATGTAACTTTGCTAAGTGGAGCAGTTTCATCTCCTCAAGTCAAACTCTTATGTTCACCTTAAGGCTTCATCTCACCTTTCAACCCAAAATTACTGAAATACATGAAATCTGCAGCTTGATAGTCTTCAGATTTCAAAATCATGATACCAGAACTATACAATTAACATGGAATGCTCCCTGTTTTATTGACATAAAAAAAATCCATCTCCACCTACCACATATAGACTACCACTCAGATTGTACCAGTAATGTAGGAATAGAAATTGTGAAAATCAGAAATCAGGGTTATGGCACAAAAAAATGTGTGACCACCATGTGTGTCTCCTTAGAAACTCCTTAGAAAACTTTTTTTTTTTTTTTTTTTGGACATGAAACAGTGTAGTAAAATTGTTCAGAAATGTGCCAAATCTTTGACTTTTTTAATTCTACACTTAAAATGTATCTGCATTAATTTATTCATTTGTTTTATTTATATTTTCAAGGATCTTCCCTTTTTTATTGTTTATTTAAACAACTTGTGAAGGACATAGTAACATTAATACTATGTTTTTTTTTAATTCTTTCTTATCTGTTGAATAAATAATAAGATAAATTGCTTCATTTAACAGCTGCATGGGTTATGAATAGAACATTTTAAAATGCACCTTTTTAGTGTAATGCAGTGTAACTTTCAGTGTTTCCATTCTATTCATGCACTGTTTTCACTCCTCTAGAGGCTTCACCTGAATTGGACACAGAAATGGGTGAGAAATTGGGAAATGGGTCAGAGGTGCACAGCTGGATGGTCTTATTGTACAGTAGTGGGGATAACAAATGTTCCAATGGGTTTACGTTCCTAGGTTTAGGATGAGGCAAGAGAGACTATGACAACACGCTGTAACCTGCTTTTTCACTCACCGAGGGGCCGTAAATGTAAATTTCACTACTGTCAACTCATTCTGTGTTGTTTCAGCAGATTGTGTCAAGTCCATATATGTTAATTAGTTTTACAGAAAGGTTAATGAGGAGCTACTACCATTGTTTCCATGGTGAGAGTGATAGAGTCTTCCTTTGCCTGCTTCTCTCCTTATAGTTGAACGAACACTTAACACTTGATTCACAACAGTAGCTTCTACAAATCCCACTAATGCCAAAGTGTAAAGAAGTGATTTTGTGGTCTGTTTTTTCTGTGTGGTTTTCTGCAGGGAATTTGCCAAGGAGAGGGAGAGAGTGGAAAACCGCAGGGCCTTCATGAAACTGCGACGCCAACAGCAGATTGAGAGGGAACTTAACGGCTACCGGGCCTGGATCGACAGAGCAGGTAGATTCCTCTGTCACAGCTTAGGGACACCGTGAATTTGGTCCCCGATGAAAAGGAAAAAAAGAAAAATCAATAAAATTTCACTTTAAGCTTGAAGGCTAATCCTGTCGGTTGAGACTGTTGGGAAATCCTTTTCTGTTGTTGTTTGTTTGTTCTGACACAATTGAAATAGATCTATAATAAGATGCAAGTGTGTTTCCTACCATGTGAACATTTCTGATTTGCATGTGGTGTTATTGCTTCCAGAGGAGGTAATGCTTGCTGAGGAGAATAAAAATCCAGGACCCTCTGCCCTTGATGGTAAGTCAGTAGATATGTTTGCTTTCGTACTTTATTTCTGTTGTGCACATTGCCTTTCTGCTACATTGCTTTACATTCTTTATGCTTAAAGCCTCCAAAACGTACAAAAAAATGTGCTTTATAAAGGAAAAAAACTATTATCACATACTGTAGTTTGTGTGTATGATTGCCATACAGTTTTTTAATTTTAATGTATCGATACTTTTCTGTGAATTTTATTTCCAAGCTGAGAAATATAACTTTTGTTAAAACACAATTTCTTAAATTTGGGCCTCTCAGAATATACACAAGAAGAAAAAGCACACTGGATGCAATATCTCTCATTAAACAAAATGTTTTGTCCAAATCTCTATAAGCAATTGTTGTAAGTAATGATGAAAACATGACGACTTCAATTGAAATCTATCAGATGCAGCTAAACTTTATTTATTCATAGGTGGAACTAACATCAGCTCAAGAAAATAAAGAGATTCAACTGACATTAGAATCAAAACAAGTTACTAGCTACATCTCTCTATTTTGAATAGAATTCCCCGAGACACATGGTATATGCATAGTTGGCTGTATTTACATCTTATATTTATAAAAAGTCTTTGTATGTGTTTCTTGAAAGTCTGGGTAAAGACAAACATGTTAATGTTAGGCCTCTACTGTATCTTTTTTTTTTTTGTGTGTGTCACTTAAACATTAAACAAGTCAGACATTGACCCAGGTCTCACATTTCAGAATTACTTAAAGGGGTCATATTTTGCTAAACTCACTTTTTTGGTGCTGAAATGAATTAGATTTTGATCATGTAATAGTTTGCTATACTATGTTGCAAATACACATTAATTTTGGACAGAGGTGGGAAGTAACTAAGTACAAGTACTTCATTTCTGTACTTTAGTAGATTTTTTAGGTATCTGTACTTTACTTGAGTATGTATTTTTCTGGCAACTTTTGACTTTCACTTACTACATTTTTGCACAAATATCTGTCCTTACATTTTCAGAATAGGCTCATTACTTTTTCAGACTAAACAGATGTGACAGTATGAAAAATAAGTCATTTCAGAGCGAAACTCAGTGAAGGAGAGAAGGGACACAGGGTCAGTACCTAGTCAGCTCTAATATCTAGTGAATGGTAGTTTTGACTTTTTGTATCTTCGCAGTTGTATAAAGTACACTGACATTAACCCACACACTGTTGCTGCTGTTGCTTCATTCACAGTATTAAATTTTTCTCTACCACTCATAATAGCGCAGACACAGAATTAGTAGTAATAGTGTTAAAGATGTCAGTCGACTCGACACCCCACAGACCTTTGTAACTCTGGACTGACCTGTCCTCCTCACTTACCCAGCGGGGCTTTTATTAAATGTTGATTGATTGGCAGCTCTCAGGAGGCTCCCAGAGTGGAGTACAGGTGGTACCTATGGTGAGAACCGTCTTCTGGTCTGCTTCCACCCCCCCCCTCCCCTTCCAAGTTCACCACACCATAAACTATACACTTTAAGCGCATAAACAAATCATCATACCCAGCAAGGGAAAGAACATCCTAACTTAAGCATGTTTCTTGTCTGTTTTTGTCAGCTCAAACACAAGGGCACTTAAACTGAAGTGAAGTGAAATGAAATGAATTGAAATATGGAAATCAGTCATAAAAACAGCAAGAGGAACTAGCTGTTGTGATAAAAACATTAATAGGGGTGGGAATTAGTGTAATTTCTGCTAACAATTTTATCCCAATATGGTAATGTTGCCATAGTTATTACTTTTGTGAGACAACCATCTATGATATATCAAGCTGTGCAAGTGAATAAGAAAAAAAAATCTAATTATGTGTATGTTCACTGCACTATTGTCATTTTGACAGAATATTTTGATTCAAGTGGGCAAAATTCAATGTCGGTGACATATCACATATCAGGTTACCATGATCTTGGCTTTGACTATTGAAATGGGAACATTTCACACCTTCTTATGGACCTCAGGCAATCATTTTTTATCAGGTTATCGATGATTAAATTATTATATTCCATTATTCCACCATCACCTTTACGCTGCTGGACTGGTCACACATTTTTATTCATATGTCACCATGTGAAAATGACAATGAACCTTGAATCTTATAAACATTTACTGTAAGAAGAGATGTACATATTTGAATATATTAATATTTTATGGTAATTTATGTAAGGTATCACAGGTTAATATATGATATGTTCCTATATTATTGGTGGTTTTACTCACCCCTAGAAATCAATAGTGAAACTCTGAGACCTTGGATTATTGTAGAAACAAAATATGTATATATATATATATATATATATATATATATATATATATATATATATATATATATATATATATATATATATATATATATATGTATATATATATACACAAGTGTATATGTTTGTGTGTTTTGGACATTTATTATGTTCGGGGTATAGTGTATAGGGTTCGGGCAGAATTACTTGTGATTAGGGTCAGTCTGCAAGAAATTAAACTAAGTTAATATAACATGATGTCCCCAAAACACATGAGACCACTACATGTGTATGTGTATGTGTATATGTGTATTGTGTGTATCCATTTGACTCTGCCTTATTAAACACTCCTGTGTATGTCTTAAGTTGTATGTGTACAAAGGCAGTAATATATTTGTGTATGTGTGTAGGTTTAAAATGAACATGTACAACAAAGAGGACTGAAATGAACACAGTAGGGTGAAAGGTGTTGGTATTAGTGTTGATGAGGACAGGGTGGAAGGGAACCATCAGCATAGGCTTCAGTCAAAGGTCACCATACTCTTCATGACCTCTTTGGTGTGTTCACTGCACGGCCTGTTCCCTGAGCAAACACTGCAAGACTTCAATGCATGGATGTCAAGTCACCTCCAAGCATGACTTAATTTGTTAGAGACTGTTTTTTTACAATAAGAGAATAAAAGCTTGCCTTCAGTTCTTTGGATCATTAATCTAACATTAAATGCCCATTTTTGATTCATTAAAACACAGCTCTAATGAGTTTAACTTTCCCTTTCAGCCAAAACTTCAAAAACATTAGCATGTCATGCAGATGATTTTCACTGTTTCCTCTCATAATTTGCTCCATTATCATTTTTTGATTGCATTATTATTTTCCATGACTCCATACTGCCTGAGTCTACCAACATCTCTAAAATAAGAGGTTGTGCACAAGGCTTTCATATGGGCAATGTTGATATAAAACCAGCATAAGTCTGACATCTGTTCAGTAATTAATCAGAGTAAAGTTTCAGCATAAACAATAAGAAGATGGAGTGACTTTGCCCAAAAGTTGGCCCTGTGTTTCCTTTTATAGTCAGTCACGGTCTTTATTTATACCATGAACACCTTGTTCTGGGACAGTTTTGTTTAAACCTGCTCTGTTTGCAGTGTTGAAGAGAGCCACCACCATCAAGAGGAGAGGGATGGATGTGGGCAGTCGTGGCCAGCTGGGGGATGAACAGTACAGTGACATCTCCTCTGTGGGTGAGTCCCCACGTTTGTGGTCGATGTTAGAATGAATGAAGTGTTGCTAATGCATATCAGATCTCAATGTTTTTATGACACGAACTAAATCATTTAGAAACTAGATAGATGTGAAAAATGTGTTTTTGTTTGAAACCAAATTCATGTAGATCAGCATCATTACATCTAACACATAAGCACTGCTTTTACACATGTTATTATCCACATTAACAGATAATTTCAAGTCATGGTTAGTACACTAAGCTTATGTTTGATCTTTTTTTTTTTTAATCTTGGAAAAATGATTGGTTACTCAACAGTTAAAACAATCAAATTAAACCACAAAAATGCCATGATTTGAAAAATGGAACAAAATATTTATTTCCTGCAATTATGCCATTTTCTTTCCATGAATTAAAATGTACCTCAGTATCTGTGTTGGCTGTCGGAAAAAAACCTCAACCTTGGAACAGAGATTTATAAACATATCAGTCATCACTGCTTGTAAAATACAAAATTTACAAAATTGTCATGGGTGTGTGATCAAACACACTGGACACAAATGAAAAAATACAGTGATAAATACATGTAAATGACCTCCGGATACATTTTGATGGTGACAACACAATCAGTTTAGACCTGTTAATTCTAAATTACAACCCTTGTTTTTGTTTTCTCATGATACGGATGGTTTATGTAGTAGTTTTAGCTTACAATACTGTTTCTCCTGATATGATTAGAGTACTTTAAAACTATGACGATGAAGGTTAAAGCTATTATTTGTCAATAATAGCTCATGAACACATCTGTGTTTGTAGCTCAGGTCAGTGGAGGAACAGAATGCCGGTTACAGTTAATTTGTGTCTTGCCTTAATTCTCTAAGGCGTTCCCATGGCCAGAGCAAGCATCAGGAGTACAAAGCGAGGTCCTGCAGCCTATTTCCGCCGTAAGGAGCGTCTCATGCGCATTTACATCCGCCGGATTGTGAAAACACAGACTTTCTACTGGACCGTGCTTGGCCTGGTGGCACTCAACACGCTGTGTGTGGCCATCGTTCATCACAACCAGCCGCTCTGGCTCTCCACCTTCCTTTGTGAGTTACAGCTCATTTCAGCTGCATGTGCTCACTTCATTCACGTCTTCTGTTGTCACGTGGTAATGGCTCTGACACGTTTCAGTTTTCAAAGTATGTTACAAAGTGTTAACATAAGCTTTTATTTTAATAACACAGACTATGCAGAGTTCCTGTTCCTTGCTCTATTCCTCACTGAGATGTTTCTGAAGATGTACAGTTTGGGACCACGTCTGTACTTTCACTCTTCTTTCAACTGCTTCGACTTCAGTGTCAGTATTCAGTCTCCATCTCTACATATTCATTTCCTCCATCCTTAACTAACTTCTCTTCATCTTTATTTGTGTCTGTTGCCCTTTCCCCCCTTTTCCACACTCATTGAAATAAAGCTGAAATTGCCCGTGACTGTGTCTCTGTAGGTCATCGTTGGCAGCATCTTTGAAGTGCTCTGGGGTTTCTTCAGACCTGGCACTTCCTTTGGTATCAGCGTCCTGCGTGCGCTCCGTCTGCTGAGGATCTTCAAGATCACCAAGTTAGTCAGACTTCTCACTCTTGGCCATCTGTTAAGCTGTTACATCCCAATCACAAGAAGCCTTTCTGTTTTCTCTGCTATTAGTATCCATTAGTGTAATTTACACATTTCTGGGTGTTAAATATATTTTACACAAATGAAGCAAATAATACATCATAAAATAACCCCAACTAAAATTGTAAACTTCTGACAGTTAGTCCTGATATTTTGTGATTGTTAAGGTACTGGGCATCTCTCAGAAACCTGGTTGTGTCTTTGATGAATTCCATGAAGTCCATCATCTCCCTCATCTTCCTCCTCTTCCTCTTCATCGTTGTATTTGCTCTGCTTGGCATGCAGCTGTTTGGTGGCAGGTAAAAAAAAAAACCTACATCTTGTATCTCACTAAAGGACCTTTATGGAAGACAATGTGTAACTAACATACGTTAACAAAATACAGCACTGTTTCTATTGTGACCCTTTTAACTCTTGATGTAAGAGCCAAATGTGTACTCTTAGTCATTACAGAAACTATAGTAGTAGCAGGAAACTATGAGACCTGAACACATGAGTATATTTAACTAGTGCACTAACCGCCAACATACTCATCAGTAATAGTTTCCTCCCAGTTAATTAAAGCTCTACCATCATGTCTACTTCTATTATATATATTGTATTATCCAAGCTCACTGATTGTCAGGGACACACTCAATACTGCACACAATACAAAACTACTGGGGATTCAGGTAGAAAAATTGAAAAATGCTGAATGAACCTTGATAGAACCAGACGTGAATGGCATGGCTCTAATAGACAGTGCAACGTCCATTCTTTTGTTTGATTCAATTAATTTAATGAGAAATTGCAACATGTTAATGGTAGATAAATGTGTATCAGATGAAGTCAAATGTTGCTGATGGGGGCAAGGTTAATGTAGAAACTACTAAATATGTGGATCAAAAGTAATACAAAGGAGCTCAATATTTGGATGTCAGATATTCTCTGTAAGTCTAATAGCCTAATTATAAATTATTTCTAAACACTTTTTGTAAAGCAGTTCCAAAGCTTGTAATCGACATGTAAAGACATGTCTACACCAGTCACTTGTACACTTATTTAGTCCAACAGCTTTTCTTGTTTCAGTTAACATTTACTCTGATTTAAATAGACATTTAAGAACCTGAAAAGAATGCTTAAGCATACTTCATGTTTGAATAGATTACACTTAATTGAACAGATACCTTTTGCAGAGAGAATAATGAGTCCTCAGGCCTGTTCAGCTGTTTTTCTATTCTAACAGACTGTTTGTACCGTATGTTTAAGTGTCTGCCTTTGTCACATACAAAGCTATTGATGCTCAGTTCTCCCCTGAGCTGAAGGCTGTCACATCAATAAAAGTGGAGTGAGGTTCACAATTTTTGCTTTGTGTGTAAGCCGACCTCTGAAATGAAAAGCACATGAAAAAAATCTATCAGCCAGCCACTTGCAGAGGAAAAACATTGATTTCTCTTGCACCATAAAATAAAATATCTTACATTTACCAATCTCTAGTTTTCAAGTGTAACGTGTATGATATTTTTTCTCAGGTTCATTTTTGAAGACTATACTCCAACAAACTTTGACACTTTTCCTGCAGCCATCATGACAGTGTTTCAGGTAGGCAAATCAACCTGCTGTGTTATTTCATTCACACATGAATAAAGTCTCACAGAGCAGATAGAAATATACAGGATTTTGACTCTACATCCATCATAGCAAATTCTTTATTTATCCTGTGCATAAACACCAACAGCTAATCTCAATGTGGTGAACAATAATTTGTACTTGTGTTGTATATTATCTCTTCAGATCCTGACAGGTGAGGACTGGAATGAGGTGATGTACAACGGTATTCGCTCTCAAGGAGGAGTCAAATCTGGCATGTGGTCCTCGATTTACTTTATTGTGCTCACACTTTTTGGAAACTGTATCCTTCTGCATGCTACTTTACCTCAGTCGCAAAATACGGGATTGAATTATACCAAACAAAGGTTACTTGTGACATTGTGTTACTAGTTTTGTTGTTAAATTATGGTTTTAATCTGCCATATTTATATTACTTAATACATACAGTATCTTAAATATTGGGATTTATTTGATTACAATAAATTAATCTTGAATCATTTAGCTTAGATTTATATATTTTATTTTCCAGCCACCATCTAACAAATTGTACAGAAAACATGTGATAAACATAGACTACATTAAAAATAGATATACGGTGTTTTGTGGACATGCATACAACATCTTTGTAATTCACTATTGGGCTTGTTTTTGGAAAGAAGTGCTCAAGCTGAGAAAGACATGAAACATGCCAATTCTAATTTACTGAAAATACTACTTGATAGACCTTAAAGGTGTCATTCCATCGTTATTTCATTAATATTGCTGTGTTCTCCATTGTTATTTAATGCATTGTGTGTTGGTTCTATTTTAAAAAAAAAACATCCGGATTGCTTTGTTTCCAGCTGTTTTTAGAGGGTAGAAAAATGACTTGTGGTCGAACAACAGAGTTTACTGGTACTTCCCCATACAGTACATGTCCATGACGCGGTAATGAGGCGTCTCTGATTGGCTCAGAATGTGTGAAGGAACACTCTTCCCTCCCTGTGTGCGTTCGTCATCTGAAAATAGTATCCAGCTAGGTTTCGTGCCGCCGATTGTTTTGAAAATGTGCAGGGGAAAAAAATTAAGCTTTATTTCCGCAGAGAGCACATGAACCAGTTTGTTCTGCCATTTTTTTTCAAGTTTGCGCAGCATCCACTATGGCGCTGTCTTCTCTTGTGGATGCTAATGCTAATGCTACTTCAGATTCGCTGCAATGGGGGACGGGCTTAACCCTATGTGGGTGACACCAATGTCCATGTGATGTGTAGTGGACAGACCTTTTCTGAGTTGATCATTTCTCTGTTGTTTTCTATGAATTGGAAATACAGCCAGTGGAGGTGACACACCACACAGCAAACACAGCATGCGTCGGTAACTTGGGGTGACCCATCAGATTCCAAAAAGAGCATGGAAAAGTGGTTTTCAGCGGAATGATACCTTTAACACATGCAATTCTGTTTGATAAAAGTAACATCAACATCATGTTGATCTTATCAGGAGGTTAGCAGAGAGAATATATAATCCAGTTCAAATGAATGCCAAGACTTGCTATTGAAGCTAAATTACTCAGTATGTGTATTATAATGCAATTCACGACATGATGCTATCAACAGTCTGGTTGGTCTAACTTCTTAAGACACAAATATAGCAGATCTGTTTGTCAGGGAAGAAGAAGAAGGTCAGCTGTTCTTCTGTAATCAGGAGGTTACCCTAGCTCCCATGCCTTTAATTATGTTTAATTTTAAGTCCTAGTTTAATTTACAGTGTTGAGTTCTATAGATTTTAACTGCTGGTACAGTAGTCATGAACAAGTCATTCAGTTATTGTGGCTGAAACAGTTTTTGCACCAGGCAAAACATTTTTATTTTTGCTGCAAACCTGGATATATTAATATGGGTCTGTTGGGCAAATACCAGACTGAGTAATTTTTCAACCTTCAAATAGTCATTGAAGAAACTGCAGGTTTTGGCCCTTTGCAACACTTGCATGTTCAGCACCTGAGGTTGATGTTTGGCCAGAAAGCATACCGAGCATGTTTTCCTCTTTGTATTTATAGTTCTGTTAAATTTAACTCTACTATCGGTTCATCTATGAATATGGGCACATTCTACCCAGTCCTCTTCTCTTGATCTAGCTTTGCAAACATTTTACTTTGACTAACCAGTAACGCTTTACTCTCATTTTGTTTCAGAGATTTTCTGATTTGTAGTTTTTTTTTTTTACACTGTATGCTAAAACACATAATATTCAGACCTGGAGGCTTCCTTTTGTGGAGGTGCTGTGTGCTAACACCTATTTAGACATGGTTCTAAATAGGTGTTAGCCTTGTGATCAACTGGTGTCCAGTCCAGGGTAAATTCTGCTCTTGCTCATTGTTAGCTGGGAAAGGCTCCAACCCCCTAGACTCTCCAGAGGATGAATGTTTTTGATCACATAGGTGATCTAAGATGCAGAGTTGCAGTTTCTACTGTTGAATAACTGTGGGTCAGTCTGGAAAATTAAATAATTGTTAAATATTGCTGTGCTGTTACTATAACTGTGTTAACCGTCATTATAAAATTAACTGTTGCTATAAAGCATTACTTAATGGAACTTAAAACAATAACATACTTTGACCTTAATGAACCGGTCACCAGACACTCTACTGAATGTCTTTTTGGCTATTGCTGTGGATAACCTGGCCAATGCACAAGAACTTACTAAGGTAATTAAAAAATTTTATTAGGAATGACTAAGCCTGTTCCCATTTCTTAATACTGAATAGTTATATGCACTGCCCCTTCTATTACAGTACCTTAATTTTTTTTAAAAATTAACTGATGCTAAAGTTGCTTAATGGAACTTAAAAGTCTCTTTTGGCTCTTTTGTCTTTTGATCAGGATGAAGAGGAAGCAGAAGCAGCATTCAACCAGAAACATGCTCTTCAGAAAGCAAAGGAAGTTGGACCGCTGTCCTCCTTCATGTCTTCAGAGTAAGTGTTGTATACAGATGCCTGACCTCCTCATCTCCTGGCTGTTTCTCTCCTTTTTTTTTACCTAGGGAAATTCAGGTTTCAGGAAAACTTTATTTATCCCCGAGGGGCAATTGCACAAACAACTAAGCAGCAGTCCTTGAAAGTAGAATAGATGAAAATCAATAAGACAAATATTAAAAAGTATATATAAAAATATATGTTAAAAATGTAAACAAATGTAAAAATAAGGTGCTATAAAGTGTAGACAAGTAAACAATGTAACTGGAGCGGAGTAGTAGTCTGTGGATGAGGGGGTTAGCAGCTGGAGTTATAAAGCAGGGTGGCTTTTGGGACAAAGGTGGCTCTCCTCCTCTCAGTCCCGCAGGCGGTGCAGGACTGAAATGCAGAGTGAAGTATATGGGAGGGTAAATTTAGCGGCCAGGCTGAGGGCCTGTTGTTTGAAGACCTGTGACAGAGTTCTGACCGGCACTGATGCAGTGCTCTGCAGTCTGTTCCTGTGTTGGATGCTGACGGAGTGGAACCAGCAGGTCATGGAGAAGGTCATGATACTTTCCAGGAAGGCATAGTAGAAAGTCATCATGATGTGAGTGCTGACTTCAAAGGAGTTAAGTTTCCTGAGGAGATACAGCCGTTGATGACACTTCCTGAGAATCTCCTCTGTGTTGGCCAAGAATTTCAGGAGGTTGTCAAAGATGGTGCCCAGGTATTTGTACTCCACAACTACCTCCACTGGCTTCCCGTGGATGGTGGTGGTAACTGCAGCAGCCAGATCCCTCTGTCTACTGGAGAAGGTCACCACCACCTCTTTGGTCTTGTTGACGTTCAGTTCCAGTTTGGAACTGTCGCACCACTCTTTGAACTCCTGAAGAACAGGTCCGTGGTGTTGTGAGGGACCTGACAATAGTGACAGGAGAACTGTGTTGTCAGCGTATTTTACCAGATGGTAGTTGGGCTGTGTGGCTCTGCAGTCATCAGTGTAGAGGATGAAGAGCAGGGGGGAGATCACACAGCCCTGGGAGGAGCCTGTGGAGGTGGAACGAAGGTCAGAGAGAGTGTTGTTGACCTGAACCTTCTGAGTCCTGTTGGTTAGAAAGTCCAGGATCCACTGGATTAGCTGGTCATCCAGGTGAAAGTGGGAGGAGAGTTTAGTGGCCAGGATGTAAGGCTGTGTGTCTATAAACTAAAAAAAAAAAAAAATAGGAAGGACTTTGTTGGTGACAGTTGTTGAAGGCTCCAGTGAATATCATTTAGTGCGTTAGGGTTAGTAATGAGACCTCAACATTCAGAACGGTTATAAATGTTTCACTATCATTAAGACTATAGTGTGATGTGTTTAGATGCAGATGTAAAACTTTAGTACCACAGGCGGATTCTTGAGAGAATGAGTTTTGGGGTATGTCCCACCAAAGAGGGAAAACATCTCCATAGTCACTGGTTCCAAGACAGGGTGGATAGGGTTGGGTTGGGCTGGGCGGTAGTGGGTGAGGGGTTTTTGTTGTCTTGGAGACAGAGTTAATTTTGTGACCAAATTTACATGGTAGGAATGGATTAGACTAATTAGACGTTTTTGGGTTTTTAAACAGTTTTTTCTTTTTCAGGCTTTTTGCTCTGTCTTCTAAAATGTAATTAATAAAGTAATGTGACATTGTTTTCTTCAATATTCAGGTTTCCATCTTGCAGAATAGATAGTTGTTGTTTTTTTTTTCTCAGGAATTGATTATACAGTGTGCGCTCGTAGGCCTTGAAAGAGCATGTGCATGCACAAGGGTGAAAACTGCCGGCTCTGTTTGCACGCTGTTGACAAAAGGCCAGTTTGTTGCATGGGCATGTGGAAGATTTAACAGAACACTTCTTCTTAATATGGCATTGTCTACTTCCTCTTTTCTTTTTTGTCTTTTCTTCATTTTTACACAAGATGTAAAATTGATGTCTGTTAAATTGACTCTATGGAAATTAAATTACAACAATCCAGACAGAATGGATGGAAACCAATACATCTGTATTAGTTCGAGTTGAGCCATCTTGGGGTTGAGCCCCTGTCAGAGCTCATAGAGAAAACTGAATACCATGGGGTCATTTGGGCCAGCATCTGTATTCTGAGAGGACACTGTGAACTTTAAAGTTTTTCTGGTTTCGTCTTTGCCGTTAGCTATAAAGACCCTGATGGTACCTGCCCCTACTGACCCTGAAGGAAGTTGCATGTCAGAATGCGCTCGATAAAATACGAGGTGCCGCATGTTGGAGGCTCACACACTGATTCCACTTTGGGAATGCATGTGGGTCTGTGTGACCAAGGGAAGAAAAACCAATAGCACAGATACTGATTGAGAATGCTTTTCATGTACAGTCGGCAGGGCAGGAATATTTGGAAAGTATTTTCAGTGTGTGAATCGTTTTTCTTCCGTTGTGTAGTCTGTTGAGTGTCCAACATATATTCCTGAGGTATTTTGAACATGCTAATGCTCTCATATATCTGCACTAGCATGATCTGAAGTATGCTAATGTGTCAATGCTCAGAGGTGGTGGTGTTCACAGCTGCATCCCAAAGGGTACCTGAAAATGTACTTTTATCTTTTTTTGCTGATGGAGCTCATTTCTGTGTTTTTCCTATTTGTACCATAATGTATTGTAGCTAAAACTGTCCAACATCTCAATCAACTAAATATGTCTTCTATCAATGTTCGCTTTAATGTTTATGAATGTTGTTTGATTGTTCTAATACTGTTACCATCTTGTTTGTCAATGTGTCGCTTGGCTCTAGTGGAGACACACACCAAAGCTTACAAACCCCATTATGATCTAACCTCCAAATTATGAAGACACTTACACACAATTAGAAACTGGATCTTACAGTTTAGTATTAAAAATTCAAATGTGTATTCTCCTAAAGAGCAGTAAATGTAAGCAATGGAAAACTAATTGTCAACAGCTAGTTAATGCCACCATTCCCCCGTAATTGTCATCTTTGTGTAAATTCTAGTTTATGATCTCAGAGGGTCACTTGCTGTGTGTCTCCTGGCCTGTTTTGTCTCTGCTCCAAAAAGCACTAATGTCTTGTTTTCAACCAATCGCTCATTGATAACACGGACCACACAAGAGTCCACGCTCCAGTAAGTAACACTGTATGTTCAGCTCTCTGAATATCTCACTTAACGCGTGCCTGAATTTATTAAATTGGGTAAATGTCCTCAGCTCATCCTGCATAATATTCTGTTCATGCTCTGTCCTGTATCTCCAAACTCTCCAGCTTTATTTTATTCCACATCTGTGTATTTCTTTCACTGATTTCATTCTACGTTTTTTTGGTTTTTCTTGATTTACTTGTTTTACCCTCACTATAATGCGTTGCTTGGTTAATTTATCACCTAACATCTCCATTGATCCAGTAAATTGCTTCATGTTGATAAATCACCAGAGCATCAAAACGAAGCACTTGCCATGCACTGGAGTATTCATTTGTCAGTACAAATGTTTTGATTGTTCATTTGCATTCACAGTGCAGGAAAGTAACCTTGAAAGTACACTTTGGATCAAATTACAACATAGCACACCATGCCAAATAAAAAACCTGGATCAATAAATGTGATGACTGAAATCTACACCTTCAACTAGTTAACTTATGTTAAAATTTCTCTATTTAATATGATAATAATAATTACATAATGAATTTTTTTTTTCTGTGTTCTCTTTACATGTCTTTTTTTCTTTATCTTTTCAGGGGAAGCCGGCGGAGGCGGCCCTACCTGTACAGAAAAAGAGCCATCCACCGCAGTCGGCCCACCTACTCACGTTCCCTGGAGGAAGCCCAGGGCAGCCTTAGGGAGGGCCGCCCACCCCCCCCACTCAACCCTTCTAACTCTTTCATGTCCAGGAGAGAAAGAAGAAAAAGGATGACCATGTCGGTGTGGGAGCAGAGGACCAGCCAACTGCGGAGACATCGCCAGATGTCCAGCCGAGAGATTCTGTTCAGCAGTCCCAGCGAGGACAAGGACGGGCCTCCGGGTGCCACTCAGGCCCAGCTCGGACATCCGCTGTCCCTGCACCGTAAAGCCATGCAACACAACCCCTCCAGTAGCCTCAAACACCTCACAGACCCCCTGGCCTCCCCTACAAAGAACCTCGCTTCGGGGTCGTCTGTGTTTGAGGACATGCCTCTGAATGCAGCACTGTCTGGGGACATCCCCACACCCCCCATTGACCCCATGAACGTGGTTCTCCCTGATGTTGCTGTTGCTATATCAGAGCCTCCTCCATCAGAGTCCATCTCAGAGGATGGGAAACTGGCTGTTCATGTGAGCCACAGCACCAGCAGTGAGCGGCGGAGCCCCAGGCTGAACGGAGAACGTCAGCACAGGGCAGTAAAGAAGTTCAGACCACCAGAAAACAGTGATAGCCTGACTCCTGACATGGGTGGGCATGTTGGGTTTAGGGGCAGAAGACATCGCTGTGACCTTCAGAAGGAGCCCAGAAGTCAGGGGTCTTCACCCACAAATGGAAGCAAGTTGACAAGTCGCTCCATTAGCTGGGAGAAAAATGAAAATCAAGGAGACATAAAGGAGAAGGAAGAGAAGATGGAAAAGAATGAAGAAGAATTTCAACCTGAAGAGGACAGGTAAGATGTTATGTCAATCACTACTGTCGTTTCAAATAACGACAGTTATTTAGTTAGTAACGACAGTTTGACTTTTTGGCACAATTCTTACCTTTTAGTTGACAGACTAAGTGAAGAAAACCTAAGACTGTGTCACTCTGTCATTCTTTATTAAAGGTCAAGTAAGCCCAGCCCTCCCTTGCCTCTTCATTCAGAAGCTCTGCCTCTTGTCAAAGTCGGGATTGGGATTTTTTTCTTTTCTGTTTTTTCACAGACATCTTTAAACACATCACACATATGATGCCATTGGGGCTTCCACTTGTATAGAGGACATCTGTGGAGTAGACAGTCCTTCAACTGTCCCAGGGATGCATTCCTGCTCAGACTACTAAAACAATTTGCACCTCTCAATCAGGCTTGGCATTCATGATGTGAATGCATCCTGGCTGTGTCAATATACCTTGTATTAGAGTTGTATGCCTATGATTAGATCGGGCTGCATATGAATGCATATTAATTCATCTTAAAAAAAACAGGCATAACACAGAGGAAAAATAATCTAGCAGGGAGGAAAGGCTAGTCATGGGTAGAAAACAAAAAATGACAGCAGGTAAACAGATAAAACAATTATATGAAAGAAAGTAAAACATGATGTAGAAAGTCCAAATGATAGCAAAATAGTGTCCAGTAACTCAGTGTGTTTCTGTCTGTCTGCTCTTTATATCTACAGGAAGGATGAAGACAAAGAGGAAAAGGACTATCATCCAGCAGATGACCAGATCAGTGGTGTCAAGTGTCCTCAGACGCAGGAGCAGCCTGCTCAGCAGACAGATTCACCTCCACTTGCAAACACAGATATAGAAAACGATAACGAGACAGAGCACAATCAGGATAAACCTCAGCTGAGCTCCAGTGTGATCATTGAGGTGCCCAGTGTACAGTCGTCCATGGAGATGTCCACTATCACAGGTAGACATATGCCAGGCACTTATATCTTCCACTTCATTTATTTGGCAGTTTTCATTTGGTTCATGTAGGTAGTGCTATCATATGATCCACAAGTAGTAATCATAGTTATCCTTCCCTGCAGCTCAGTGGATGAATGCACCATGCCAGAAAAGCACAAGAGTGATTCTGAAAAATTTATCTGAAACTATTGAGCAAAATTAGTTTCTGAATAAATTTACAATGAGAAATGGGCCTTGTACTTGCAGAGTCATGCTTCATTTCTTATCTATTAGACCTAGTTTAAAGTGTTGCCTCCAGAGTCGAGGCATTTCAGAAGACAGTGAGTCATGTCCTCATCTAAACCCACCCCATAGTTCACTGATTCGGCTGAACACTGCTGGGCCTAGTTTATTCTCAGTGGATACTTTGCATAACAAAGTCCCCCTCTGAATTCTGGGGCTCCAGGATTTTGTCTGGTTTTGTCAGACCATCTGCCATTTACAGTGTATCTACTCAATCCATGTGTCTCATCCAGTTCTACTCTATTCCATACCTCATCATCTTACCTCCCTGACCTTCTGCAGTCAACAACAAAGACCCTGAAGCCTGTAAGTCTGAGAAGGAGGAGGCAGAGGAGACAAAGCCTGTCAACACTGTGACACCAGACAGCATGTTCATCTTCAAACCCGACAACCCGTAAGTCACTACTGGTCATGATGAGCTGATGAGAATATTTTTTTCCCAAACACTCTATTAAACACAATTGGAATATTAATCTGTAGAATATGTACTAGACAAATATTATCAATATGATAATTAAAAGGAATGTACATAAACAAAGATATGTAAAAAAAAATGTATCTCTACTTCATATACTCAGTCTGAAGGTGTTTTCACAACTGAGAACCTTTAAAGTTGTATTTCCTAAATTTATATTGTATTTAACATTTTAATATATAACAATTAAATCACATTATGAATATACTGTATCATAGTTCCATGTAACTATGGAACATGTTTGTTGCATGAGTTTCCCGTTGTAGCAGAGGTATTCAGAAGACCAAAACTTGCAGTTTCTGGGTGTTAACACGCCGCAATCTCGGGGTCTTCAATGGGAGATCAAAGGATGCAAACGGTCTAATGTATGATTTAGTTATATACAAACCTAAGTAAAACATAACATCTGACTCATACAGTGTGCATTCTGAAATTAGACAGGAGAAGAAAAGATTTAGGACAGAGTACAAGGCATAGTGTGCAGATGCTACTCATCATGACCCCTGACTAGAGCTGCACAATATATTGTTTGAGCATCGACATCACAATGTACGTGTGCGTAATAGTCACACGACAGGTCCTGCAACGTAGGAGACGAATGAGCTCAACAATTTCTCATCTAATTTCAATGGGACCTGACACACACTGAGCACATCACAATCATTCAGAACCAGTTTAGAATGAGTCATTGGTAACAACACTGAAAAATGAGCAACGAATAAAAGAAAAATCACTGAAAGTGAAGGCTTGGTGCCAGAAAGAAAAGCAGCTACAAGAAGGATGATACTGAAACGCATGTTCTGTGTCGACCACTAATCTGTTTGATTCAAGATCTGGGATTGGGCTTCTTCTTTTATTAGCTTTGTATCACAGATCACATGCAGTGATTTTCAGATCAATCAAACCATTGTATATGAACATATTGTGTTAAAGACATTTACAATACACACAGACAATTAGTACAGTACTGTCATCCAGCCATTAGTACAAAATGAACTTGAGTGGTTGAAGTCTGTATCATCTTGGCAAGTTTATTTTGCCATAATATGATCCCTTACATTATAAACTTACTTATACAATTAATACATTCAATGAATATTATCTATGTGATGTTAATATATTAGGTTATATACACCAGTATATAACCTAACTCTCTTCGTCTGTCAGTCATATATTGTGTTTTTTTTTTTCTTTTTTGGTAACCCCTAATTTCTGATAATGCCTTTACATCAAATCCTGGGTTTTCTCAGTGGAGATGCACGGTGTCTTCTTTTGCTAATTCTTACTCTGCCATCTTCTCTGGCTCAGGGTGCGACGTGCATGTCACTATGTGGTCAACCTCAGGTACTTTGAAATGTGCATCCTGCTGGTCATAGCTGCAAGTAGTATTGCACTAGCTGCTGAGGACCCCGTCGCCACATCCTCCGACTGGAATAAGGTTTGTTTGTGTTCATATGTGTACGTGTATTATCTGTCTGTGATAAGAACAACAGTAACGTTCATGAATTCAGAATATTATTGCTCTCTCACTGATTAGAACATGGCTAAACTATCTAACTTTATGGACTAGATCATTTCATCCCTTATTAATTTTGTCAAAGTAACTAAAAAAAAAAAAAAAAACAATTCCTACACATTCCCTTAAATTGTTTTGTAAAACGCCTCTAATGTGACTTGATGGGAGCTGTAGTGTTGATGAATAAGGCCAGTAGAGCCTGAGTCTGGTTCTTTATGGGGGAAAAAAAGAGGCTAATTATCCCTTGTGGTACTATTGAAATCTGAAATGACTCCTTCATAAGGCAGCAAGTCTGAAACAAATTCACCCTAAATACTGTGAAAAGAACACAGTGAAAAGCCAGAAAAGCCTTTTTTAATTTGAAGGGCCCATTTTCATATTCTTTGTTTAATCCTTTGTGTCTGATCTGACTTCACAGGTCCTACGCTATTTTGATTATGTGTTCACTGGAGTTTTCACATTTGAAATGATTATAAAGGTGAGTAACAGTCAACAGAGACTAAGTAGGGCTGAATGATAAACCAAACATGTCATCTTCATAAAAAAATTTAGAAGTTTAAAGGATTATTCATGGATATGTTTGGATTAAAAGTAGAAGAAAGTGGATGTTTATTTGTTATGGTCTGAAAATGACTTCATTTACTAAATCTAGAAATACAATATTGAAAGACCCTGTATAATGAAAGCAGAAATGTAAAGTGGTAGTGCTCTATCAGACAATCCAAGCCAATTAGAAAACCCATATATTCTGGTGTGTCAAGGAAGAATGAGCAATATTGAAGGTCACACTTGTTAGTCCCAACACTTTTTTGGTAATAACAAGAGAGCAATGACATTGTTGGGAACTCCTTAAAAAGTGAGTTATTCCTGTGTCTGTAAATCAAAGCCACTTCATATTAATTTATAAATGAGAGAAATATCATACAGTAAATTAATTACATTTTGGTGATTTCAACTTTTCTCATGTCTTTGGATTTGTATGATGATTTTGGTGTGTGTTTTATTCACCCATTTGCTTTGTGCTAATGTTAACATGAAGAAACAATTAGTTTTGTTCACTGATTTGAAGATCAAAGACAGTGTTGATGTTTTATTAACCACTTATTTTCAACCTCAGCATGTACGCTAATGGCTAACACTAATGAGCTGCGCGGTGCAGAGCTGGAAGAGAAGTGTAAATTGTGAATATAACTGTACATGTTTGGATCTTTTTGGATTTATCATTGACATTTGTAAGTGAAAGGCAATGGTGATAAAGAAAGGTGCTTAAAAACATACAAAAAACAAAAACAACAAATCTAATTTTTTTGTTTTGCTAACCCTTTTAAATAAGTCTTTAATATGCATAAATAAATTAATAAAATAAATATTCACTTAAAATAATGTTTACTGCCCATCAAGCTACAGTTTAAACTCAAGATAGTGTATTTTAGCTGACAGTGTAAAAAATAAAGCTTACATAAAAGTTTTATATACATTTTATGTACAGTTTCTATAATTATCATTAGCAAAATACAAATTTCTCTGTTCAACCTGAAAAAAATCCTTAAAAATATTGAAAGATCTTACATTTTAGGTCACAAAAATGAATGTAAAAGGTGTCCTATTGCCTAGTCCTAATAACTAGTTATTGTTCATTGAGTCACAGCAAATGAGCAATTCCATTTTTAAAATGAAAAAAAAAATCTATCTACATTTTCTAAAAAAAAAAAATTGAAAAAGCAAGTGCAGTAAAAGCCATACTGAATCAACAACGATGTCCTGCAAAAACTTGTGTAATGACCCTGTTGTTGTCAGATGATCGACCAGGGTCTGATCCTCCATGATGGCTCCTACTTCAGAGACCTGTGGAATATCCTGGACTTCATTGTGGTGGTCGGAGCACTGGTTGCCTTTGCCCTCACGTCAGTCACATAATTTACTTTCATTTCTCACAGTGACAGGTCATACGTCTAAACATCATTACGTGTATAAATTATGTGCTTTTCACTCCATGTGCTTGGACACAGCGTTGTCATTTTTCCAACATTTCAGCTTTTGATATATGTGTTCCTTTTTCCTTTTATCTATGCATCGGTGTGTGATGCTTCTGTGGGAATGACCAACAGCAATGTGATGGGGTAAATGTCTTAACGTCTACTAATTTCCACACTACTGCCACCTGTCAAGTACTGTAAAATCGAATAAAACATTACATAAAAACTGTTTTATCCATCAACTAGTGTGTAGAAAGGTGGCATTTATTTTCTGTGGTACTGTATGTGTTGTCAGGCTTTCTCACTTTCTATCTCCCTTTACAGAAATAACAAAGGACGTGACATTAAAACCATCAAGTCTCTGAGAGTGTTACGTGTCCTCAGACCCCTGAAGACCATCAAAAGACTCCCTAAACTCAAGGTCAGACATGCTGAATGTGGTGTGTGTCTTCAGGCTGTGTTATTACTGGGTTCAGTCAACCAGAAAAGAAGTATTTACATTTTAAAAGGATGAGAAAGATGTGATGACACCAGTTTTGCAGTATACTATTCCATTCACAAGTTGTCAACTCAAATAACAAAGATAGGTTTGACAAAAACAGACATGTACAGTATGAAAAATGACTGACATTCATGTAGATGTGGAGCATTGTAATATATATACAATATATACAGCTCACCTGCATATTTGTCAGTAATAAAAGTGCATAAACTTCTACCATACTTCTTAGTTATTTAGAAATAACTGCCCATAATTAGATAAGAAGGTGGAGGTATATGAATGAGGACTCAAACTCTTCAATCTAATGCAAACGTTTTGGAAACACTCACCATATCTACTAACACTGTTTTTGCTTTAAAAGCCACAAAGTTATTTCAGTTACATGATCAATGCTCCATAAAGCTGATATTTTTAAGCGTCAAAGTTGCAATATTACAACCAGCAACAAAACTGAATGAAACAGTCCTTTTGAAATCTTAAATAAACCTGACTCCTAAAGGTGTAATATGTAATGCATTGAACAACAGGTACTGTAAGAACCTTGGCATCAAACTGAAGTCAATGTGAAAGTTTTTTAAAGTTGTAAAACCATCCATCACTACCATTAATGAAAAGAAATTTACAAAGAACTTCTCTCTACAAATACTAAATCATTCTTATCTCATAGATTTTATTTTGACCCTCTATTAAGTGATGTAGTCCATGTTTTTCCTCCCATAATTATATTTAATTGTGAATTAAATATCTGCCATGTTGGGCTTTGATTGACAGGTCTATATGACCGTTCACTCACCTGTGTAGTGTCTATTTAATCAGTAAAACACATTTTATTAGACAAGGCTAAGTAATATTTTTCAGTAAGAAGCCTGTAAAATGTACATTACTGCAGTGTTTGATGAAGTGTGTTATGTTAGTGAGTCAGTAAGCTAGTACTTAACAGTAGCTCATTTCCAAATACGGTCACTTCCATCTATAAAATTTCAGAGAGAACATACCCAAATCCCAAAGTACTGTCGTCTAAATGGCTGTAAAGTCAGTCACCCTCAAATGGACATCTAAGGAACTGCAGCTTTTGACACTTAAACATTTACTACACCCCATATTGATAGATGTATTTTATTGATCCCAAAATGGGAAATTACAGGTTGATACATGATTTTTTCCATCCTTTAAATGGAATGGAAATATGGCTTGTATCTTTTATCTGTCTTTTCACATGTCTTTAAATTAAAGACCTTTGTGACAAAGTGGGTGAGAAGCACATCATGTGTCTCTTTGGTATCAATTTACCTTTTAATTTAACCACGTTTGTTAGGTTTTTGTTTTAACCATTATTCCACCTTTACTGTGTGAAGTGCAGACGCAGGCTATCCTGGGTTTGTTTGAGTTTGCGCTATGTTTGTTAACAGGTTACTTACATCATTCTGGCTAAACTCTTTTAGTATGGACAAGTATAGTTAAGTCTAATTTGGTTTACTGATTAAATTATGCATTTAATGAAATTGTGTTCATACTTACCATACTCTCTATGTGTTACTAAGGGAGGAAGTGATCTACTTCCTGCTTTTATAACCTTTCTAACATCATCAGTGATGCAAGCAAGGTGAAATCAACTAGATGGGTGTTGGTTATTTTAAATTGGAAACATAATTTTTGGTGTACAATTATAGACTAGGCATGGCAAGACATTTTGGGCCTGATTTACAAAAGGTTTGTACTTTTAAAAATGTGACTGTAGTCAAAAAACAAGGGCTTATCTACTAACAGGGCGCACAGAGGGTTGCACCTGTCACTTGGGCAAAATACTTCACACAACCCATTTAGAGTGTCTGCCTTAACAAATATGCAATTATGGTTGTTTCTCCCAGGATGAATAAAATTACTGGAAGGAATAGATGCAAATGTGTATTTTAACATGCGCAATGAGATTTACCAAAACCGGGTCTGTATTTAGTGCCTCTGAAAGGCAGGTGTTAAATGACACTGCTCCATGCAAAACTGGCTGCAGACAGTAGACAGTAGAGACAGTATAGGAACAACTAAAGGAAATGCAGATAATGAATCTGTTCTGCTTGTGGCTACATTTTTGGAATGACAGAAGGGAAAAAAAGACTTATGCAATGTGCGAAATACCCGTTAACGTTGGTGGAGGGTCCACATCTCCATATTGTATGTTACATATTGTTACATACATTTTCTGAACAAGTAGAAGTCTATGCAAAGCTGCATTACAATCCAAGCTAACAACTGAAAAAACATGTCAGTTATCAACACGCAACCAGCAGCATGACGACCAACCATGTGACACCACCAAACCATCTAGTGAACACAACTAGACAGACCCATCACTGAGCAAATGGAAACCCAAGGTGGAAAAACACACCATGGTGGATGCCACAGACAGACCACAACACGCCACACAGCATCACGGCAGATGCGTTCCCTCGGTGAACCACACAACCACACATGCAGCTGCGCTCACATCCTCCCCACAACCAGCTCCACCACCACATCCCAGCCACTGCAAGTAATAAAAAAAATACCCTCTTACCTTAAAGGGGACATATCATGCAAAATGCACTTTTTAATGTCTTTATCTGTGTGTGAGGAGACCCTTAAATTATGAACAAAAACCATCCACTCTCCTTTTTTCCTGATCCATTTCTTGTTGGAAGGGGATGAAAATGCTCCATTTTGGATTTCCTATGTCACATGCATTGATTCATTTGAATTCCCCATCCCACCAGCTCAGCTAACCCCACCTACTGGTCACAGACACCTCTGCTCAGACTTGCAGATCCGCCATTATTCTTTATCAGTAGTCCTGGTGTGCGTTTGGTGCGTTGGGGTCTTAGCCCTGGTCGGTGTGCGTGCATCCGGGTCTGACTCGGGTTGATCTGATGGGCTGGTCCATGGGTGGCACCACGACCATGGTGTCGTGGCTTGTCTGGCCGGCTCGAGTTCAGACAAACCCGACCTGAATGCGCGTCATGGCTGTTAATGGACCAGGACCTGAAGGCACTGGGGCTGTAAAACTCAGCACTCTGTCCACTTTCATTCTGTCCAGCTGATTTTATGTCATCATTTTTGTCTCTTTTTCTCTGCCTCAACTTTTTCAGGTTCCATTTCTTTCTCCTCTTCTAACTCTTTCTCTTCTTCCTCTCGGTAGAATGTGGAAGAAAGGGGTGGAGTCAGCCGGGGCTCATTTGTATGAAAGCATGGGGCACTAAAACCAAGCATTTTCAAAGGGGCTGT
Source organism: Siphamia tubifer (assembly GCA_020466265.1). NCBI lineage: Eukaryota > Metazoa > Chordata > Actinopteri > Kurtiformes > Apogonidae > Siphamia > Siphamia tubifer. Next base: position 43,057,137 of record CM035786.1, on the reverse strand, counting down.
TTTTCCAGGTTGAAGAGGCTTCTGTATCTCTGCATTAATGTAGTGTTTTTACCAAAGCATGTCACAGACAGGTCACTGAGACGCCAGAGAAGTGTGTTCACTTTTGAAAAATGGGCATGATATGTCCCCTTTAAGTTACAATAAACAAAATATGACTTGGGGCGACATGGTTGTGCAGTGGTTAGCACTTGTGCTTGCTGTGAAGCACAAGGACCCTGCTTTAATTCCCACCCAGACCTTTCTGTGTGGAGTTTGCATGTTCTCCCCGTGTCTGTGTGGGTTTTCTCTGGGTACTCCGGTTTCCTCCCACCATCCAAACACCTGCACTGATACGTTAATTCTTTAATCTAAATTGCCCATAGGTGTGAATGTGAGAGTGATTGTTTGTCTATATATGTTCAGCCCCCAGTGACCCCCATGACCCTAGTGAGGATAAAGCGGGTTCAGGTGATGATGTGACTTGACTGGACTTCTGTACACTCTGTAGCTTTCACTTGCTAGCCATTTTTAACACTACTTTCATCTCAATATAAAGTTGTCTTTCTTCTGTTTGACATGCACGTCGCTAATTTGCAAAGGGGCACACTACTGGCTGGGACCACTTGGCAGGAAAAAAGTTTGTGAATATTGAATTCTGAATGTTCTGGGTCAGAAAACATTTTTGTGAACATTAGTGACAGTAATATATATTATTCTATATTTTACCCAAGACCCCTTGACCCCCCGCCCCCAGGCTTTCAGGGGTCTCCAACAGGCCAACCAGGGAGGCCAGACCCCCGAACCCCTCTGCATTTTACAGTCTGCCCATGGGCATGACAGAAAAGCCTCTGAATCAGTGCCTAGCAGGTTCAGGAGCCCAGTCACAGCACCAGCACTGTTTGTGTTCATGTGTGTAAAGTTCAAGAACCCTCCCGCACGCAGAGAGAGAGGGAGAGACAGATGCTTCTCCTCAGCCTGGTCCTGGCTTAATAGTGATGTAGGAGTCAGGTCCATAAAGTATGCGGTCATATGCCCAGTGTGCATTTATTTGGAGCGACCAAACTGCAATGACTGAACCGACCGTGCACAAGATGCGTGCGACTGTGCACGCCCCCCTCCGCCAAGGCAAACCACATGGCCATGCAAGACCAGTAGCTGGCTAAACCAGCCCAGCGAAACTCCACACCCGAAGGAGCTGGAGTGGCCACACAATTGCTGCGAGAGAGAAAGAGAGAGAGAGAGAGAGCACCTTTGGTGGTGGTTCACAGCCAGCTACAGTCCGTCTGCAGCATCCACCGTGATGCTTCCACCCAGAGTTTCCACCCGTGCAAGGAAACATATGTCCAACTGACCAGAATAATGGCAATGTCACGTGACACACCACAGGCCCCAGGTGCACTGACCGCAGCCCCTGCCCACAAAGCCCCGCACAGGACCCTGTATGCTGACAAAACCCACATACTGTATGTACTCTGTACTCTGTACTGTGCAAAAACCTGGAGATGGGGACCCCTGAACACCGATGGGCATCTTGTTCACTGACCACGGGCTGAAAGTTTTCATTCACCAAATAGAGAGACATACAGAGAAAAACTATTTATTTCATTGATAAGACACTTCAGTACAAAAACAAAAACAGCACATAAACGACCACAGACAAATACGTATCCACCCTCTGTGTGGGAAAAGAGTGACTTCATATTCATGAGTGCTGGTGTATCCTAGAGCAGTTTTGAGGTAGCTCTTCAAGATTTAAGAGGGTGACCGGTGATATCCTTTGGGCAATTCAATATATTAAACCTTTAATGTCCTCTATGCCCAAATTATGGAAGAAAATACAAAAAATTAATATCAGTGTAAATACTGATATTAAATGCACCAAGTTGGCTGTATCTGATAGGTATTCACATTATCTCCATATTTGTCATTCAAATACATCAAATGTTGAATAATTAACCCTTTCATAACTTTTCCAAATTAGCAATTTTTATAAAAGTATTACATAATCTCTACATTTAACACAAAATAATGATCAATAAGAACTATACAGCATGCAAAAGAACTATATACAGAATGCGCGCGCGCACACACACACACACACACACACACACTAATGAACAATACCTATGTAAAAGTACTACAATGTATACATTCACACCAGTGATCCACTATGTAAAACTACAGTATATAATATATTAAGTATGCAAAATAGCATATACAGCATGCGCACATGCACACAAGAACAGCAAAAGATACAGATTTTCAATTAACCAAATTGGCTACATAGTATTCATGCTTTACTGTCATTCTAATTAGTCAAACATGTAATTGACCCTTTCATAAATTTGCATTGCATTTTAAGGAATGACACTTGATTATCTTGAACACTTGCAGTATACAGACAGTTTCCTGTATTTTACGTACAAAAATGTAAAAATATCTCTTTTGGGAGATTTTGTGATATAAATCTTAAAGTACTAATTCATTAAATTAATTTTGGCCATTGCACAGTGTCTGTAAAATATGCTTATGTACTAGATGCCAGCTAGTACGGAGGAGAATGTTAAGTAAACCTTACTCCCCAACATTTTAAAAGTCGTGCTAGTCAGTGGACTGGATAGTGCACATGACTCTCAGTTCAAAGGCAGCGTGGTTTGGAAAGGAGGGTGAATCAGGGACAATGTCCTGAATTTTACTAGGGAACCAGGAACATTACTATTTCAACAGTCATTATCAGGGGTGCTCAATCCTGGTCCTCAAGAGCTACTGTCCTGCATGTTTTTGTATCCCCCTTCCAACACACCTGATTCAAATGATAAACCTCTCATCGAGCTCTGCAGAAGACTGATAATGACCATCAGGTGTGTTGGAAGAGGGATACATCTAAAACATGCAGGACAGTAGCTCTCGAGGACCAGGATTGTGCAGCCCTGGTTAATATCATAAAAATAAGCCATCTATTAGCTTAACGTATTAGCTTAATTAAGTCATGCTAGTCAGTGGACTGGATAGTGCGCATGAGTCTCAGTCCAAAACAGTGTGATTTGCAGTGGGGGTGAGTGTAAGGTTAACAGACTTTTGAGATGATAATCGGGGACAATGCCCTGAATTTTACTAGGGAACCAGGGACATTACTATTTCAACAGTCAATATCGTTAAAATAAGCAATCTATTAGCTTAATGTATTAGCTTAAAGAATCAGTGGCTAGCATTTACTAGCTGTGAGTTGTGGTTGCTAGCCAGTGTTGTAACACTATGAGTGTAGTTCACTTGTGAGGAATGAGCACACGTCACTGCTCTTTCATGATTACAGTCCAATGGTTTCTCTGCCTAGCATATGTGTGCTGTGATCTTTTGGGGTCAGTGTGATTGACATAGTTAGCAAGATAGCTACAGAAGTTGGTTTGAATTAGCTAATTTTGTCCCTCATATGCCCCTGCAGAAGTAAAAACAAGGATGACAATAGAGTATATGCGTAACAATTTAAGGCTCGCATTAACAACCAAAGTAATAGAGTAATAAAGGGCTTTTTTGTCTAAGCCCCGCCCCCAATTGCACGACCACACGCCCAATCATGGCTGGAACCCCACCCCCAGGCCTTAAACCCACCTATTATGTCAACAATAAGTATAAGTATGATATATAGACGTTGGTGAACATAAAGTGAAGAATGTCAAAATGTCAGAATTTAGGCAATGACTGCAGCACATCCAACAATAAAGGGACAATATTTGTAATTGCCCAAAGGACATCACCGGGCACCTTCTCTTATCTTAATGAGTTGACCTTGGACGACAACAAACAGCAAAAAAAACAAAAAAAAAAAACTTTAACTGACGAAGCCAGGTTCAGCCAAATTTGGGCCTTTGGCTCCTGGAACACAAGGGGGGGTGGGGGTATTGTTTTTGGTTTGTTTATTAACTCTTCATCAGCAAAACTATTGGATGAATTCCTACTAATTGTGTTTATAGAATGCCAGTGACCCAGAATAGATGTGTAGCCCAAAGTTAAAATTTCTTTTTAAACGTTTTTTTTTTTTTTTTATGTACTTTTAATGACAGAAATTTGACTGTTTATGCTAATATCAGCACATGCATAGACACGATTAAAGCAGCTGGATCAATGTTGTCAAAGTTGACTTTTTCTTGGTTAAGCTGTGTTAAGTGCTAATTTATTTTTCTGTACTTTTTTGTTGGGAATATGTTTTATAACAAAATAAGCTTGTTGACATCTTTTGTGAATAAAATAGTTTTGCCCTGGGACAACATTTCTGAGCTTCCCTCCTAATCCTCTAATTTAGGCCAGGTGTACCACAACCTGAGAGAAGAAAAAGAGTGACTTGATAGATGACATAATAAACTGTACAGACTAATGCATATTATCAGGGCTAGGATCCCCAAATCTCCCACATACGCAGTGACAAAAGAAGTCAGAGGAGAGTCACATCACAAAGAGGTCTACCTCTGTTCTCTGAGATTCAATATTCTGTTGAAATAATACAATAAAAATAAAACAATAGTGTGATTTATTAACTGTTCAACCACTAGCACAGTTTACTCACAACAGCATTAACAATATGTAATGTAGTAACATTAACTGAAAAATGATGTTTATATAAAAACTGTCTGAATATTCATGTCATACTGTTGGGTTTTTCTCTCACAGGCGGTGTTCGACTGTGTGGTGACATCTCTGAAGAACGTCTTCAACATCCTGATTGTGTACAAGCTTTTTATGTTCATCTTTGCCGTCATAGCTGTTCAGCTCTTCAAGGGGAAGTTTTTCTACTGTACAGACAGTTCGAAGGACACGGAGAAGGACTGCCAGTAAAACACCCTTCCTTTTTTTCCATCTTACTTTGTGCATTTACTGTCCAATAATGTTGACATCCCTGCCCAAACACACCCCATGTCCTGTTTTATTATACAGATTTCTGATGATAGTCGTGATGAGCTATTGCCATTGCGCTTCGTCCGGCGTCCGTCTGTCCTGCATCGGTGTCCGTCGTCGTCCACAATTCACTAAAGTCTCTTCTCCTCCCTCAATTTTCAACGGATTTCAATTCTGATTGATTCATTAGATACATCTAAGCATTCGGCACAAAACGTTATCATTTCCAGTTCAACCCCAGAGTTGGTACATTCCCTTTCTGGTTTGAGTTACATATAAATTTGTTTCGGGGTTTGTAAAAGTGTTTCACGTTTTGTTAATTTGTTTTCTCAAAAGTAAATTTGTCTTGCGACTTGTAAATGTCTTATGGTAATCTTATTAACTCATCCGGACAAAGTCACTTCGTCCGTCGTCTGTCTGTCGGCGTCGCCCACAATTCCCTAAAATCACTTCTCCTCCCTCAATTCTCAACAGATTTAAATTGTGATTGATTCATTAGATAGATCTAAGAATTAGGCACAAAACTTATCACTTTGTTTGTCGAAATTTACCGTTGTAAACACTTTGTTTACAACTTTGTTCATCCAGTCTGTCACTAGAATCGTTTCTCCTCCCTCAATTCTCATCAGTTTTCAATTATGATTTTAAGATCTATAGAATGACTCTCTTTTGTTGATAGCAGCTGTGAGGACAGCTGTGAGGTCCGGATGAGCACAGGGCAATTGGCACTATCTTTTTTTGTTTCTTAGTCATCCATTTCTCTCCATTCACTGAAGTTGGTCATCACCCTGCCC